>OX388316.1:17272616-17869635 GCA_947579605.1 Athripsodes cinereus | reverse complement strand
TAAATATTATTTTCGTATACCTAGATGGAATATTTGTAGTAGGTAATTAATTTGGGAATGAGAGAGTGCAATCTCAAGTGGTTGTTGAACACAACTAGCTATGTAGGAGACAGAGACAGGTATATTTCGGTGTGTGTCAGGAAGAGATGGATGTAGTTTTTTTTTGTTGCTTTGGGTCGACATTTTCAGGGTCTGAAGACAGAGTACTTATTACTCTTGGCAGTTTAGTTTGGTGCCTAGGAGAGGTGGGACTCAATCATATTAATCTCAGTGTTTGAATTCGATATATTTTAATATTTATTTACCCACCTTCATAGTAGTTAGTACACTATATTTTAGTGATATTTCCACATTTGGGAATATATATAGATCATCCTAAATTACTTTTAATTAACATTTTAAAATCCGTGATCCTGCCAGCTGTCATAAGATAAGATTTTTCAATATTATTAATTTATTTATATCTAGGTGTCGTGATATTTAGAAGGATATTGTTATCTACAAAGTAGTCGTCGTACACAAGGATTTATTCAATTTTACAGATTTTGAAAACAAAGGAATTATTTGTTATATGTACATTTATTTTCAGTATATTTGTATGTATGTATGTACTTGTTACCGATTTTATATAGCGCCGTCCGACACACCTACAACTAGACCGATGGCAGTGGCGTACCGATATTATATTTTCATTTAATTTATTTTACCATAACGAAAGATTATGCAGTTTGGGGAGAAGTTGTCTGTTGAGCAGGATATTATTTGATTATTAATTTAATTACATATTTTATCATCGAATGTCATTTGTATTCTACGAACTTACTGGATTTTTCTACTTATTCAACATGCTGTAGTCGCTGCGATATCATGGAAGGAACAAATTTGACATTTTGCATGACACTAATCATAAGTAATATTTATGTATTTATTGGTCTTAATATATTTTTATTTGACTTACATGATTCCTAAATTCTCCTCACCATAAATATGTGATCTTTTATAGCTAAATCTTGTCGAGATTACCTTATGGATATGGATCCTTTCTGCCTATCGACGCTAGACTAGCTACCTTGTGTCTATAGTGTGGGACTGATCTATTCGTAACCACATATTTATCATTATTATTATACAATTATGCACGAGACGTATTATGTGCTTTGTAGAATTATATATTATATACTAACAATTTCAGTCCTTACCCTGCTTCGAAATGTAGGTGTACCGTTAGCAAGCCCTGCTCCTATCTCTTCGATTCAGCTTTCGAGACAAGGGTCAATGCGGGTCTTGCCCCGTTTCCCGCCAGGGTCCATGACAAAGCTTCTTAACATATATTTATAATTATTCTTATTATATATAGCTGCATGTTCAAATGAGTATACATATTTTATATTATTTTATATATTCGGGGTGTAGATTAGTGCACTCGGGCTCAAAATGCGGCATGGGACAGTTTGAGACGTGAGGGAGCGGAGGTGGCGCTCCTTCAGCATGGACACAGCATGCTTTCCATGCATTAACTAACATGGTAGTTAGTCTCTGAAAATGATGTCATAGCAATCGTGTTGAAATTTAATTAATATTCAAAAGTAATAAAGTTGTGTTTTTGGGTGCGCCACTGTCCTTTCGACTCAACGAATTAGTAGGTATGTTATGTTGTAGAACATACATACATTGGTTATAGGTACTATGAAATGGTTATCTTATGTAGGGACATAGATCGGCAACCAGTTACCATACAACATTCTCGTAATGATATAGAATAATATTATTTGAATTTTATGTTATGATGATTGTTATGTTATATTTCGTTATGTTTTATTATGCACTATTTTTATTATGTTATTTTACAGAATCTCAAGGTAAGTGATCTGACGTCAAAGTTGACCTCAGAGTTAATATGTATCAAAATTCATGCTTAAATTGTTTTATTGATTTTGTGATTTTGTTGTTCTTTTTGATTATTGAAATGTATATTTCAGGTGACTTAATTTGCGTTCTAAAAATACACAACGTAGGTAAAATTATCGGCAAAACACAACGTACTGGGTCCAAATTTACGAAAATAGTTAATAGATAAATCTAGACGATCACGAAAGGCCAAAATTCGTTAATTAATTTAATTAGGAACGCGATATTTCGTACGTATATTTGCAACAATTCGAAATTTCATACAATTCTTAGCTAGTCGGATAGGGTTGTCAATTCTAGATTAGGAATCAATTATTACAGTAGGTATAGTTTAGAAGCTAGGATGTTGCAAATTCGGAGCTTAGAATGGTTTGAAATAGGTAGGGTCATCACAAATGGTGCCTTGGACCAGAATATTATGTCTGTCATTGCAGACATAAACTGGGTTTTTACGGAGTAGAAGTGGGTTTTGGGTTTGCGATGATAAATAACTAAAATCATGAATATTGGAGGGGGGGAGAGCATAAATGGGTTTTGAGGAGTAGAACTGGGTTATGGACAGAGGAATGTGTTTGGTTTTTGAGGGGAGGAATAAAATTTATTCTTGGTAGATGTAGTGAGAAAATTGGTTGATGAATTTACTTCGAGAACCGCGGGTTGGTCACCCATGGTTTATAGTGTTAGGCAAATTCGGCAACATATTATATTTATGTTTGTCTATCTATAGGTATATATCTAACATTATGCATAAGAATAGTGAACCCTTAAGAGTTCGTTCGGAATTATGTCCTTATGAATAGTCTAATAAAGAGCGCTTGTGATTCAGGTATAAAATTGGATAGGTATATATATGTTGAAATCCTGAATAGTTCTTTATTTTATTCAATAATGTATATAGGTAGGTACCAAAAATATGTACTTTCATAAGAAGATTGGGTGTTAGAAAAATGGAATATTATATTCCCAAATAGACTTGTAAACATGGGTATTATGTATGCGAAGTGTATTTTATGTATATGGGTATATGACTAGAGTTTTTAGGATTTCTAGATATTGTAGTATTTGAGTAAAATGGATAAATAATAGGTATATAGTTTGATGTTAGTTATATGTATCAAGTGGATGTTTGTTAAGGATTAGAATTGTACCTAATTATAATAGGTATTATTATTTCTTGAGGAATATGGTCTTAACATTTTACAGTATTTGTAAGTTAAGTGTTTTGTTTTTAAACTTTTAGAATTCTGTCAAGTTAATTATTTGGGGTGTGAAATAAATTTATGATCGAGGTATGAATGGTGAATATATTATTGAGTTTGAAATAATATTAGACCAGATTTTATGAGTATCTGATAACATACATAATACAATATATGAATGAAGCGGATAAGTATATAGGTAATAATCGAATGATGGGTTTTGATAAAATCACGATTTAGGTGATTATTTTTACAGTTATATGTTAAACGGTTAGCTGGAAGAAATAGTGAATATTCATTCTTACAGGCTAGGTGGAGGGGAATGATCGGCTAAGAGTGGGGACAGTCTACACGGAAAGCAGACTCTTTTAAACCAGGGGGGGCATTCGGCATGCGTTGGAACTCTTTGTGTACCCTGAAAGGTGGTATCTATCATTTCAAAATTGAGGACTGGAAGAAGAAACGAATTTATGGAAATGTTCTAAGAAGAAAAGAGGCTGGCGTTCGCTGATATAACACATCATATCCTTCGAATAGAGAAATAAGATGTACAACCTATGAATCTTAGGATATAATAATGATTAAAACGTTATATTATTTTAAACCAAGAACGAGATAGGAAATAATATTATTACTGGAATGACAAAAAACTATACGGTATATTGTAGTACCTAACGGGACCATGGAGCAGCGCCAAATACAAATCGTCTTTTTTATTATTATTATTATTATACAATCAGTGGTTTTTATACTGTAGGACTGATTTTATGATATTGTCTGAATGGGACAAGGAAATCTGAGACGTAAAGTATACGAAGTTATATAAAAAGTATTTAGGTTGAATATCTGTTGGTAGGATAACAACATGTTTTACTTGCAAGGAAACTAAGAAAGAAGTTTGTATATAGCAATGATACAAATTTAATTGGAAACCAGAAGGGTGATAGATAAGATTGCGTAGCATTGGATCATCTCTGTCAACTCGAAAAGGAGTGGTGTGCAATAACATAAGTCGCTGAAGAGAAGTAATTTGAGAAGAAAGGACAACGCTATGGTGTACAAGTTTGAGAATCGCTTGTGGATCTATAGATGTCACAAATGGAATAAACTATTTAGTGTGTTATAATTTTAAATTGTGGTGTCAAATATTATAATAATATTATTCGATAGTGTTAGAAAAAGTTACATATTTCCCTTAACTGTGAACTATAGGTAAAGTGTTTAGTTTTTAATATTATTTTACAAGTGGAACGAATATTATGATATGTGCGTATGGAGTTACAGTTGTGTGTATTATATTTAGTTGTGTGTGTGATAGTTTGAAATAGATATTAAGTGTTTTATTTTCAGACCCTTTTTAAATGAATGAGGACGATTCATTTATATATATCGTCGTTGGTTCAATGAAACCTCTTATGTGCTCCAAACCAAATTTTACATGGGACGCAAAAAAACTGTTTTAAAGTCCACAGATCAACAAATGTAATCAAAATTATTATCAAATTCATGTGAAATTTTAGACATTTTACATGAAATTGATAATAAATTTGATTACATTTGTAGATCTGTGGACTTTAAAACAGATTTTTTGCGTCCCCTGTAAAATTTAGTTTGGAGCACATAAGAGGTTTCATCGAACCAACGACGATATACCTATTATGTGGGTGTATACATTAGGTGACTGCTATATTGGAGGCGAAGGACGTATTCCTAGATGGAGGGATTTGGCGTTCGGTTCTCTCTGTCTACCCCATCTGAGACGCAGCGTGATGGTGCTGAGAGATGAATGGTTATTTAGTATGAGCTGCCGGTGGAGATTTGGTCTCCCACTTTTTCCGTGAGTTTTCGGGTGCCCTGTGGGAGGACGGGTGTTCTAAAAAAAAAAAAAAATTGAGACATTTAGCATCTTGGATACGATGAGGTTTGCCGCCGTTTTTGAGTGTCTTGAATTTGTCTCGGTACGGAGAGGACGATTTGCGTATCAGTTGTGTGCTGCAGGACTACTGGTTGCATCAGCAAAGAAATCATGGATATGAGATATCTGGCGAGTAGTACAGGATTGGTGTTACCAGCGAATTGGATCACCCTGAAGAATGCATATATGTGCTATAGAGAACCATAACGACTATGCATAATTATAATGATGTGTGAATATAATCACATGAAAAGGAATCTTAACAAAATGCAACTTGGATATTTAAGATTAGAACAATCTTGTTATTATTTATTATTTTGTCCTGGAGATGTGACGACATAAAATAATAACGAAACACGAAATAATAAAATAAATATTATGTTATGTTAGGGCAATAACATTGAGCGAGTATTTCTCAAGTGGAAGCATTGGGGTGTATTATTATTATTGATGACATGAATAAAGGAACACAGTTGACGAGGTACCTATGACCTATCGGAATAAACAGGGACGGACTCGAAAGTTGGAATTAAATAATTATGAAAAATAATTAGAAAATAAATAATTGTTTGTGAGATAATGCCTCATCCATTTTGTCTTCAGCATGATCCCAAGGGGGGGATGTGATGATATGAATATATACAAGATTGTAAATATTATTTTCGTATACCTAGATGGAATATTTGTAGTAGGTAATTAATTTGGGAATGAGAGAGTGCAATCTCAAGTGGTTGTTGAACACAACTAGCTATGTAGGAGACAGAGACAGGTATATTTCGGTGTGTGTCAGGAAGAGATGGATGTAGTTTTTTTTTGTTGCTTTGGGTCGACATTTTCAGGGTCTGAAGACAGAGTACTTATTACTCTGGGCAGTTTAGTTTGGTGCCTAGGAGAGGTGGGACTCAATCATATTAATCTCAGTGTTTGAATTCGATATATTTTAATATTTATTTACCCACCTTCATAGTAGTTAGTACACTATATTTTAGTGATATTTCCACATTTGGGAATATATATAGATCATCCTAAATTACTTTTAATTAACATTTTAAAATCCGTGATCCTGCCAGCTGTCATAAGATAAGATTTTTCAATATTATTAATTTATTTATATCTAGGTGTCGTGATATTTAGAAGGATATTGTTATCTACAAAGTAGTCGTCGTACACAAGGATTTATTCAATTTTACAGATTTTGAAAACAAAGGAATTATTTGTTATATGTACATTTATTTTCAGTATATTTGTATGTATGTATGTACTTGTTACCGATTTTATATAGCGCCGTCCGACACACCTACAACTAGACCGATGGCAGTGGCGTACCGATATTATATTTTCATTTAATTTATTTTACCATAACGAAAGATTATGCAGTTTGGGGAGAAGTTGTCTGTTGAGCAGGATATTATTTGATTATTAATTTAATTACATATTTTATCATCGAATGTCATTTGTATTCTACGAACTTACTGGATTTTTCTACTTATTCAACATGCTGTAGTCGCTGCGATATCATGGAAGGAACAAATTTGACATTTTGCATGACACTAATCATAAGTAATATTTATGTATTTATTGGTCTTAATATATTTTTATTTGACTTACATGATTCCTAAATTCTCCTCACCATAAATATGTGATCTTTTATAGCTAAATCTTGTCGAGATTACCTTATGGATATGGATCCTTTCTGCCTATCGACGCTAGACTAGCTACCTTGTGTCTATAGTGTGGGACTGATCTATTCGTAACCACATATTTATCATTATTATTATACAATTATGCACGAGACGTATTATGTGCTTTGTAGAATTATATATTATATACTAACAATTTCAGTCCTTACCCTGCTTCGAAATGTAGGTGTACCGTTAGCAAGCCCTGCTCCTATCTCTTCGATTCAGCTTTCGAGACAAGGGTCAATGCGGGTCTTGCCCCGTTTCCCGCCAGGGTCCATGACAAAGCTTCTTAACATATATTTATAATTATTCTTATTATATATAGCTGCATGTTCAAATGAGTATACATATTTTATATTATTTTATATATTCGGGGTGTAGATTAGTGCACTCGGGCTCAAAATGCGGCATGGGACAGTTTGAGACGTGAGGGAGCGGAGGTGGCGCTCCTTCAGCATGGACACAGCATGCTTTCCATGCATTAACTAACATGGTAGTTAGTCTCTGAAAATGATGTCATAGCAATCGTGTTGAAATTTAATTAATATTCAAAAGTAATAAAGTTGTGTTTTTGGGTGCGCCACTGTCCTTTCGACTCAACGAATTAGTAGGTATGTTATGTTGTAGAACATACATACATTGGTTATAGGTACTATGAAATGGTTATCTTATGTAGGGACATAGATCGGCAACCAGTTACCATACAACATTCTCGTAATGATATAGAATAATATTATTTGAATTTTATGTTATGATGATTGTTATGTTATATTTCGTTATGTTTTATTATGCACTATTTTTATTATGTTATTTTACAGAATCTCAAGGTAAGTGATCTGACGTCAAAGTTGACCTCAGAGTTAATATGTATCAAAATTCATGCTTAAATTGTTTTATTGATTTTGTGATTTTGTTGTTCTTTTTGATTATTGAAATGTATATTTCAGGTGACTTAATTTGCGTTCTAAAAATACACAACGTAGGTAAAATTATCGGCAAAACACAACGTACTGGGTCCAAATTTACGAAAATAGTTAATAGATAAATCTAGACGATCACGAAAGGCCAAAATTCGTTAATTAATTTAATTAGGAACGCGATATTTCGTACGTATATTTGCAACAATTCGAAATTTCATACAATTCTTAGCTAGTCGGATAGGGTTGTCAATTCTAGATTAGGAATCAATTATTACAGTAGGTATAGTTTAGAAGCTAGGATGTTGCAAATTCGGAGCTTAGAATGGTTTGAAATAGGTAGGGTCATCACAGTATGCAAAGGCAAGAGCCAAGTCTCTGCCAGACTGTACGCAGTGAAATGTAGTAAAACATTCATCTCATATTATCTCCTGCGTAAAATTACATGATCTTTCATTAATGGAATGCATGTTGCACATGCATTTCGAATGAAAATTAGATCATACAGTCTTTCATATATATATATGAATGACTGTGTGATCAAATTTTCATCGGAAATACATGTGCAACATGCATTCCATTAATGAAAGATCACTTGATTTTACGCAGGAGATAGTATGAGGTGAAGGTTTTACTCCATTTCACTGCGTACAGTCGGGCAGAGACTTGGCTCTTGCCTTTGCATGTGGGACGAGACACGGCCCGTCACCGGAACATGCAGATTGGATACACAATGCAGAAACACAACACCTATTCTGCAAATCCAATCTGCATGTTCCGGTGACGGGCCGTGTCTCGTCCCACATGCAAAGGCAAGAGCCAAGTCTCTGCCCGACTGTACGCAGTGAAATGGAGTAAAACCTTCACCTCATATATATATATTATATTTCTTTGTTTTTGTTGTTGGTTTTGTGTGTTTGTCTTAATTGCTTTGAATTTTTAAACTGTGGTAATATAGGGGGAATCTTGTGGTCTATATTGCATTTAATTTTGATTGTTGTAATACTTGTTGTGTTGACTGTTTGTTCCCTTCGAGAAAATAAATAAATAAATAAGTAAATAATTAATGCAGTAAAATATTTTGTTACGTTTTTGTTGTGTAATAAATTACTTTGTTCTCTAACGCAGTTTTATTATTGGGCAACGTTATGAATATTATATGAGTACTATTTTACTCTCGGTTGTAAACTTATACAATTCTTAATCATATCGTTATCAATATTCGTATCTCTAATGCTGAATAGAGACCCTAAAAACCACTGCTTCCTCACAACTGTTTTCAGGTCTTGTATTTTGTCCTTCGTGTTGCGTGTTCAACTGAAATTCAAAGAATATTTGTTAATAAAGCTATATATATTTTTATTAAATATAAATGCATACATACACACATAGCATCACACCGCTTCGCAGAAAGCATCGAGCGCCGTTTCCTTCTATCCTTGCATACATCTTTCGCTTCCGTCACTGTCATACAATTCCTCATGCATGCTCTCCTGTTCAATGTGCTCAACACGTGACCGTCCTGAAGGATTTGATTTAAATAATCTTGCCATTTGATCCTTGGACGTCCACGTCTCCGAGGACCATTCCTCTCAGCCAAATAAATCTTCTTGGTCTTCTTGGTATTAATATTTATATACATTTTTTCATTCATTCATATACTGTCACGGTATTTCTCTCAAATAGAATAGCCAGCTGGTACTAACTGTAGGTATGTACTAACTGAGAGTTGTTCTCTCATAAAAGTTAAATACAGATATATCGGGTTAGTTGGAAGACATCGCATTCTAGCCATACATTGAATTGTAAAACTGATATTTTTATGAGACTTTGTATTGATTTGAAATATTGTTACCAATTTGTACAGAGAAGAATAAAATAAATAGGTACATTAAAAATGAGTGGCACATCTTTTCCCCGAATTGAAGGTGTTAAGTATGTAATAAAGTTTTATCATATGTATGAAAACCGTATTTCAAAAAAGGTAAGTCATAATTTAGTAGATATGACGAAGCATTGAATAATTCAGGTAATGATTTCATAGTCAGAATAATATTATCAGATGCCTCTGGTCTACTTGTAGTCTATAATAAATAACTTGTTAATTGTGTCGCCGAGATTTGAAATCCGCTATTACACATTTTCACGAAAATTGAGTTATATAATTATATATGTCGTTGGATTCGTAATAACGTAATTAAATATTCTATAACCGTAGAAAATTGTTTCTTTAAAACACTTTGTACAAAAAAATAAAATTAATTTATGATGAGCTTAATCAATAATACATGTTTAAGTTATTGTTGTTTTGATTGTAAGACATTCATTCATTGCATCTTTCATGTATCTTTTAATATCCTTTATAACTCGACCGACCAAATAGAAGTTATTTTTATGTATTCAAAATGAACAGTTTATTTTTTTTCAACGTTTTACCAAATTTATTTTAAAATTTAACTGTTTTAATAATCTGACAATTAACAAACATGTCTGACTTCAGGAAAGTACGTTTAATGTGTATGATAGTTTTTTTCCGAATTAGTTATAGTGAATTTCGAAACTCAGCGACACAATAATATAATACTTAGTCGTTTTTGTTTGAATGGCATTGTACTTTCAATTATTATTTACATAGTAATATCATTATTATACAGTTATCTTCATTTATGTTTATAGATATGCCTGTTTCCTAATCTTAAATTTACACAATAAAACTTATCAACATACGTTATCTCTTGCTTTTCTTTTTATCATTCTTATTTATGCAGTTAATACCTAACTACAACAATATTATGAACTGTGTAGCCTAGGTAGCTATTATTGCTTATGTCTACTGCCTAGGTCAGGTAAAATATTATTTCAAAACTAACCTATATCTATAGTTAGAGACAAGCATATATAATACATTTCATTTCTTCAATTTAAGGGCTTGGAGCAGTAGGATGATAAGCCACATTTTTTACCAAAATGAGTTATGGATGAGACTATATGCATTTGCCTATGAACTATCCATAAAATATGTCAAAATATTAAATATCCTCATATTGATCACGCTGTTCATGAAATCATTCAATTGCTCAGAGATTTTTTTTTGTTTTATTGTCAACAACGTGACAAGCCATTGTCAAACACGGCCGACAAAGATGACAGTTCATTGCAGTTGCGTAAAATAGTTTAAAATGAACGCGAAATTACAAATATTTAGAATGATTCTTCCAAATCATCTAATGACGATAGCTCAAAAGATGACAATTATGTGCCGTCAAGTTATGAATCTTCGGATCTAGATGAGGTACGTCAAAATTTATTAACTTGTGGTTTGTCATACTTTTGTCGCCAAATTTTGATGTCAATTACTGTAGCAAACAAAAAATGCATTTAATTAAGATGACAAGCCACAAAAATTTGCGACAGTGTAGAAAAAATGATCAAATTTAGTATAATTGTTTATATTGTTCTATTTATGGCCATTAATCAAGATATACAACACATTTAACTTTCAATTTTTGGGGACAAAAATGAAAAATAATATTTATAGAACTATTTGAAATCTTAATTTTGTTCCCCTGTAAAATTTATGTTTTGTGGCTTGTCATACTACTGTTCCGAGCCCTTCAATTATATAATGAGATATACCACCCACACTGGATGTTTTAACCTATATTGCCACAAAGAGGCTGGCATGCATGTACTACTATACCATCACAGCATATCCCACAAGTGGAGTAGCCAGCAGATCAGCTGCAAGTAAGAAACATGCAAATTGTCCTCTTCGTGCCAATATAAAATCAAGACATTCAGGATGGGTGGCAAACCTCATGGCATGCATGTTTTTACATTTATTTATTTTTGTGATGAAACGTCAGTGAATGGCCTGGCAGATAACATCGTTCACTGTTGAAAAAGAACATTTTAGATATAGGTAGGTATACATATCATTACTCAAACAAGAATGAAGTAAGAAAACATTTCAAATGAATTACAATTTGATCCACAAAAATTATAAAGTTATAAACAAAAACAATTTTGACTTTGCTATGCTATAAAAGATATCAAAACAAGAATAATAATAATAATAATAATAATTTTATTTACCAAAAAAAATATTTACAGAACAGAGTATAACAATTTCATAGAATGAAGTAAGAAAACATTTCAAATGAATTACAATTTGATCCACAAAAATAATAAAGTTTTAAACAAAAACAATTTTGACTTTTCTATGCTATAAAAGATATCAAAACCAATCAGAAACCTCGATTGGAGAACCATGAGACACCTTTCTCCAATCGAGGTTTCTGATTGGTTTTGTCATCTGCACCCAAATCCAGTTAAACAATAAAAAAAATCGAACTATGTAGCAGCCGATAAAGTATTGAACTTAATTGTTCCGGCGCCATTTAGACGGGAGATCGCGATCTATTTGAGATCTGAAAAATGAGATCCCAAAAAGATGGTTGCTTCTAAGGTTTGCATAAAGCGTCTCTCGATTGGTGGACCTTACATCGTGACAGTGAGAATGGTGGAATTGGTGAACGTTGTCCATGGACACCGAAAGTGATCACTTAAGCCAGCCTTGAGCCAATTCGTAAGCGTTGGGACACCTTTCTCACTTCTTCCGATTAGATTCAACACAATGTTGCATTGTGTAGACATGGTTCTCCAATCGAGGTTTCTAATTGGTTTTGTCATCTGTACCCAAATCCAATTAAACAATAAAAAATAATAGTTAATATTCTAAACATTTATAAAAGATACATTAGTCAAAATTCTTAAACAAGTACATACAATACTTTGATACAACCAGTCTGCTGTAGCAATACATGCAGTCTGCTGTAGCAATACATGCAGTCTGCTGTAGCAATACATGCAGATAGTCTGCTAGTTACTCCACTTGTGGAAAATGAAAATTCAATCAATCCAATTTATAATCTTATAAAAGGAAGTTGGTACAAAATTTTACGCACGAATAACTATAAGTACCTATAATTTAGAAAAAGAGTGTATAGTATGATAAGGTTATATTTTTATACACCGATTTGGTTTGTCCTCTACAACATCGGCAAAATCAACTGGCTAAGAAATTTACCTGTAAATAGCTAGAATGTCAGAAGTACTAAAAAAGCGCATACATTACTTTTTGATAAACATTTGATAAATTTTCAAGATAAGACAATGATCATCTGGTTCAGATCTGGTTCAAAAAGCAAAATAAAAAGAATATGCATTGATGAAAATAATATTGAGACATTTCTTCACTCAGCAGGTTTTCAATTTTCAGTTTTCAGTTTATTATTTACGGCACCCGATAGGATTAAAAAAAAATGAAAATTATTAACAATATTTTACCATCTCGAAATATCCCATTTATTTGGGTGTTGTGTGGTACAATAAGCTGGACAAAAAATCTAAGTATGATTCTACAAAAAAAATTCAGAGTTTTAAATTGAATCTGAAAGATATTTTTAAATAGCTGTTCAACTGCTCTGTTTTTGAGTTTTGTTAAGAAACTGTATTTGGTTGCTGTTTGTATTGTGGATAGGTATGTGTTTATTTTTGCTGTTGTTTGGTGAGCGCTATTGTTTTATCTAAATTATATAAAATATGTTTAAACCTTCAAAGCACAAGCACTGCTCAATTTTGAGGGTCAAATATGTAATAAATGTGTTTTTTTTAGTAATGAGGTGTGTATGTAATATTCTTAAATTGTAAATTTTATTTTAATAAAAATATTTGAATTTGAATGTTGTAAGCGACGTTCAATGAACTAACAAAATATATATTATGGCTTCTCAATGCTACTAGAATATTATAAATTTCATATTAAAATAATAATTCCTATAACGGAAAAATATTACAATACAGCACTGGTGTCTTCGTTCATCATAATATTGGCTAATTCGATTCGTCCAACTGAACTGGCCTACCTACCATTATATTTCATACACTGGATTATTTGTTACATAAGTAATGTTTATCTCAGTAGATAATGAATATCTGAATAAAGTACAGGCAACCATAAAAAAATGTCATCTGGATATTGACATTAATATAAAAGTTGAAACTGCTCCATTGAGTTCTGAAGGCAAACAATGTTGATTTAATTAAAATGATTTTAAAAACACTGTATAATTTCCAAATTAAATTTATTCACCTCAAACGTTTTCGCCAAGGCTTCTACTTGGCATCATCAGGAGGACTAATTAGTTTAAGTTCATATGTAGTGAGTCTGTTTTATATTACTAACTTATACTAGAGGTGGGGGGGGGAGTTTGAAGGTGGGAGAGAAAGGGCGGAGTTGAGGGTGTTTGATAAGAGAGAAGAAGATGGGTATATCAACAAAGGAGATGCATATGGTATTTGGATATTCACCAAATTGTTCTTATTTTTATGGATTTCAAGAATCTCCAAGGCATTCAATTTGTTAATCTTAGACTCGGAGTGCAAGACCTTGGTACCTTGCATGTCAATAGAATGGTCATGTTGTACACAATGGTCTGCCATCTCCGAGTATCCAGACAAACCCCTGAATGCCCTGTTATGTTCCTGAATGCGAGTTTTAATTGCTCTACTCGTTTGGCCTATATACTTCATATTACAATCCTTACAACTAATACAATAAACCCCACTATTATCTATATTATCTACCCTATCCTTATGATTAAAAAGTAATCTACTTATGTTATTATTGGTATAGTATGCACATTTAATATTTTTATTTACATGTTTATTTACTATATGTGAGATTTTACCTAAATATAAAATTTTTCTCCACGGTTTATTATTATTATCTTTGCAATATGGAGCATAAATGTAATTTTTAAACATAATGTGTTTTTGTTTTTTATATAAAATTTTATTAATTATGTGAATATCGTAGCCATTATTCCGTGCAATACTTTTTATTACATTGAGTTCTTTGCCGAATTCATCCTTATCTAAGGGTATATTCAACATTCTGTGGATCATAGAGTTAAATGCGGGCATTTTATGTGACACTGGATGACAGGAAGACGCATGAATTATACTGTCAGAATATGTGGGTTTTCTATAAATCCCAAATTTGAATTTACTGTTATTAATACTTAAGTATATTTAAATCTAAGAAATCTCTTATCAAACACCCTCAACTCCGCCCTTTCTCTCCCACCTTCAAACTCCCCCCCCCCCCACCTCTAGTATAAGTTAGTAATAGAAAACAGACTCACTACATATGAACTTAAACTAATTAGTCCTCCTGATGATGCCAAGTAGAAGCCTTGGCGAAAACGTTTGAGGTGAATAAATTTAATTTGGAAATTATACAGTGTTTTTAAAATCATTTTAATTATAATGAATTTCCAAAGTGTTAACACAAAAACATTTGATTTATTAAATGTTGATTTATTTATCCTTACAATAGCTATACAATAATTGTAAAAAACAAAAATATGCAGCATACATACATATACACATACATATACATGTACATATACAAATATACATAATAGAATCAGCAATAAAATGCCATAGCCACGGGTACATGCTTTTCCAAGAGATCCTACCGGAGAGAGCCTGAATACTCAAAAAAAGCAGGTATTTATCAAAAAAAACTTAGGAATTTGAAGCATTTCGAATCGTTTATTCAGCGGCCATAATTCATCGCCAACTATTCTGAATGTCTGAATGTTTGCTACATACATTTATTTTATCGGTACCTCATGTAAGATAATGTTAAGATGGCAAAGATAAAAAAGTGCTTTAAATATAAACAAAAAAGCAAAAGTCAATGCTGTGACGTGACGAACAATATTTAAGTAATTCATTAGAGGTTTTGAATGAGCCTTGTTATTACTTGTCGGACGAACTGTATTGCATAATAAAATGTATCAAAGTCGGAGGACTGAGATGGACTGGGCACGTGGAGAGAATGAGTAAGAAAAGAGAGCCAAAGAAAATCCTTCACGTATGTTTTTAATCTCTTGACTGATTGGTAATGTCGTTTTTTATAAAAATATTGTTTTTTTTTTAATTTCATTATGGAACTCTACTACTTTTTTGAATAATAATAATAACAAAATTTATTCATCAACATAATACAAGACAACGAATCATAATTTATAAATCGTTAAAATGACATTTATAAGACCACAAGGTAGACGTAGCGTTGGTAGACCCAAACTCCGTTGGATGGATGGGATACAGAGGGATATAGACATCATTGGTATCAGGGATAAGAAAAGTACATGAAAAGATAGGGGGGAGATTGAGGTGAGTGTTGGAGCAGACCAAGGCTCATAACGGGCTGTAGAGGAACTGATGATGATGATAAGAGGTTTTGTATTGCTTATTGTTATTACTTATCGGACGAACTGTACGACGGAATGTTCTTTCTTTCTTTGCTTCCTTAAAAATAAGGAACGTAACAATTTTCTTTCATATTTTCTCTTTTATACAAATAAAGAGAAAATAAGTTAGATATAACATTCATTGGTAGGTATTGTCCTTTCACTAGTTATCGACAAGGCTATTATTTTATTTTATTTTCACCTTCACATCAGATTCTGTTAGACGAATTTATTAATTTATTTATTTCTTATTCGTGAAAATTAAATCATTATCATGTTTCATTTAATAATATATTGACACAAAAAAATAAAAAACTTAATGCTTAGTTTTTATACGAAGTCGTGCAAGTGATATCGTTCTTTGAAAACTTGACATTGGACTATTTAAACTTTCCAGCTTAGTTTATTATTGTTATAAACAATTAAAATCATTCTTCATAAAAATGCATGTTTTTGCATACATTTCTTATGCACTATATGTTCAGAATCTGAAATAAATTAATCAATGAAATAATTAGTTAATTAAAAATTTTCATAAATTGAAAAAAATGCAAAATTTATCCCGTAAATGTACGTGTAACATTGATTACATTGTCGTTTTGATTATTGCCTCAAATGTACCATGAAAAAAATAATATTAATAGTAATGGTTGTGCTATGAGTACATAAACTATATAAATGAAATTGGTACATTTTTAATACAGATCAACAGCTGCTTCTCAAATAAATTACCGTTAGAAAGTTTACATGAAAAATTGTAACGATAATATTTTATCAGACACTAACTTTATAATAGTTTCTAGACGTTTTTAAATTTACTATGTATTTTGTTACTTAAAATTAAAAATAATTTATTTTAGAAGGATTAAATATGTAACAATTTCGAGACATTTTGAATGTTTTGAGTATTCTACAGGACACTCCCGTTACTTGATTATTTAAATCGTGATCGATTTCGGTAAACCGGTAAAAGTATTATGTCGCTCGTCAATGGTAAAGGTTTACCGAAATCGATCGCGATTTAAATCAAGTAATGGAAGTGCGTTGTAGAAAACAAAAACATTGCAAATGTTAAAAACGCTATCGCGATTTCGGTGTGCCTACACCATTGACGAGCTGTTCAAGACAAGTATGCAAAAGTAAAACTATGGTTAATAAATAACATGAAAGCAATGAGTAAAATAACAATGGATATTTGTTTATACAAGGATAATGAATCATACAGGTACCTATCCATAAAGGTTTCAAAGAAAGACTTATTACTTTTATAATATATCCTTACAACCATTTATCGAATTCACGTTTACCTTATAATTATGTTATGCGCATATTAGACGAAGTTTCTAGAGACCATTTCTCATTGTGTATCTACCTACTTGTCCAAGCAAACAAACATAGAAATTTTCTTTCATATTCATTATCTATATTTGTTCATACGTATTTTCTTAGTTCTTGTTAGTAAAAATGAAATTGTATGTTTTATCAGTCAAATAACCGTAGGTACTACAAGAAACGTTGAAAAAATATATATTTTATAAATATATTTTTTTGTTAAAAATGAAATCGAATGGTGAACATGTAAGTAAAATCTTCCTAATAATAATATTTTTTATTAATATTAAAAATGGAGGGTTTGAAAAATATTGTAGGTATAAATTAGCTGAATTGTCCAAAACACTGACTATCAAGTAGATTTCTTATGCATTTTTTATGTATTTTTGCTGTATTTGTGATATTTATAATGGTTGAAAATATAAATAAATAAATGTAGGTACCTACAATTGAAATGTTTAAAATATTTACTAATTTTTTTATTATTTAACCGGATTTGGGTGCAGATGACAAAACCAATCAGAAACCTTGATTGGAGAACCATGTCTACACAATCCAACATTGTGTAGAATCTAATCGGAAGAAGTGAGAAAGGTTTGCATAAAGCGTCTCTCGATTGGTGGACCTTACATCGGGACAGTGAGAATGGTGGAATTGGTGATCGTTGTCCATGGACACCGAAAGTGATCACTCAAGCCAGCCTTGAACCAATTCGTAAGCGTTGGGACATCTTTCTCACTTCTTCCGATTAGATTCTACACAATGTTGGATTGTGTAGACATGGTTCTCCAATTGAGGTTTCTGATTGGTTTTGACAATTGAAATGATTAAATATATTGATTATATCTAATTTGAATGCATTTTTCTATAAAAAAAATTATATTGTGACCAATGAACAGTAAAGAATGAATAAAGAAATGAAAAGATAAAATAAAGAGATGAATAAATTAATAAATAAATATATTAAATGAAAATAAAATGATATGTCTTCATTTCAGATTAACAAAGCATACAATTTTCAAAGGATTTTGGTACTTTTCGGGTTTGTCCTACTTATTCCGACAATTTACTTCTTAATGTACCCATCTTACCTGTATTCAATACCAAAACCATCACGGTATAAACACCGTGATAAGGTAGACACAATCATTGAGGAAAATTCAACAAATTCTAGTAATCGTCGTAACAAAATATTTACACCACAAAATATACCTGATAATGTGGAGATTGATCTTGTATCAAAGAATTTTCCAAATATTCCAATTAAGTTTTGGAATAAAATTAAAAGCAACAGTCATAAAATGCATCTTTCAAATGAATCATGTGCACCTTTTCCGAATATGTATGAACTTGATATACACAATACAAACTGGCAAATAATTCACATGTCAAATGCGACAAGTGCTCAACTCTACAGCGCCTATTATGATAAAAGAATAATATCAGGAAAAGTCATAAGAATTCTCGCGATGGTGAATAGAACTTCATCATACTTTCCAGGATCGAAGAAATATTACTGTCAATTGTGGTTTGATGATGAAGAACAGCCTGTGATTGCTCCGATGGATAAACCTGAATACATGTGGTTTGATTTTTGGCACTCGCACAGAGATGGATTATTTGGTCCGTACCTGATCGGCTGTAGTATTCCTGAATCTCATCAGCACAAGGTACCTCAAGTGGTTTCGTTCGTTGAAAATCCTTGTGATAAGGCAACTAACATGCTTAATGTGATATACGAGGAACCTGCAGACAAAAAGGAGTTTTCGATATGTGTCAAAGGATTGGATTTCCTTCAAATAGATTTGTCATTAAGATTGGTGGAATGGATTGAATTAGTTTTACTTTTGGGTGCAGATAAAATTTATATGTACAAATTAGAAGTCCACCCAAATGTTCAAAAAGTTTTGGACTATTACATACGAGAAGGAAAAGTTGACCTGAGACATATCACACTTCCTACTGGGCAACCATCACTAGAATATCTTCAACATTTATTCCTCCTTAAAAACAATCTCTTGCAATGTCTCGATGAAATTATTCCATATAATGATTGTTTCTACAGGAATTTGTATTCTTACGACTATGTAGGACTTTTAGATATTGATGAAGTAATACTGCCTCTCAAGGACGATAATTGGCATGATTTATTAGTACGAACAAAAGGTTACGATAAAGAAGAAACGAAATACTGCGGCTTTACAGCGAGGCATATATATTTTTTGGACATCATGCAAAAAGAAGGGACTTACGAAGATATTCCGCCTTATATGCACATGATGCAACATACGTTTAGAGCTAAAAATTTCACGAAACCTGGAGATTATGTGAAAACATTTTACAGTACTAATTATACGATCAGTTGCCACAATCATTATCCTATATCCGTAGCTCCAGGATCACTAACGAGGACATTTAAAGTGGAAGATGCGCGCATGCAGCATTACAGAAGGACATGTACATGGGAAGTGAACTGTACGGATTATCTCACAGATGCAGTGAAGGATACACGAATGTGGGATTTCAAAGATATTCTCATAACACGCGTTAATGAAGCAATAAGGAACATTGGCTTCTGAAAAATATGCGTTTTACTTTTTTCTTTTTATGACAGTCGTAGAATTACATGATGCAAGTATAAATTATGTAGGTTTATCAAAAAACTAGTCTAGAAATTTTTTGTATTGATATGCATAAGAGAGTGCCAATGTGTGGAATAAAAAATATAAAGAAATGAGCGAATGCACTGAGTGACATAATAAGAATGACAGTAAAAAATATGCTGATGGTAAAAAAGTAAAATGATGTTGGTGATATAAGAAGTCGTAACCAATAAACACTAATTAACTTTGTTTTCAAAATATAAAATACAGACAATTTCAAAATATAATCTATGAAGTGATACAAATAGTGTCATGCATTGGGCGATTTCATCTTCCATCTAGCCATAACTATTTTTTCAAATTAGATCTTAAATGACAATTGAAACAAAATGACGTTTGCATATAAATATTGTATTATTTGTTTGAAAATGTGTTACAGGTGTTTAATAAGCAGGCAATAATAGAATTATCGTATTCAACCAACAGGTATCAAAATCAGACTGAAATACTTTACACACTTATGAGATTTGCATCGCCGACAAATCGAACACTGCTAGGAGACTCCGTAATATAAATTTTCAGTTTGACAATTGTGTGACTGAATAACCGTGGAAAATAAATAAATAAATAAATAAATAAATATTTCTTTATTCAATCAATATCATACAAACGTTGAAACAATATATCACCAATTATCTTCAATTAAGTTGCAGCAGCCTCACTAGGTTGCCCTGTATCGAGGCGTGCTGCGTAAAAAATATATAAAAAAAAAACATACATTCACCAAGGATTAATACATCTCACAAAAAAAATAAAATTGTATAAAAACAATCACATCAGCAAATTAATAAATCGATAACAAATGAATAAATGGATGAATGAACAAATGAATAAATGAATAAATGAATAAATGAATAAATGAATAAATGAATAAATGAATAAATGAATAAATGAATAAATGAATAAATGAATAAATGAATAAATGAATAAATGAATAAATGAATAAATGAATAAATGAATAAATGAATAAATGAATAAATGAATAAATGAATAAATGAATAAATGAATAAATGAATAAATGAATAAATGAATAAATGAATAAATGAATAAATGAATAAATGAATAAATGAATAAATGAATAAATGAATAAATACTATGCTCCCATAAATTATGTACCTATGACAAAAAAAAACTCAGTGCTTTATTCACTCTTTTAACGCCAAATTACTGTTTTTTCAAATAAAATATTTAGAACTTGAATCACTATGTTTATTTGTTACATTAATTTAAATTACGCTATCGCGATTTCAGTGCACTTGCACCATTGACGAGCTTTACAAGACTTGAAAAGCTCGTCAATGGTGCAAGTGCACTGAAATCGCGATAGCGTAATTTAAATTAATGTAACAAATAAACATAGTGATTCAAGTTCTAAATATTTTATTTGAAAATGTCTCGTAATTGTTACATAGTCAATGCCTCTAAAATAAGTGTTACTGTTTTTTAATTATGTCCACATAGACTATAGAGGGCAGGTTTATCGTAAAAGGGTTTTTTTTGTAACCAAAAAAACTCTACAACTATAAAAATATACATGTTTTCTGGACATTGTTCTTCCTCTTCTTGTTCCTCTTGTAGTATATCATTGATCTGTTGCTACGAAGTTTTTCCCTCTTGTGACAGTTTCCATTGGCTTTGTTAGATTACTATAAAAATAGTTATGAATGCTCGAAAGATTGAATGAGTACCGAATTCAAAATGGTGGGTGGAGAAGTAAATACGATAAAACGAATTGTATTAAATTTGAATGTATATCTTTATGACATTGTTTGTAATTAATGTACAGTATAGAATAAATAAACTCAGTTTTCCAATCGAGATATCTGATAAGTATTATTTCTCTGTTGATTCTATGCTCCACCAAACTATTCGAAAGAAAATATAACCCAAATAAAATCCTTAAATCAAATTACTACAATTTCATGGCACAAGTATTTTGCTTACTTCAAAGGTGTCAAGTTTGTATCTGGGCTTAGTTCAAATCCAGATTCATCTTTAAAAAACTGTTTTCAGAGATGTGAAGTTACTATGGTAAACATGGTTGTCATCCTCTTCATACCAGCAAGAATATAATGGGTATCTAATACAGAATTGGAAATTTGTGACGAAAACGTTGTAAGGAAATTTGGTATCCGAAACATATTTCATTATGTGAATAAATATTATGATAATATTTATTTACACTTACACATGCAGTTCATACAATCATCCATTTTAACAATGCTCATGTAACCTATTTTATTATTGAACTTACAGCTGTAGTGTAATATAATAAAGTCGAAGCTGGTAATTACTAGTGTCAATGTAAAAAATGCACTACATTTATTGCTGGTCCATTAACAAACATCGTATTTTGTTATTTTTACGGAAATGTTACGCTAGTTACAGCTTATTCCAGAGAGCCAACAGTTGTAAAAAAAAAACCTAGTGGTGGTGTCACAGAGTTTTTTATGGATGTTAACGTTAAAAAATGATTTTGGTTTATAAAAGAGTTAAATTTTAACAGAGGTTAATTAATTAATTCTTTCAATGCTTTCTGATTCTCATTAATGTCCAAATTCCTTTAACTTCACCATTGTTTTGTTCCAAAACACCCCCATCTTACATCCCTCAATATTTTATGAATATTATGAAGTCGTTGGTATCTCTTTTAAATTTAGTTTACACTCCACCCAGATGATGCCAATTTATTGGTGAAAGCGCTATGCGTAATAATGTTGTATACTTTGTTCACTGTGTCGGTGTTTAGGTAGTAGAATTCCATATCGAAATAAATAAAACAAGCGTTTTATTCTACTAATGATAGAATAGTAGAATAAAACGCTTGTTTTATTTATTTCGATTTGTATACTTTGTATACATTTTAGTGAAACTAAAACAGTGTTATATTATATTTTATATTATAAATGTTTGGTTTAACCAGGGATAACGAATCGTATTATGTATAAGGTTAATTTTTAATCCGGCATAACTTTTAAGATGTTCTGGCAGTCAAGACTAGGTACATGGATATTTTCTTTTTGAGTTTGGCTGTAGTAGTTCAAGTGTATTTGTGTGTTTTTTTATCGTGTTTTCTCACTCTTATCTGTCTTGTATGATGTTATTGCATTTATTGAATACCATACATTAACAAGCATAATGATATTATTTGTATAACATAATTATATATCCAACACAAATTAATTCGAATGGTTAAATAAACAAACGATTTTGCTTAATTCGACAATATTCAATAGTGGGGAAAACGACAAACGTAAAAAGAGCGAGACAGGTAGATAACACGAGGGAACACAGATTGTGTCATGTTATAATTATTTGACTATAGTATACCTTCACGCCGTATCCC
Source organism: Athripsodes cinereus (assembly GCA_947579605.1). Taxonomy (NCBI): domain Eukaryota; kingdom Metazoa; phylum Arthropoda; class Insecta; order Trichoptera; family Leptoceridae; genus Athripsodes; species Athripsodes cinereus. Next base: position 17,846,346 of record OX388316.1, on the reverse strand, counting down.
AAGTGGGGTACGCAGAGAGAACGGAACGCCAAACAGATCTATCTTTACACACTTCCTTCGCTTCCTTCACATTCATACAGTTTCTCATACACGCACGTCGGTTCCTCTTACTCAACACGTGGCCGTCCTTGAGAATTTGATCCACGTGATCAAGCCACGTGGTTCTCGGACGTCCGCGCTTCCTCACACCCTTTCTTTCAGACAAGTATATCCTCTTTGTCATTCTTACTTCGTTCATTCGTTCAACGTGTCCAAACTACCGTAGTTTATTCACGCGCATTCTGTCCACAACACTCTTCTTGTATCCGCTCATTCTTCTAATATCCTCATTCTTCACTCTATCACGCAGCGTTTTACCAACCATTCTTCTCAACGATCGCATCTCCACTGCATTTATTCCACTTTCGTCCTTCTTCAGCCACGTCCATGTCTCGCTTGCATACGTAAGTGACGGTACCAGAATGGTATTGTGCACCAGCATTTTAGCCATGTTCGACACATTGACATTGTTGACAATGGGTCGAAGTGCACCGTTCACTCTAGCACCGGCCACTTTCCTTCTTTCAATGTCACTATCGCATCTTCCATCCCTCGCAAACATACTTCCCAAGTATACATACTCGCTTACTTGCTCCAAACAGTCGTCGCCAACTTTGATCTCACAAATCGTTTTTTCATTCTCTCTTTCAAACACTAGAACTTTCGTCTTTAATACATTCATTTTCAAACCATTCAAATTGCAACTATCATACACACATGTAACAATCTCTTGTAAGTTCCTTTCACTCTCAGCCATTAACACCAAATCGTCTGCGTACATCAATGCATTCACCCGAAACCCATTCAACTCGACACCAACATCCATCTCTTTCACAGGTCGCATACAGTAGTCGAAGAATAGGTTGAACAGCCACGGAGACATGACACAACCTTGCTTCACTCCCTTGGTGAGGAGAAACCACTCCGAGAGAGTTTATTTACCCTCACACAAGCGGAACTTCCCACGTAAAGTGAAGAGATTGCGCGGATCAACTGGCTGCTCACCCCATACTCCGACAACATGCACCACAACCTTTCCCGGTCCACTCGATCATATGCTTTCTCCAAATCCACGAACGCACAAAAAAGCTTCTGGTGTTTACCCAGAAACTTTTCTATGACTATTCGCAGGGAGAAGATCTGATCGGTGCACCCCCTGCCATTCAAAAAAGCTCCTTGTGCATCCCATATCATACACTCAGTTATCTTTCGTACTCTCTCAATCAAAATTCTACCATACAGTTTCCCTATTGAACTCAGCAAGCTAATAGCCCGATAACTCCCGCACTCAAGTCTAGAGCCTTTCCCTTTGTACAGGGGCAGATGATAGCCCTCCTCCAGTCCTCTGGGGTGACGCCTTCTCTCCAACAGTCGTTGAAAAGCTCCAAGCACCACGCGAGAGCCCCCGGTCCACCAGACTTGATGAGCTCAATAGCAACACAATCATACCCTACAGCCTTACCGCACTTCGCTTTTTTTAACGCATTCATAATCTCAGTCATGTCTATCACATCGTTTTCATTCACACTGCTTTCAATGCAGTCATACTCATTCGCAATTGTACCGTCACATTCAAACAGATCTTCGAAATACTCCTTCCATCTCCGTAACACACATCCATCCTTGTCTTTTATCCCTTTCATACTGTTCACATTTAATCCCGTCCTCTTTCGTTTCACCTCATTCCAGAAAATCTTCATATTCTCACTCGCATACGTAGACAATTTCTTACATTCTTCATCTTCAAGCAGTTTCTTCTTTATTTTCACAACTTCACGCACTTCCCTCTTGTATGTCTTGTATACTTTTTTCTTTCGCTCTTTATTTGACTATTTTTAAAAATGCATTCAAATATTTTTTTTCTTGTGTTTGATCTAGTTTTGGTAATATTGTATAAAATTCTTAAAAAATATATTTTGAAAAAGTAAAAGTTGCCCAATCATTATCGTTGTCTCGCCCTTCAATTCGTCTCTCGGTGACACAGGGGACAAATCAGCCTCATCCATTCAGAGCGTCACTGCGCCAATTAAGTCACCTCTTCCCACAACATTCCTACAACTCTGATGTCGTTGTCATAGGAACGATGTATTACAAAAGAGAGATGTCCAGACTCTCGGAACCAAAAGTTCTCAAAAGGAAACAAAATGATTAAGCAAGTGTGCAATTTCTTCCTCGGTATAATTTACATTATGTCAAAAAATCGGGTGATAAAATTTAGAATTCATTTGATTTTTTTATTAGATTTTAAATATTCTATAATATTAATTTTATGAATATTTTTAGTGGAAGTACCAAAACAACCAGAACTATACACACGATGTGTGAGAGGGTGTGTGTGTGTGAGGGTGTGTGTGTATGTTTATGTTAAATAAATCAATGTATTAAATTACTAGAGTTCGTCGGTAGCCCTCTCCTTTTACGACACAAGCTTTAAGATAACAGTAAAAGGTGTATAAGGTAGGTAATATTTGGGTTTATAACAAAAACCCAGATACACCTTAAAAAAACACACACAGAACAAATTTTATAATAAGCAGCCAATCAAAAATAATATTTTTTTGTTGCCTTGTGTAATCATTGTTAGCACACATGGCGAACACATCATTGTCATTATATACCTGATATATAATGTATGAGCTGATTTAGAGTGTTAATGATATTATTATGATAGTTTCCATTATACCAAATGTGAAGTTGTAACGTGTTTTGTGACAGTATTTTTATTTTGCATGTAAAAAATATAAACACAATTTTATTGCGCGATCCGCAATACAATACCTCAACGAAATGGGTATAATTCGAATTGGAGCTGTAAGTTGAATATAATTAATAAATAATAGCACTACTGTGTGCTTGCCGTTATCGTAGAATAAAATATTTAACTATATTTCAACATATATAACGACAATCTATGCCACAATGCCATATCCCACAACTAGGGTAACCTACAGACTATACTTATATGCAAGTTGTTCTCTCCATGCCAACAAAAAATAGTACATTCAGGTTGAGTGGCATATCTCATAGTTGAACTAGATATGTTAAATATCTTATCGTGATGTCATACGAACACTTTTGCCTTTTACAGAGCACTCGTTAACTTGTAGAAAAGAGTGGGAGATCTAGTGAACGAATTAAGTACCTAGGTATTTATATTTTCGCTAGAAATACTTACATTTGGAAAACCATTTTTACGATTTCCTTTGAAAGTTTTGTAACTAAAGTTTTGAGTTCTCATCAATTATACAGATGTACCACTAATCTTTATCAAGTAGTTAAATATCAATGAATTATTGACATCTACACTTCTCTGTCTCTCTCTTTCTGGCATTGCACCCAATAGCTGAGTGATGCTGCTATTATCAAAACGGTGTGTATTTCAATCCAAATCAAAAATATTTCAATACAAAATATTTGCTCAAATTATTCCTATTTGCTTATGACAAATTTTAATGTTGAATTTTAAATGATGTTAAATTTTGAATTTTAAATTTTAAGAGATTTTATGTGATATTTTTATATTTTTAATTTTATTATTCATGACTCATTGTATTGTTTTTATTGCTTATTGTTTTATTGTTTAATCCTACGATTATTGCTTTGTGAGCATTATTCTATTAATTTTCTTTACATAATTTACTCTATTCTATTGTAATTGTTGTTTTTTGATTTATCTGTTGTGTTTGGTTATGTATGTTTTGTAGAGCACATAAGGGTAATATAGGGATCTTCACTGGTTTGCTTATTGCTAAATATGTTATAGACCATTGTATTTTTTGTATCAACTGTATGTATCCTGTAAAATTGAAATAAATAAATAAAACGAAAACTTGTTTTCTATCAGCTATATATTATTTGCTTTAGTAATAATATCATACAAACACCATGACATCTACACTTCTAGTAAGTAAAATCCAGTTACCGACATCCAATTGTGTCAAAAAATTTAAAACATAAACTAATCTTTATGTTTACCTATTACATGGAAAGTCTTTTGACAATCCCATCTTGCCTTTAAGTCACGAGGTCCCGGGTTCGATTCCCGGCCAGGGCAATATGAAGAATGACCTTTTTCAAATTGCCCTGTGTCTGGGTGTTACATGTATGTATATGTGTTTAGTGCATTGTATATATCTATGTCGTGTCACGTATCCGAAATTGTTTTTATATTTGGGTAGTTTTTTTTTTATATAGGTATATATTATTTATATTTGTTTAGTATTTAAGTATATGTATGTATATATCTTCAAAGTTATTTATTTTATTTTATTTATTTACTGTTTTTATTTAAGTTTGTGTTTAATGGGTTAGTTGGAAGATATCGCGCTTCTGCGATAAACTCGCCCATTGCAAAAAATTTAATTGTGTAGTTAAATTGAATATTTTCATTTGTTTATTTTTTGTGCAATAAAGTTTTTTATTATTATTATATATGTGTATCGTCGTGTTGGTACCCATAATACAAGATTCATATCTTAATTTGGGACTTGCTCGATCTGTGTGAATTGTCTATGCATGTTATGTTATGTTATGTCTTCTCTAACCCTCCTCCTAAAAGATTGCTGAAATGAGGTAGAAAGAAATATGCAGAAAAGAGACCGAAAACGTGTTAAACTATGTTCCATAATAAAGTTTATTATTATTGTATACACACAAGTCTTTTTTAGGTTTTATCAATTCAACACTTGTTTCTTGATTCACTGATATCAAGAAATAATTTATTATAAATTATCTTAACTTAGTACATACTCACGTTGTTTAATCATAAAACTAATTATATTTTTTGAATTTTAATGTTTCAGATACCGAGTAGATTTCCTAAAATCTTGATGATAACTGGAACAATAATACTCTTTCCATTACTTTATATACTTATGAGCCATTCAAGTATAGATGGAAATAAAAAACATAGAAATCATAAACACTTTTCTAATTATATAAACCATCCAAAGATGATATTACTTACAGACACCACAAAATATGGATCAGGGGGAATTATTGAAGATGTCACAAGCGTAGATGAACAAATGTTTAAAGTTTTACATGAAGAAAAAGCAATCAACAGTATAAAACAACACGAAGAAATAAGTAAAATTTCTAAAAATATAATAAATTTTCCTGAAAAAAGAGATTGGGGAAAAGTGCATCCGATGCAAAACATTCCAGATAACTTTATATTAGACATGGTTGCCAATGATAATCCGAATATGCCAATCAAATTTTGGAAGGAAATAGAAAATATTCGTCACGAAATGTTTTTGTCAAATTCATCGTGTGCTCCATATCCAGATTTATTTAAAATTCGCACTCACAATAAATACTGGCAAACTGTTGATATGACAGAATCAACAACTATCCAACTGTACAGCGCATACTATGACAAGAGGGAAATAACTCATGGAAAAGATGTGAGGATACTATCGATGGTTAACAGGATTAAAATGAATTTTCCAGGAAATAGAACACTTTACTGCCAACTATGGTTTAAAGATGAAATCGAGCCTGTTATTGCCCCAATGAACAAAGTTGACTACATTTGGATAGATTATTGGAATTCTCATGAGGAAGGATCATTCGCTCCGTACTTGTTGGGTTGCTCGATTCCTGAATCACATCAGGACAAGATACCACAAGTCGTGTCTTTTGTTGAAAATCCTTGTGACAAGGCTATGAATATGCTTCGTGTTGTTTACGAACAACCTGCTAAGAAAAAAGAATTTGCGGTATGTGTCAAAGGACTAGATTTCCTACAAAATGATTTATCTATCAGACTTGTGGAATGGATTGAGGTAATACAACTCATGGGAGTTGACAAAATATTCTTTTACCAATTAGAAGTTCACCCTAATATCGAGAAAGTATTGAACTATTATAGTAAACTTGGGATAGTGGATGTGAGACCTATTACACTGTCTGGTAATAATGTTAATATACCTTTACTCCAACACGAATTCTTGACAAACAACAATTTGCAACAATGTTTTGACGAGTTGATTCCATACAATGATTGTTTCTATAGAAACCTCTATTCTTACCAGTACATCGCTTTACTAGATATAGATGAAATTATATTTCCACTAAAAGATAAAAATTGGCACGATCTTATCAAACGGGCAAAAAGTTACGAAAATGTGGATGAAAAGGTGAACGGATATACGGCACGACATATATTATTTATGGATAGCATGCAGAAAGAAGAACCTTATCAAGATATTCCACCATATATGCACATGATGCAACACGTATTCAGATCACAGAATTATACAGAACCTGGAGAATATGTGAAAACTATATTTAATACAAATTATACGATTTCTTGTTTCAATCATTGGCCACTCAGCTGGGCAGACGGTTCAGTACAAGTTGAGTTTGAATTGGATGATGCACGCATGCAGCACTACAGAAATAGTTGTCCATGGGATGGGGATTGCAAACCATATACAGATGACCCTGTGAAAGATACTGCACTATGGAGTTACAAAGATATAGTCATACCTAAGGTGGTGCAAGCATTATCTAATATAGGATTAATCGAAATATAATATATGTAGTTTTAATCGTTTTTTATATTATTACTAGCTGGCCCGGCGAACTTCGTACCGCCTAAGAATCAATGAACGATTTCATACATACATCTTCTTCCCCTTGTCCTAGTTCGGTCGGGGACCCATTGCCCCTAAGTATCTCCTCCAGAGATAACTGTCCACCGCTGCTTCCAGGACCTCTGGCCACTCCAAACCTAGCCTTTCAACACATGTTCGACACCTGCCCTATCTTCTGCCCTCTCCCACTGACTTTATGAATGATTAATATTATTAATATCTTCACAAACTCCCGTAATTGTCAAAGTGTGTCATCGAAGGTATAGTGTAAAAAAATATAATTCATTTGGAACTTTCGCAGTTTAGCGGCCCCACCCGTTGTCGAGTACTTTTTTCCATGTAAAAGTAATATTTTCGAAACTTGAGGAAATTGTTGCCATATGGTGAATTATTTTTTTGTCACCAAATTATTGAAAAATTCTTTTATAGGAAAAAAAATTCGCAAGTATGAAACTTGAGCGGCCCCACCCGTTGTCGAGTAATATGTACGGAATTTTAGGAAATTAATTTTCGAAGTGGATTTTTTTTGCCGGCAAATTAAAATAATTCTACATATGGCAACAATTAAAACAATTTTTTTTTAATTGTTCAATTTTAATTGTGGATTTGTAATGACTATTAATTTTTTAGTGTTGTTTATTGTATTACTACTGTTTTATTCTTATTTTATAAATTAAATTAAATTTTATTATAGATGACAACCTTATGGGCTTAAAATATTGTGATTAGTGAAAATTGTACGCACTTTTAAATAGGGTAATACATTGTTTATATTATTTTGTCTCTTGTATATTGTTTCAACTTACATGTATTATCTGAAGTGTGTCATTGGTGAATGAATAAATAAATAAAAATTTCCTCAAGTTTCAAAAATATTACCTTTTCTATGGAAAAAAAGTACTCGACAACGGGTGGGGCCGCTAAACTGCGAAAGTTACATTCATTTTTTTTACATAGACAATTCACACACATCGAGCTAGTCCCAAACTTAGATGAATCTTGATTATGGGTAGGTACTAACGCGACGATACACACATATACAATGCACTATATACAAATACATATATATGTAACACCCAGACCCAGGACAATTTGAAAAAGGTCATTCTTCCCTTTGCCCTGTCCGGGAATCGAACCCGGGACCTCGTGACTCAAAGGAAAGAGCTCCGCGCCACACCGGCCGACATGAACAATTTATGTTGAACAAATTATACTTAACTCAGATTTGTTTATAAATTATCTACAGTACGTAATATAATTATGTATGTAGGTACTAATTTTTTTTTCAGGTAGATTTTACCTATTCATTTAAAATTTATAAAAATTCTTTCCATGATTTTTTAAAAATTGAAATATCAGAACTACAGATGTTAAATTGTATGGATAACGATTCTAATTTGAGAATGTATAGAAAAATTATCATTCATTGTTGATTTTGTATAATTCTCCATATTGCATTTTTTATTGAAATTAAAAATGTACGGCGTAAATAATTTTCTTCGTAATTTTTCTTCTCTGTCTGCAAATTTCACTACACAATCTTGCATCAGAACTACCTTCATGAACACATTCTTATTTTCATCTTTAATAGCACAATTTTTGGTTCAATAATAATTTTCCATCTGCAAAAATAAAATACAATTTCAAATATAATCTGTGCACGTCCACATTTATGTGACAGAATATCTATCGATACATAAATATTAGTCGAATAATTCGGTTGTATCTCGCATTTTTTGCGTTTTCAAGTTTGTTCCATAAAATGCTCAAAATAGTGTAATATTTGATGTGGCAAAAGGATATGTCTCTTTATAGTCAGAATAAAGAGAGAAAAGACGTCACTTATTGACATGTAGAAAGATTGTTTTCTTCAACATGGCAAAAAAACTCAAATATTTTTAAACTGCAAGAAATTATTTAGTGAATGTTACATACATCTTCTAGAAGAAATTATTAAGAGAATGTTACATCTATCTTGTAGAAATAATAATTACCTTCATTTTGATATATAATGCTCGAAATTTGGCTGAAATATCTGTTTTGCAAACTTTGTTTTTGCTCTCCTGTAAAATTATGTTTTAGTGAGATACAACCTATTGCCATGTAACTACCGAATTATAGTAAACAAATATTAGTACACATTTCGTTCATATTAGTTATAGTAATTTGGTTCTTAATATAGCAGAACCTACGGATTATTTTAGCACAATGCAACAGGCGACGTGGGGGCGCTAATAGCGTATGGACTCTCCATATTGTTTTTATTTTTGAAATTAAAAATGTATGGCGTAAATAATTTTCTTCATATTGTTTCTTCCCGTGAATTTGTAAGATGTTTTAATAGCCTATAGTTTAATCCGGGCGGAGAAGAATCCAACAAATCAGAGATCATTCAAATCGGTACAGCCATTCTTGAGTTATAAGTGTTGTAACACACACGTCTTCCTTTTATATATTAGATTATGATTTATGTTTATTATAAGTATCGCTCAATGTTGTATATTTTGTGTTTTACCTAGATACCTTAAGCTTGTAATTATTATTATTTATAGGTTGTATTTTTCCATAATAATCTTTCACTTTATAATTGGCTAACACCTATCATACACATTGTAGAAAACTCTCAACAGACTGCGAGTTGATATCACAAGGAATATTTTTTAACAGCTCTTAAGCCTCTAAGCTAAATCAGGTGGTCATGTGTCAAGACGAGATAATGGAGACATTCTATTTAGTTTGAATGGACACATTCTATAATGTTCAAGTTTTTGAAGACAAATATAGTTGAAGATTTTCAAGCCCCGAATAAGATGCTGTCTGGGGACAAAAATTTGTTATTTTTTAATATTTCAAATTCATTTTAACAATTTATAATTATGATTCGTTGTCTTGTATTATGTTGATGAATAAATTTTGCTATTATTATTATTACCTATTCAAAAAAGTAGTAGGGCTCCATAATGAAATTAAAAAAATAAGTGGTTTTACACTATATGCTTTTTTATTGAGAGAAACATATTTTGTCTTATGTGGACATTACCAATCAGTGAAGAGATTAAAAACATAATTATAGTAGAAAAAAGTAGAAATAATGGGGACAATTCAAAAAGTTCATACTAACGTGTCCGGTCAGAGTTTGTCACTCATTTGAACGTTTTAACTCTTATTGGCACAGAGGAAACGATTTGCTTGTTTATTACTTACTTTTCATCCGTTGGGTACCCCACCCGCGGAAAATTTCATAATGGTTTGAAAGAATGCCATACTCTATGGTTCATAGTAATAAACGTCAATAAAAATGTACCTACACAAAAATATAGGTTCTTCTTTAGATATTCATAATATAACCAATGTATGTATATTGTACCTATCTCCATTATTCTGTAAAGCCCTGAAACAGAAGTCATATTATATAAGTCGTGACAGATATACGCCAATAAACATGATAAGCTATCCACATACTATTAAGTAGTAGATAAAAACAATAAATTTCCATTTTCAGTTGAACGATTTTTTTATATATATATTGAAGGAGATCCAACGTCCACTCGGATACCTGGGGCTTCCATTTATCCAGCATTCTTTACTTAATACAACCGAAGGTAGCATTGTGGGCATCTTGAAGGACTGGAAATCTTTTTTCGTTCGATGTCTAATTAACATAAACAATAGTATTTTTTTCACCTAGGTTACAATAATCCAGATCCATCCAGAAACTTCTTTTAGGTATTTAGGCCGACAAACCCAAGGGTGGTCTCACGTCTCTCTCATCGAATAAATCATTAGTAGAATAAAACGCTTGTTTTATTTATTTCGATATGGAATTCTACTACCTAAACTCCGACACAGTGAATACCATGGGTGGTCGATACCGGAGTCGCTTCAGAGTCGTTTTCTCCCCCAAGAGACATACCACCCAGACCTCATACTCTCCACCAAGAGAGACAGGACAACACTAAGAAACAAATTCTTTCGCGATGATAGTCACGGTCACACAATATTTTTTACACACAAAACAGAAATAAATGTATCAAAGATACATACTGACTTTTCGAGTTTAGCCTAACTTCAAAAGTATGCTTTCTGTGTCCGGTTTTACTCCAATGAATGGCGTCAGATGTTGCTGTTATTTACCAAAAACAGATTTTCCATCCAGATTTACAATTACAGCCGTCCTATATCAATGGCCAAATTTGTAAATATCAAGATTGCTGAATTGCACAGCATTCACTATATTTTTTCTCTTTCTTCACAGGTTAGAAGGTGTCTCCAATTTAATAGTAATCTTATATCTAATAATTTCAATCTTTTAACATCAAAATATGATACCAATATTGTTTGTTGAGTGTCTTCCAAAATGTGTATTGCAGGTGTTTTGGAAAGATGAAAAATAAGCCGTGGAAAGAACCTTCGTTTCTTTTTTATAATTTCCGACATTAGTTTAAGAAACACTATTTAAATCAAACCATTCACAAGCACGATTTTTCTATTCCAAGGATCATTCATGACAGTTTCAATTTTATACTTCGCTCTATAAAATGTTGTTGTCGAAGGAATGATACTTTTCAAAAAAGTTCTTCCAGCTTTTCGAGAACTCTGTACATGAAGAACGAAGACCAATGGGTGAACAAGCTATAGGAAAACAATTATATTTTTTATATAAATTTTGTTTTATTTTAAGTCATTGTTGATATGGTTATGGATATAACAGTTTTTATGGTTACAGAAATACTCGTACCTATGTACCTCGTTTGTTATTAATGAAAAACAAATAGAATTTCACTGAAAAACAACATAACTTACTATTTTAATACACATGTACACGTTTTAACAGTAAATTAATACAATTCTAATTATTATTAGAGTGTTAAACTTAAGTGCGACAAATGGGCACTGTATAAGAGACACATTTCATTAATACTAAAGTGATCATGAAGATTCGCGTGGAAAGTGTAAGTACAAACATAGGTTTAAACTTGTTAAATAGTTTTAGAAAAAAAAACGATTTTCATATTGAGTACCAATGTAAGTTTTCAAAAATATCTCAGTTTTTTAAGTCTCTGTGTGAATACTTACATTTGAAGTATTTTATCTATATTTTTTTTGTAAAACTCTATGTCTATTAATAACTAATAAAAAATTGATATCAGTGATGTAGGTGTCGAAATCAACAGAAATTCATTGCTTTTATAAGACATTGATAGTAGGTTTTTTTACACTACAAATATTATGGCTTTGTCATTTGTTTCGAATTCTTGGCTCTCACCCATTCAGCTTTTATATCACTTTTTTAGTTGTAGATACCTATTGTGAATGTCCTTTAATGAATCATAATTTGTCATTTAAAACATTGAACACTTAATCAATAAGGTAGGTTAACTTCTTCATCAGCTAATTATATGTTGTCATATCTTTGAAAACATATTTAGACAAACTTTGAAAACCGTTTTTCATTTTGTAAGATATTTAACAACTCAACGAATTGTATAATATCTGCGTTGTAATTTTTCTCCTAAATCTAATTTCAGAATAGACAAGCAACCAAGCCCCGACTCTTGATATGGATTTGCGGTGCAGGAGCTGTTGTTATTTTATATTTGATCATATTCACTTCGCAGTTACATTCATCAATCAACTCGTGGAATAAAAAGCCTAGAAAGCATATAAATAAAGATTCAATAGTTAATTATGGTTATCGAGGCAAAATGTTAAACGAGCCAACACCAAGCCATAGAAAAAGTAAACCAACTGATAAAGTTAGTCCGAAACTGAAATATTTTACTACATTTGACATACCAGAGGATGTAGAATTGAAAATGGTAGCTGAATCATATCCCAATATACCAATTCTTTTTTGGAATAACGTTCATAAAATTCAACGGAAAATGTTTCTGTCGAACGCATCTTGTGCTCCATTCCCAGATATGTATAGCCTCGAACTACATAACACCTACTGGCAAACTATAAGTATGCCGAACAAAACTTATGTCCAAATTTATAGCGCGTTTTATGACAAAAGAAAAGATTCAGACAGAGTAGTGAAAATATTATCTATGGTAAACAAAACAAAAATGTACTTTCCAGCATCAAACCATACACTCTACTGTCAGTTGTGGTTTGAAAATGAAAAACAACCAATAATTGCTCCAGTGAACAACCTAGATTTTGTGTGGCTAGATGACTGGGCGATTGAAGATGAAGCTTTTTTACCTTATTTTATTGATTGTTCTATTCCTAAATCACACCATGATAAGATTCCCCAAGTCGTGTCACTTGTTGTAAATCCTTGCGACAAAGCAAAAAACATGCTACGCGTAGTATATAATGAAGCTAGCGAGAAAAAAGAATTCGCAGTCTGTGTTAAAGGATTAGATTTCCTTCAAGTAGATTTATCTTCAAGATTGATCGAGTGGATGGAATTTTTATTTTTAATGGGTGTCGATAAAATATTTTTTTACGAATTAGAGCTCAACTCCAAAATGAGAAAAGTACTCAAGTATTATGAAAGCATCGGTAAAGCTGATTTAAGAGAGATTACACTACCCAAAGGACATCCTAATATCCCATTCTTACAACACGTGTTCCTTGCCAATAATAATTTGTTGCAGTGCCTGGATGAAATAATACCATATAATGATTGCTTCTATAGGAATATTTACTCATACAATTATATTGTATTATTAGATATTGATGAAATCATATTACCACAAAAGGATGATAACTGGCACGATATGATAGCAAGAGCGAAAAACTATTATAGTCCTGAAGTACGAATAAATGCTTTCACATCTCAACATATATATTTCTTAGACAGAATGGACAAAGAATATCCACACGAAGATATTCCACTACACATGCATATGTTACAACACGTATACAGATCACAAAACTTTACTCCATTCAACTATTTTGTGAAGTCCATTTTAAGTACTAACGAGACCTTATCTTGTCATAATCACTGGCCACTAAAGGTAACCGAAGGATCAATATTACATTACTTTAAACACAATGAAGCTAGAACACAGCATTACAGGAAAGACTGTTCGTGGGAAGTAAAATGCGAAGATTATGACCAAAAATTAGAAAAGGATACAAGAATGTGGAACTTTAAAAATGTTTTGATACCAAAAGTAGAAGAAGCCATTAATAAAATCGATGCATTTCAGACTGATACTTAAAAAAAGAACTAAACATTATTCAAATGCATGTTTTTATTTGCAATGAGTGAAGATCGGTATCCTGTTTCAGAAATGCAAGTGGTATAATTTAATGAGAAGACAAAAGAGATTAGATAGATTTCAGTATGGAAAATAATGAAATTTGATAAAATGAACGTGTATTGATGTAATAAAAAAATAAATACCCCATTTATCATGTTTATGTCGAAAAATGTCTAGTACAAATAATATGTTTAATTAATAGTGATGAATGAGGATATCAGGAGAATGATGTTGTTGATAGAATGCGTGTAGATGAATTGAGGTGGTTTGGAAGGGGAAAGAATGACAAAGAGGACACACTTATCTCACAGAAAGGGTGTGAGCAAGCGGGCGTCCGAGAACTACGTGGCCTTATCACGTAGATCAAATTCTCAAGGACAGTCGTGTATGAGGTAAGAGGGTTAGGCGTGCATGTATGAGAAACTGGATGAATGTAGAAGAAGCGAAAGAAGTATTTAAGGATAGATTAACATGGCGTTCCGTTCTCCCTGCCTACCCCATCTGGAACAAGGCGTGAGTGTATAATATAGTATAGTACCTATAGTGATTTCATAGTCAATTTTAAAATGATATCTATCATTGCCTTGTCATTTTCTCATATTCTTAGCCAGTGGCGGATACAGATGGGGGGCGCCTTGTTGACGATGTCTTGTATATGGGTACAATCAGTTTAAATAAAATGGCATTGTCTTGTATAATATATGTGTATAATTTTTGCGCTCCCCCCCCCTCATTGAGTTTTTCCCGAATCCGCCACTGTACTTAGCTCATAGATTATGAACTCCGTTCCAGTTGAAGTAGGTTCCAGCCAGTAAGAGAAAATGTCACGTTGTTTTATGTATGGGTGCACGAAAATGAAAATACACGATAAATTTAGCCTAATTTAAATATTTGAATAGACTTAATTAACCCTTAAATAGATTTTTAATGGACACTTCCATCATACCAAAATATAGAAAATATGAATCTATAGATAAAAATAAAAAGATAATCAACCTATTAGACTATAATTTGTGTCGTTTGTAATTATTATGAAAACGTGTATTTTCAAATTTGGATTTTGAAAAATCTTTCAAATTTTCAGCAACATAATATTTCCCATCTTTTTCAAAACCAAGAATCCAAACATTAGTAGATATATGTATTATGTTAAGTTTTTGATTTAAAAATGTCGAATCCGATAAAAAAATTATCAAAGCATTAGGAATGACATAATTAAATAAGTTGTAAAAGAGAACTCTTTTATTCTTCTTATCCTTTCTGTTTTCCCAAATCTTCCGAGGAGAATGTTAAGATACAAACGAGCGAATGATTTAAAGGTATAAATAATTTTTCTATAAGGTACACAAACAGCTAAAATGAAATATAGGTAGGTACATAATAAAATTACTGTTTTCAGAAGTCTTAATCTAAGCATAAGTATTGTTTGCGGTCTTTATCTATAATTGTTGCTTATTATTATTATTTGTTATTTGTCAAAATTTGTCATGACTTTATAATATTGTTTGTAAAATTGTTTTATTTTACTTATTGATTTTATGATGGGTAGAGTTTTATGTTTTCTACGAAATGCTCATTTGTTTTTTTTTTAAGTAGTAGATATGATGTTGAAATATATAAATAAATCTCCTGCATGTTGGTCTGATGATATTAAAAGAATTGTTGGTGACAGATTGCAGAGAGTCCATAACAGAGGTGCTGTCTGATGAAATATGCTGGAGTCTTATTTCAGCAGTGCAGATGAAAATCTGTATAAATGTATAACTCTAAATATTTTTTTGTTAACGTATCTTGTGCGTTTAGATAAATTATAAATATTTACTTAAGCAAAAATAACTGTTTTCATGATAAAAAGACCAGTTGAACATCTTGTTGTAATTAGAGTTTCATTTACTTGAAAACCTGATAAGGAATTTTCATTAATACTTGATATTTATGAAACAAGACACGTCAGTAAACTGTGACTTGATAACATAGAGATGAAAATGTCAGCTGTGTGTTTAAACCGATTTTTTTTAAATGAATTTTTAAACTTATTGACAATATTGTTTCGTCTCTTAATGAGACATTATCAATACTACACTATACAAAACAAATAATAATCAATTAAGGTGAAAATACAGTGGTTGAGGTATAGGGGGGGACAATAGAGGTAGGAGGGTATGAAACAAGTGGGAATATTCTAAGAATTGGGGATGCATTGGGTTTTGTTGTTTTATTGACTAAATTATTTACACTATAAATATTTCTATGGATTTCCAATGTTTCTCTTAGTAATAATCTTCTATAACTACAATTATTAAATTCAATATTTAAAAAAAAAAATTAGTTGTATTTGCATAAATTAAAGTGTAGGTATGTTATTTATTAGTGCATACATCTTCTTTCCTTGTCTAAGTTGGGTTGTTTGCCCATTACGCATAGATGCTTTCTCTAGAGATCCCTCTCCATTTATTTTTCCAGGGCCCTTGGCTCCTCCAAATCAAGACTTTTAAGTCATAGATTTGCTACATGACTTTGCCAACTTTTTTGGCGTAGTCTACTGGCATTTTGTCCTCTTCTTCAGTCTCCAATGATTTAGTAGTAGTTTGTTAATTAGCACGCGAAACAGACCACACTCACCAGTCATACATTATCAATATTTATACAAAAATAATTCAACAAGTTTTGACATTCAAACTTGTTCTGAGGTGGCAGTCTTATTGTTGAATCTCGGACTTTCCATCGGAAGACCCGTGTTCGATTCCACCCAGTGCTGTCTCACGACACCAGCATATTACTTATTGTGAGAGTGTCTGGGTGTATTTGGATGTATTTCAAATCTAGATTCATACTAAAAAATACGTTTAAACCTATTAATGTGACTTTTTATTAATATTTAATTAGCCATGAAATATACAAAATGGCCATCCATGGACTTAACGTCATAAAAAACGTTCAAGTTTCGTTACAATTAATATTTTAGTCATGATAAGCTAGTAATAAATTTTTATCACGAATAGATAAACTATGTATACTTAAGTGAAATATTACATAAAAACTAAATATATCCATTTTCTTAACCGTAATTTATAAGTTGTGTGCAAACCATTTTATGGTAAAATGATTATGAGATAAAAATAAATTGAAAAGATTTGAACTATTTTTAAAAATAAAAGGAAGAGAATAGCAGAGTCCAAATGAAAGATGTTGGCGGAGGATAGATTATATTCCAGTCCAGTATTTTAATTACAGAGATTTATAAAAATTGTTTGATAATAATTAACTTTGTAATCAGACAAAACTGAACCTAATTTTTTTTGCAGAGGTCCGTTTTTAGCAACAAAGGATTTGATGAAGGCTAAAATTAAAAATAATCAGTCTGGAATCTAAAAACTATTTGTGTCCGTTCCTATATAAGTATGTATTTGTATCCACAATATATTCCGTAATTAGAAATCACAGAAGCAAAATAATACATTATACGCGATCATATTTATACAGGCTCTTTGCAAAAAAACAACTTAAATATCTTACATAGTACTTACTTTACATTTCAAGTCCGGACTTCAGACCTTGCCACTCCAATATGCAGCGACATAATATACATCACTTTTTCATTTTCCATCTTTAGGTCATTCTCATCAAATTATAAAGTGACTGTATTTTTATTTTTTTTTGTTATTTTAGAAAGATATATCTGGGTTTTGTTATAAACCCAAATGCAACCTTATACACCTTTCACACTAAGCTAAAGGATTGTGTCGTGAAAGGGGAGTTTGCCGGCACCAGATATCAGATTCGTATGGAAATTGAATTGAATCATTGATGATGATTGATGCGGAATGCATGTAATGTGAGTGACCTGATGATGGCGAATGACAAGGCGATGTACGTCGCTGCATACTGGAGTGGCAAGGTCTGAAGTCCGGACCCGAAAAGTAAAGTAAGTATTGAATCATTATTGATATCATGATGAGGATAGAACTGTCAAAAGCATTTGAATATGGTGTTGACAGTCTTGAACAATTTTCTAAAAACCTTGATATTTTTAGAAAAGTACTTATGGTATCTATATTTGTTTCCTATGTGAAATTGGGTAGAACTTTTCTAGTTAATAATATAATGATGCTTTTTCTGTTTTCAAAAATAGTTAGCCTTGTTAAAAATTAATACAAATATTCACCGTGATGAAATTGCAATAAAAAAAATATTTTAGTAAAGTATTTTGATAAAGTTTTCACGACAAACATGATAGATACTTTTATAAAGTTGGATATACTGAGTTTGTTTTTTTATTACAATGATAGGTACACACAATTGTTTAAGTTATCTTTATTAGAATCTAGTGACTTTTATTGTAACAGACAGGCTTGCCATTTAACAATCAAAAGTGAATAAAATGGTAGTGTGATTAAAACAATAATTAGTAAAGTAGTAATTCACACTTACTATAGCACCTAAATTAAAATGAAGAATCGTTTTGATAGAGTGAGTGAATAAACTTTCAAAAAAATCTTTATTCAGTAATTAAGAATCTTTGTATTCATATTTAATCGTGCTTGTTATTTTTTCAGACCAGACTTTCAGTGAGAACTTTTTGGTTTTTGAGATGGCTCGGTCTAATTGGAATATTTGTCTTCTTGTATTTGTTAATATTCACATCACAATTGAATACGTCGATTAAAACGTCACATCAGTACCATAGTGGAGATACTCATAAAAATACAAGGAACGTAAATGAATCGCTTCCAAAAACTGAGAAGCAGACACATAAAGAAACGAAGAAAATACTCAAATTTGTACCATTAAATATTCCAGACGATGTTCAAGTTGAAAATATTTCCCATGCATATCCAAATATGCCAATACTCTATTGGATGAATGTAAAGAGTTCTCAACATGAGATGTATCTGTCGAATTCTTCATGCGCACCATTCCCAAACATTTACAACCTCGATATTCATAATATATACTGGCAGACAATAGATATGACAAATAAAACAAGTGTTCAAATATACAGTGCCTACTATGATAACAGAGCTATATCGGGAAAAGTTGTCAGGATCATATCAATGGTGAACAGAACAAAGCATAATTTTCCAGGAAACAAAACTTGGTACTGCCAAATGTGGTTTAACAATGAAAAACAGCCTGTAATAGCTCCAATGGACAAACTAGATTATATGTGGATAGATGAGTGGCATTCACACGGAGAAGGGACCTACGGACCATTCCTTTTGGGTTGTTCTGTTCCACAATCTCACCAGGATAAGATTCCTCAGGTAGTATCATTTGTTGAAAATCCTTGCGACAAAGCAAAAAATATGCTACGAGTTATATATGATCCACCTAGTGAAAGAAAGGAATTCTCAGTTTGTGTTAAGGGATTAGATTTCCTTCAAGTTGATTTGTCTTCTAGAATGGTGGAGTGGATTGAGTTAATTCTTCTAATGGGTGTCGATAAAATATACTTTTATCAGCTAGAAGTACACCCTAGAGCAAGTAAAGTTTTAGACTATTACAAATCATTAGGAAAGGTGGATGTCAGAGATATAACGTTACCTATGGGACATCCGAATATTCCTTTTCTTCTGCATTCATTTCTCTTAGAAAACAATCTCATGCAATGCTTGGATGAAATTATTCCATACAATGACTGTTTCTACAGAAATCTTTACACACATCAGTATGTTGCATTGCTGGACATAGACGAAATCATATTACCACTGAAAGACAATAATTGGCATGACTTAATTGTGAGAGCAAAAAATTACAGTAAACCTGATACAAGATTTCACGGATTTACTGCCCAAAATATATATTTTCTGGATCGTATGGATACGGAATATCCACACAAAGATATTCCTCAATACATGCATATGCTACAGCACGTGTATAGAGCACAAAACTTTACACCTTGGGGGTTTTACGTTAAAACTATATTCAATACAGACGAAACTCGATCTTGTCACAACCATTGGCCGATAACAGTAGCTGATGGATCTATTTCGCATAGTTTTTCTTATGAAGATGCCAGAATGCAACATTACAGAAAAAAATGTGCATGGGAAATCAAATGCGAAGATTATGATCGAAACCCAGTTAAAGACACCAGAATGTGGGATTTTAAAGACGCTCTCATTCCGAGAGTTAAGGAAGCCATGCAAAAAATTGGATTACTTCAAGAAAGTGAAAGTGATGATCCAAACGTTACATGATAATATAATTTAAAAGGTGTGTTTGGTGGACAGTGTAATTTGTTTTTTGATCGAAGATGTTTTGCAAAATCACTATCGAAAATAACAAACTGTAATTTATTTTTTTATTGTTTGCACCTAAATATTATTTTTCAATATTGAAATTCAAAATACATACATACATACCATCACGCCGCTTCCCTCGCGGGGTAGGCAGAAAGGATCGAGCGCCACTTCCTTCTATCCTTGCATACATCTTTCGCTTCCGTCACTGTCATACAATTCCTCATGCATGCTCTCCTGTTCAATGTGCTCAACACGTGACCGTCCTGTAGGATTTGATTTAAATGATCTTGCCATTTAATCCTAGGACGCCCACGTCTCCGAGCACCATTCCTCTCAGCCAAATATATCTTCTTAGTCATTCTGTGAAATTCAAAATAACTAAAAATAAAATGTTTTTTTTTCTTTAGTGATATGAAAATAGTAAATTAATTGTATTATTTGTCATACAACGTTGCTAAGGTCACATAAGTGCATTTTACGTTTTGCCATTTCACGAACGCGTGATATCTAAATGTATTTACACACGTTATGTAGTCTTTAGCTATTATTTGAAAAGTCAAACAAAAAGTGCAGTAAAAATTTAATTTTCTTTTATTAATAATTCAAGAGTTTTTTTGTGTTTACGCTGTGGAAATCCATTTTTAATTTTAATAAATAAAATATAAAAATATATTATTGAGCACTGTTTAATCTCCACTATGTTAGGTTAAATACCGAACGTTTTCGCTTATACTTGTAGGCATCTTCAGGGAAA
Source organism: Athripsodes cinereus (assembly GCA_947579605.1). Classification (NCBI taxonomy): domain Eukaryota; kingdom Metazoa; phylum Arthropoda; class Insecta; order Trichoptera; family Leptoceridae; genus Athripsodes; species Athripsodes cinereus. The sequence continues at coordinate 17,825,486 of OX388316.1, read as the reverse complement.
CTGAAATCTAAAAATTGTGAAGGCTGTTGTTCATGTGGTGAGCGGGGTGCAGGTAGTGGGAGGGGTAGTGGGAGGGGTAATGGTAGATATGGAGGCGGGATGGTTGGCAGGAGTAGGATATACTAAATATTCTAAAGACTGACTGATAAATCGAAAGTCCTACTCACAAAGAAAATGTATATTTAGCCTCACCTTATCTAAAGTTAGCCCTGACTAAATGAAAAACCATAGGCACAAAGCAATTTACTCTCCCTGATTAAATCAAAACTCATCTTTAAAAAGCTTCAACTTAATATTATACCGACAATTAAAATGTTGACATTTGTAATGAACAATTTTAATCGGGCCTAAAACCGGGCCAAAACAAATCTTTTTTTGTAAGACAAGTCTAAAAATTGGAATATCAGTTATTCTTTATTTGTGAGTAGGCTGTATGTTACCAATTTCCTATAATTATTTATTGATTTAAATTAGAGATGCGCCGAGTATAGTTTTATCAAGTAACCCTAACCGAGTATCGAATAGTACTCGGTTTAATGTTTGTTAATCTGTCTACTCAGTCGAGTTACATAGAAACGATATGGAAACTATGATATACGGCATAGATATACGTATGCCTAAGTATGGGAAGCGAAATGCCACCAGCAAGCCAGGCGGTGACACCACTTCAAATATGTCTATATACTTCAAACATTAATTGTACTATACTATACTATACTACTATACTATGTATACCCTCACGCCGTGTCCCAAGTAAAGACTGATAAATCGAAAGTCCTACTCACAAAGAAAATGTATATTTAGCCTCACCTTATCTAAAGTTAGCCCTGACTAAATGAAAAACCATAGGCACAAAGCAATTTACTCTCCCTGATTAAATCAAAACTCATCTTTAAAAAGCTTCAACTTAATATTATACCGACAATTAAAATGTTGACATTTGTAATGAACAATTTTAATCAGGCCTAAAACCGGGCCAAAACAAATCTTTTTTTGTAAGACAAGTCTAAAAATTGGAATATCAGTTATTCTTTATTTGTGAGTAGGCTGTATGTTACCAATTTCCTATAATTATTTATTGATTTAAATTAGAGATGCGCCGAGTATAGTTTTATCAAGTAACCCTAACCGAGTATCGAATAGTACTCGGTTTAATGTTTGTTAATCTGTCTACTCAGTCGAGTTACATAGAAACGATATGGAAACTATGATATACGGCATAGATATACGTATGCCTAAGTATGGGAAGCGAAATGCCACCAGCAAGCCAGGCGGTGACACCACTTCAAATATGTCTATATACTTCAAACATTAATTGTACTATACTATACTATACTACTATACTATGTATACCCTCACGCCGTGTCCCAAGTAGGGTAGGCAGAGAGAACGGAACGCCAAACAGATCTATCTTTACACACTTCCTTCGCTTCCTCCACATTCATACAGTTTCTCACACGCGCACGTCGGTTCCTCTTACTCAACACGCGGCTGTCCTTGAGAATTTGATCCACGTGATCAAGCCACGTGGTTCTCGGACGCCCGCGTTTCCTCACACCCTTTCTTTCAGATAAGTATATCCTCTTTGTCACTCTTACCTCATTCATTCGTTCAACATGCCCAAACTACCGTAGTTTATTCACGCGCATTCTGTCCACAACACTCTTCTGCATCCGCTCATTCTTCTAATATCCTCATTCTTCACTCTATCACGCAGCGTTTTACCAACCATTCTTCTCAACGATCGCATCTCAACTGCATTTATTTCACTTTCGTCCTTTTTCAACCACGTCCATGTCTCGCTTGCATACGTAAGTGACGGTACCAGAATGGTATTGTGCACCAGCATTTTAGCCATGTTCGACACATTGCCATTGCTGACAATGGGTCAAATTAATTGTAAACTATCTTTATTAAGTAGGTACATACTTACATATTTTTTTTAATAAATACTCATTGTTTAATTAATAAATAAGTTTATTTTCATTACATCTCTCACATAACTACATTTCTTTTATCAAACCAAGAACCGAGTAATTCGGCCGAGTATGAGCATTTGAAAAACATTGAATAGGCCGAGTGCCGAATAGTAGCCGTGTCCATCCCGAGTGTCATATTTTTGGTATGGAGAGGATGATGTGCATGTTTAATACATGCAGTTAAGTCTGCTGGCTACCTCACTTGTTGAAAATGCCGTGATGTTGGAGATAATAATCATAATGATATTCTTTTTTCATTTTAAAACACAATATACAATTATTGAAATCAATATTACAAAACTCTACCTCCCTAATAGAGATATCTCGTGTGCAGGGACTGTAGGGGATTCGATCCCGGGATCCCGAATCCCGGGATCCCGGGATCCCGGTCGTATTTTAGTCCCGAAATTTTCGGGATTAAATTTAAGAAATCCCGGGATTTTCGGGATTAATACAATTATACAATAAGTCAAATATTTGGTACTCAAGCACATCAATGAATCACTGACAACCGAAGCTTGTGTTAGTATCTTAAAAGAGCGCTATTCTGAGTTCGATATCTCACTAGATACGATATTGTGGCAATAGTTACCTACTGATGGTCCAAATTACAGTTGGAAAACTTGTTAATGCAAAGCACATAGTTTGTTTTGCACACGGTATTCACTTAGCCGTTTGTGATTTATTGTATAGAAAAATACCTGCAAATGAACCTATCAGTGATGATATTTTATTTATTTATTTATTTAATACATAAACGGCTATCGCCTTTTATTGGTGATTTGGATGGTGATAATGAAGAACTGGACTCAGGATTAGTCATTAAAATCGGTAATGGTGAGTTTGACCAATGACCGGAATATTAATGAAGTCGTAAAGAAAGTTCGTAGTGGTTCTTATTTTTAAAAGACCCTCTTTGAAAAATGATACTATGCTTCAAAACTATATTGAAAAGGAACATGGAAGAGAGCTTAATTTATTGTTTAGCTGCAAATCGCGTTGGAATAGTCTTTTAACAATGTTTGAGTGATTTGATATTTTAAAAAATAACATCAAAAAATCACTCATCGACCTACTTCGAATAAATAATTCATAAAGTTTCTGGTCAATTTGATTTAAAAATACGAGTATAAACATTGATCCCTGTAGTGTGTATTTTTTTGTTATGGGTTAAGCTAAATAAGTCTAAGTTGATTTTTTTTTTTAAATATTCCAAAATACTAAATATTTTTTCAAAATGGTATTTAAGTACAAAATAAGTATTTTAAAATACTTATATTAAATATCTTTTACAAAAAGTCGAACAAGGTGTAAGACAGGGGTATTCAATATTTCCAGCACTCTTTAACTATTATATACAGCGAGCCATTGATGAATAGATTGAAGAAATGAATAGCTGGACAAGAGTATAGATAAATGGAGAAAGGGTTGACATGATTCGATATAGCATTGCTTGCAGATAATGAAGATGAGTTGAATAAAGTCTTAGGAAGAACTATCAAAATACAACATAAAAAATAAATAAAGACAATACAAAATGTAAGGTCATTCGAAGAGATGAGGCGACTGCGAAAATTTACCTCCGAATCATTTACAGAGAGAATCAGAGCTGCCACATCACTTCACTACTAAGAAGTCTACGCTTGCTGAGAGTCTCAGAGAGAGTGGAGTTTAAACTGTGTCTCACTGTCCACAAGGTAGCACACCACCCACTGACCTATTCCGCTGACAAAAATTTGAGTCGAAGACTGTGCTCAGCTTTTTATGCAGTGAACAAACTCGTAGAGTTCAATATTGCAAATACCTCTAAATTTACAGAGAGGAGAACCAGAGTCTCAGCGTCAATTGACTGGAACAGATTGCCTGCAGACAAAGTTGAAAACGCTGCAGTTCAGAAGAAATCACAGCGCCCTTGGAATGGTCATGGATCATTTAACGGCGTCATGTATAATTAGTTCAATCATCATTATTATGTGTGTATATCTCAAATATGGAGTACTCTAATGGAAACGTTGTATTCGTAATTCAACAAATTGACAAAAAAAGCTTGCATACGCGCATATCAATTAATGGCAGAATTTTGTTTCAAACAAATAAAAAGGTATTTTGTGTAAAATACAAAATACTCAAAAAAAGTATTTCAAATAAAATACAAAATATTTTTTACGAAAAGGTATTTGAAATACAAAATGAAAATACGTATTTTGTACTTGTGTTTTAAGTACTTTAATTTCAAATACGTCACATCTCTGGTTAAAACTATGAAATAAATACAAATACAAGAATTCAATTTAAAAATATAAAAAAGTTAAATTGTTACTTTTATAAATCATAAACATAATTTTGTTTAACCGACTTTTTACAGATTCAAAACTTAAATTCATTGCCAGATAAGTAAAAAAAAAAGTGATTTTGACATGGCCTACTGACTTTTTGTTACCACTTTACATTACCAATACAATCCCGGGACTAGTCCCGGGATCCCGGGATCAACTATAGATAATCCCGAAATCCCGGGATCAGAAAAAAGGGTCGGGATCGAATCCCCTAGCAGGGAGGGAGAATTCAAAAATCTCTTAAAGTTATAGGGTACAAAATTAAAGTACCTATTAATATTTTTATATGATCATATTATAAGATTTTTCATTGCGATATATTCCTTTACACGTTTCTTGTATTTTATATTTTATATTTTATACCCTTCATCATTCTTATACCTTGGACAAATCTTCTTTTTTTCAATTTTGGACCGCCTATTGTAGTTGTAGTGTGTGTTTGTTTTGTTTTATTTTTTGAGAAAGAATACTGTTATCACCGTCCCAGAACAGAGCAATCTAGTGGGACGGTGTAATTTCCCTGTCTTGCGTGAATCAATTAGCGACGTACACGGTCAGGCGGGCCAGGGGTGGCCTGATATGTGACCCTATTTTATACAAAGACCAACATACATAATTTATCCATTTATTGGTCCCTGTGAGAGCTGCCCCTGGCTCGCTCATCTGAGATCCCTATAGGGAGCCCATGATGAGTTTGATAAGAAGAAAGAGTGGTATGTGTTGTCCATAATAATTTAAAATATATTGTGAAAATTGTCAAATGTACCTATTGTAAGAGGGGAAATAAAAGAATTTCATTTCATTTCATTTCATTTCATATATTCCTGAATAGAATGCGTACCACTACGTAGGAGCTCATTGTAATATTTAACACCCAAATATGAGTAATGATATATTTCCTATATACGGATATATTTTTTTGAGTTTTATATACTCGCATATAAACATTATACCTATTCACCATTTAACCAATATACCTACCTATGTTGATTTCGTTGGTAGCCTAGAGGTTGAGTCTAGCCCTCGTGAACGGGGGGTCCGTGGTTCGATCCCAGGTGCCGGCAAACTCCCCATTCACGACACAAGCTTTTAGCTTACTGTAAAACGTGTATAAGTATATAAAAAAACCCAGATATATCTTAAAAAAAATGTAAAGTGAATGATAAAATATATATACCACTAAAGGCCACATCACACCCTCATGTAAAAGTGGTTTGAATACGTTGGTCTTTTTTCTTTTTCTCACTTAATGGAGCAATTAAGTAATCAGATATTTGGAGACACAAATAATAAAATAGGAATATGCATTGGAAAATTTCAATTAATTTGATTGAATGTTATACCGATGACGATAAAGATAAATGACTTAATTTTAGTGCAGTTTCACAGTAGGCACATATAGACTGTCTCAAGGGCGCCGGCAAACAGTGCATTGAAGAAAGACACTTTAAATCCAGATATCTCAGGATTCGTAGACTCCTATTTATTTTGATTTTTTTATTTTTGGATGTCACAAAACATTACCTACAAGTTTTAAAGGTAAGTAAATGTGAGATCAAAAAGAGCATAAGGATGATTACAAAACTTTTTTCATCAGTCATTTTGGCTAAAATCGATATAACATAGTTTTACTCCGACATTCAGGTATTATTTATATTTTGACTATTCTATTATTAAATTTGCTAAAATATACAATTTAACATTTATACATACATTCATATTTAGTTTGAGCAGAAAGTCTACTACGAATCGAATACGTCACACAATAGATTGTGGTACTCACATACTGTGATTACTTGATGAATACAATTGTATGATATATTTTTCAGTGGCTACTTCGTTCCGATATTGTATAGCTATTGCGCTTACAGCTGATATCAAATATCAGTTTTGTATATGTGTTACAAGATTACATTGTTATTATTATGTTCGATCATTCAGTTCATTCCTGAACGACGAGATGATTAGGAGTCGTCTGTATAAATATTTAGATTCATTCAAATATTTTGTGATAGTAGTGTATTAAATTTTTTGATAATAAGTGACTAACATTCGTCATCATATTGAAACATTATTGTAAAAATCATCGTCAAAATAACAAGCATATAAAATCATTTTGAATTACTGTAAATGTTGATGATGTCCTTTGAAGAAAAACGACGACGACCCTTGTCAGAAATAAAACTCATTGCTCTAAAATTTATTTAATCATAATTAAAGTAACACAACTAGTATTTCTACATAAAATGACATAAATTTAAACAATTACAAATATTCAAATAATTTAATTAAAATAAAATAAATTTTCTAAAACCTAAAATTATGTTATAAATGTTTATTTTTAAATTTATTGATTTTAATAGATTACTTTAAGATGTTAAATTTTTAATAAAACATCATATGTTATAATTACTATTATTCAAAATAATAATATCGGTTACAAAATTAAATCGTAAATATATTATTAATAAAAAAGTGGACCGGTTTAGTTATAATAAAATTGTATTAATTTTCACTGTGATTCTCACTTTAAATACTAAGTTATTTTCAGTGATTGATTTTTGTAAGTTGAGATGAAACCTTTGGATGTGGATATAGATGGTATCCTTGGGGAGCTTGGAAACTACGGAAGATATAATGTTAAAAATTTCATATTTTTAGCGAGTATCCCTGTGATCCTTTCATCTTTGCACGCGAGTAACTATATCTTCACAGCATACGAACCTGCTTACAGGTATTTTAAACTATTCTTTCCAATCAATATAATTTCTTTCTTTAATCATAAAAGGTAAAACAAATTTATAGTGACTGCTTCATATGTATGGTCTTCTGAAGATAAGCTATTTAAATAGTTTCCATTTTGGTAGGTATACGTACCGCAGAAGTAAGTACAAATCCCTTTCAAATATTTGTTAAGAATGTGATCTTCAGATGGCAAATACGATACGAACAGATTGTTCTCTAATAGGTAAAAGAGAATTTATTAAGTTTAGGTAAACGAATCTAAACTTCGATTATTTTGAACTATTTTTATGTACGTATGTAGTATTTTGTCTGGAGAATAACAATCCGGTGTAATATTGTAGCTTTTTTAGGCACAAAATTAATTATTTGCATTTTATGTACTCGTTCGGCATGTCACTATAGTACTTAAATTTTTACGTTTGACTGATTTGTAGGTTAGGTTATAGCTGTTAGTCTGGTGTTTTTTTATGCAAAGTCACATAAGTAGAAAATAATTTTCATTTTTTTTGTTGTTGAAAATTTAACCTTTTCTTTATATTTACCGGAAAAAGTCTAATTTGATAGAGAAGTATCTGTCTGTAAGAGAAAACAGAATAACGAAATACTTTATTTAGGTAAGCAAATATTTGAAAAAAATAGTAAAAAAATTTTAAAGTATGCAAAATTGATAAAGTTGATTTATAAAATGTCAAAGTATTGATTAAATTCAAGCAACTCAATAATTGATTGCAAATTAATATTATATAACTTGCGTTATTCTGATGTAATAGATTAACTGATAACTCAATGTTTTGATTTTATCAATAGTTAATCATAAAAGACAGTTTCATTGACATTTGATTTATTTATCTATTAGACATTATTATGTCAAAGATATCACGATCACAATAGCTACGATCATTGATATAGTACATTTAAGTTAGTGCAACACTTCGATCTTTTATCAGTGATATGTTATACCTAGATTTGCAATATGAATCTCAAACATGTACCATCAATAAAATCTCTTTGCGGTCCTTGGTGCCGCAATTTTTAGTTTGAAAAAAGCGACACACATATAAATTGTTTGTAGATAACAAGAGATAGACAATATGAGAATGGGGAGTATTACAGACGACAAAGGCCGGTAGATAGAGATGAATATATACATAAGAAAAGAGATGAATATATATTACTCAGGTATTGTACCTCGACGGGTGGGAACATATTTTTAGAGAATATTTGTATGACATTGCGAATCTAGTTGTAACATATCACTGTCTTTTATCGATCTTTTAGATGTCTCACATCACTTCAAATAATTTCACAGATCGTTTGAATATTAAAAAACACATACGTGCTTTATAACAATACCTATTCTAATTGTGTTTTATCACAAAATCATAATAAGGTGCATACCCATTTTCAAATAATATTATTGTTGATTGATCTTACTTAACTATCGTATTTTTTTCTCTATAATTATCTTCTCTATTTATTTCCACCCGGTGTATCCTAAAAATTGTTGAAGAGCATGATCAAGAATGCCTTTAAATATATTTATTTATTTATTCACTCCTTACTGTATATTGATCACAATACATACAACATTGTAGAAAAAATACAATAATATACATACAATTTTATTTTACTCATTATAGAAGAGGCAGAAATAAATATATTTATTTATTTATTCACTCCTTACTGTATATTGATCACAATACATACAACATTGTAGAAAAAATACAATTATACATACAATTTTATTTTACTCATTATAGAAGAGGCAGAAATAAATATATTTATTTATTTATTCACTCCTTACTGTATATTGATCACAATACATACAACATTGTAGAAAAAATACAATTATACATACAATTTTATTTTACTCATTATAGAAGAGGCAGAAATAAATATATTTATTTATTTATTCACTCCTTACTGTATATTGATCACAATACATACAACATTGTAGAAAAAATACAATTATACATACAATTTTATTTTACTCATTATAGAAGAGGCAGAAATAAATGCGCCATCTGTAAATATCTCTATCTCAGAGAGAATGTATGCATGGCATCCATTTTAAATGTCTCATTTTTAAAAACAGTTACACGATAGTCAGAAGCCTGATGGTTAAGTTTCGGACTTTTAATGAAAAGATCCTGAGTACGATTCCTCCCGCCGCGTCGTGTTGCCCACTTGCTTCACCTTTACGATACAAGCGCATTGGTTACTCTGAGGGTAGGTATTTGAGTTTATTTTAAACCCAAATTCATTCAATAAATATTATGGTGTTTCCTATTTCATATGATGGTAAGAATGAATTGTTTTTTTACAATTAATATCTCATTCTATTTGTATACAAATATAAGTTAATATTTTGCCCCTTAAAGTATTTTTAATTTTCACAGTCCATGGTTGAATTTCAATTACTCCCTTTATAATTTTCTTGTTGTAAATTGCGACAAAATTTGAGACAAACAATAAGCCTTGTTGTTAATTTATTATTAATTTAATTAATTTAATTAATTTGGTCCCCATACTATGCGATACACGTGAATTCCATAGAAAGAGTTCAACGTAAATTTATGAGGTACATCAATTTTCGATTAGGAATCCCATATGATGAATTCTGTTATGAGCACTCACTGGTCGAACTCGGTATGACAAAGCTATCTGACAGACGTGTAATAATAGATCTCATAGTCCTCAGTAAAATACTTATTTCAAACTTTGACTGCCCAGAACTTATTGCTATGATCAATTTTCATGTACCAAACCATTCTACAAGACAAAATATGTTATTTCAGGAAGCGCAGGCAAGGACCAACTATCACAAACATTCTATTATAAATCGCCTTCACATTTTCGGAAATAAATTCAATAATTTAATAGACTTGTTCCATGATCCAATCCACATACTAAAGTTTAATCTATTTGCACATTACAATCACATTTATATGGACAATAATCAGGAATCAACATCTTAGCAGGAACCCTTCCTCCTTTATATACCTACCCATGTTTTTTATATATGTTTGTAATATTGATTTATTAATATTGTGTTTGGTACCTATGTTTTGTTTTGTTATGATATTGTACCTATGTAAAAAAAATATTGTGTAAAAGGCTAATTAGCCGTAAATAAATAAATAAATAATTAAATATTCATACACCTATTCATCACTAGTGATGTGAGTAGAGAAAATTCTCCTCTGATGGAAGAGAAATTTCTCTATGATTTTTTCCATGGGGATTCCCCTATTATTTATTGATTTGGCGGTAACGCGGCGGGATTTCCCTACAAAATATATGTAAAAATATCCGGTATTGACATCACTACGTGGCAGTTCTTCACAGGCAGTGACTAGAATAGTGCAAGATGGGCAAGAAGGAATTTATATTTAGATATTTTGTCGAAGAAACGGCAGGAAGCAAGCCACAACAATACAAGTGCAAGTTTTGTGGTGCCAAGTATGTAAAAAATGTAATAAGACAGGCCAATCATCTTGCAAAAAGTCCAAACAACAATTCTCCTCTGATGGAAGAGAAATTTCTCTCCATAATTTTTCTTAGTGGTATTATGACCCTTCTCCCAGAACACTTCGCAGCCAACCTGATTTTCTAAGTATACATATTCTTTTTACACATGACCATTTTTTGATATTTATTTTATCTATTTACATATATTCACGGCCAAAGCCTTTTACATATTTGTACTTACAATACAAGTATACAAAGGTACGATCACTTTAAAAAAAGACACATTTCAATGATTACATTTTTTATTGAACATTGTAAAAATGATCAATAAAAAATATATTTGCCTCAAAATATACCATAATTAATTGTAGCAATATTGGTGATAAATTGCCTCAACATTTGTACATTGTTATTGATTGATTGAATTAAGTACTGATTTATTATTATTATACTGTTAAATAAAAAAATTAAAAAATTCTCGGAAAATTCTCTGCTTCGAGAAATTTACCGAGAAATTTCTCGGTAAGTTTCTCCAAAAATTATTTCTTGAGAATTCCACAACACTATTCATCACCAAGCACAGACAATTTTCTATTCATTATTCAATTAGTTACAGACCGTTAAATTTCAAATAATTTATCATCACCTAAGTGTCTCAGAATAATGGCGATGCACGTACCTATTCTATTTTTCTCAAGGCCATCCACTCGTTTGCGAGCGATGCACGTAAATACACAAAAAAAATTAAACAAAGGCATAATTAGGCGTAAATCATATATTTCCGACAAAAGACTCCTTGTCTCCGAACAAAGGCGGGAAAACTTACCGCTATCAATATTACTGTCATTTCTATATTAGCGTCAAATATTCTTCTTCTTATTATTATTTAACTCATAATATTATGATGGTTCTGCCTGCCTTCTTTGTCTTTCTTCGCTACGTACGTTTCTATCCAGTATCTATGTACATCATATAGGATGACATCACAATCCTGCATGTCCCGCCGAACCACCGCCAACTCCCTGTATTTGGAATACAGTATGTACCTATGTTTATTTCATGCAGCTGGTCTGCTGCCCCCCCCCCCCTCATTTGTGGAGTTAGCTGTTATTTTTTTGATTTACCTATGAATGTAACTCAAGGCCCGCTTAATCATTGATTCCATGAACTAAAATAAGTAAAGAAATATATACCCAGTGCAAAAGAGGTGGGATCAAAAAAAAAGAAAAGGTTTTTTCGATACTTTTGCTTCTACCAGTGACCCACCCTTCCATAAACAATAATAGACTTTATTGAACAAAAGGCTTTTTTTAACAGAAATTAGCGATCAAAATGTTTACTACATGTTAAAGAAATTTACTATTAATGGGATAATCTTTAATTGTCAATTACTACTTACTTTTCGGGTCCGGACTTCAGACCTTGCCACTCCAGTATGTAGCGACGTACATCGCCTTGTCATTCGCCATCATCAGGTCACTCACATTACATGCATTCCGCATCAGCGAACATTGCAATTGTCAATTGTATAAATTAAATAAAACATTTAGACTCTCAGGGATTTATGCCTAAAAAGTCATTACCAACTCCTTGAATTCAGCTCACCAATTGACCTTGATGACACGTATTATAATGAAATAGGAAATATGAAATTAAGTTCACCGTCGCTATGGTGTTATGTTTATGGTAGTTACAATGATATCCGACAGCCATAACAATGTCTATATGTCATTTGTATGCCAAGAGATTATTTGGTAATGAAACTGTGAGTTAACTATTAGTACATGATATGACTCGACTCATTGTTGACACTTAAGTGGAGTTAACATACATAGTTTGAAAAACCATCGGTGTCTTGACTAAGGCTTAAGGATTAAAATCTTTTATATAATCGTTTAAAACTCCACATCACAGTATCTCTAGATAGCCAGTTAAGTGACTGCATATAACCAATTAAGGTAGGTACAAGTCATCCTCTACCTGCTATTTAAATATGACATATGGAATGGGTAGCATATTTCATTGCTGAATTGGTGATACTAAATGTCTTATATCTAGATATTACCTACTTCAAGAATACATGCTTCTTACAGGAAACCCGAACATTTACAGGAAAAAGAGGAAGACGTCTTCTATTCTTGGATGGACTTTTTAATTATTAATCTTATACTCTCAATAGCTTGGCTGTATTAATTTATTTCTCAAACTATTTTCATTATCAAACAAGTTTCGATATGCTTACATTACGGTAATAAACTTTGTGATTAATACCTATTTATGACAGACTGTAAATATTGTGTGATTTTTCACAACATAATGATCAGATATAAATGCGCTTATTTTCATTAAAAACTAAGTTTTAATTATTTTTCAGAGAGTTTAAAGTTTTTTGTAGGTACATTGGACATATGAATTTCAGTTACACACACAACCAATTTTTTTTTTCAATAAATTATCAATGAGTAGATTACGTACGAAACATCTAGCATTCGCCAACGATTTTTTGACAGCATCAGCAGGGCTGAGTATTGATCTTTTAACTTTATTTTTCGAAAACTTAAATATTCAATTTTCGAAATTTGCGAGAGAAACTTTGTGGAACGTCATTTTATAAAATAATAAAATTAATGTATTACAAAACACTGTTTTACTTCCACTTCACTTTATTCAAATGTCAGAACGTTTTCTAACGTTTTTTAATGTTCGAAAACGTTCTGACATTTGAATAAAGTGAAGTGGAAGTAAAACAGTGTTCTGTAATACATTAATTTTATTATTTTATTAAATATTCAGTTCTAAAGATTTCAATTCGTTGTTAAAAATAGTAGCTATACAAAAAGCTTTTTTTAAATAAAATTTTAAATAATTTATCATTTACATTTGGTAGGTACAGTTACATAATATGCACGAGTTCATTACGTAGACATTCAGCTTAATCTTAAAACTGAACAGTCCGAATGAAAAGTTTCAATATAGGGATTCGCCAATACAGTACACATCTGATAATCTCTTATTATATTTAGGGTTGATTACCAATGTAAGTTTTAATATTATTTTAATTAACTAAGTATGTGTAAATCAATTTTATTCACGTAATTCGCGCCAAACAATGGACAGTAACGGCAAACCGTAAATTGTTATTGCGCTACGTGCATTTATATGTAGTATTCAATGGCAAGGGTCTGCGACCATGTAGGTAGGTACACTTCTAAGTAATAACATTTCGATACTGTACTAACTTATGTGTATATACGTCATAGTTAGGATTTAAATAGGTAGAGACACATAAATATTATCCAATTTACGTATACATATTTAAGTCCTGTGCCTATGTATTCATTTAACTATAACAGCGGTTTCCAAACTTTTTGATCAGGAATCACATTAATTTCTTTGATTATAGCCTTTTTTATTTCTTGCATTTTTTATTAAGTAATTTGTGAAAAATACCAAATTTTACAAAGTTTTAAAACTTTATTTTTTCCTCTCAGCGTTTGGGCTGCCTAAATATCATGCTTTAGTGTGCAAACACAAAGAAAGCAGGTTGCCAGCGCCGATAAGTGCCGGTAAGCGCCGGCAAAGTAAATCGCAATCGGCGTTCCTGCTTTTACTATATTCGTGTCAATTGAAATGCATGTAAACATTCTCGGCGCCGGTAGACGCAGGCATCTGAAAGCAGGTAACCCGCTTTCTTTGTGTTAACACCCTTAGGCATTATACAAAACGTTCGCATAGAGCAGTGTTTCCCAACCTTCTTCTCCTCGCGAACCAAAAGTAATATCCAACATAATTTGGCGAACTAATGATAGGCAAAAAAACAACAAAATTTTCTTTATATGCTGCATAAGATATAGGCAGTATGCATACGTTCGAAACAACAGCGTGCAATTTGCATTGCATTATGTGTGCTTTTTTATATTTTTTTGTGTTTTTGTTTTTTTTCCTTTTATTTTTCTTTGGCCGTTTAAAATCCCGCCATTACGCTATTATTTTCGCGAACCCCCTTTGTAGACATAGCGAACCCCCAGGGGTTCGCGAACCACCGGTTGGGAAACACTGGCATAGAGGAACGACGCGTTTATAATTATTGGACAGATTTTACATAAAGGTGCAAAGAAGGTGTATGTTGTGCTACAAGCTTTAGGCATTTTTTTTAATTTAGGAATATATGTATGTATGTCGAATGATTTATTGGCACTGTATGATAGAGTATCGATCTCAAGGGCGTGGGAAACTATGTCGCAAGAGCGATGTCTTCAATTCGCTCCTGAACGTTATTATTGATTGGGTTTTACAAAGGTCCTCGAGCAGTCAGTTCCAGATGACGGATCCTGCGACACTAAAAGCCCTGTCGTGGAAGCAGAACTTTTAGTAGATGTCTTTGCTGAGCGTAGGGATTTACTTGCAAGTATACCTACCTAAGATTATATATTGAAACAATGATACTCGTCTATAGATAATATAACAATAATCCAATATCTATATTTATTTAGTATTCAATCTTCATTTATAATTCAAAAGACTCTGGTATCTCAATTTTCTAATAATTGGATTTACAATGAAGAATTAACTACTGTTTAACTACTAGACCTGACTTGCTTGTATATTTTTGTTACATTTTTTTGGCTGATAAAATTATACGTCTAATGTTTTTGACATACATACATTAATTTATATTTTTTTATATATATTAAAAAACGGCTGCCATTTGAAAAATTATTATTATGGAAATATATGTTGAAAAAAACGATCATCGATATAATATTGAGTTGGTGCACCATTGAACAAATTGTTTTGAAGTTTGTAATTCAATAGACAAACCGTACTTAGCGACATAGATTTTTATATATAATACCTAGATGGAGTACTCGTATGTATTTTCACTGTAATAAAGTGAGGCACCATTTTTCAGTACTTTTGACAGATCGGTTGGCGAAAAGAAGTGCGCTAAATCGCTTAAAACGTCGACAAGAACTTCAAAAAATGTCCAATTACGTTTTTATAAATGTAAAAATGATATATTTTTATAAAAATGCGAGAAATACTTCATAAAATGTAGGAAACAACACACGCTTTCGCCAACCGTTCTGTCAAAAATTCATCGATTTTTTGCCTCACTTTTGTAAATGAGTCAGGGTTCTAGGTTTTGTATGGAATTCTGTGCTTAGCGATCGACTACACTGGCGAACTTTCTACCTACATGTACTGTGTAATTATGCGTTATTGTTGCAGTTTTGTCGAAATTTCATGTGTACTCGATCGCCAAGTGCGTGTTTGTCTAGAGGCTCTGGGTTAAGTTAAGGCATGCTTAGTTAGACAGGACTAAACATGTATTTTCTTTGTGAGTATGACTGCAATTAAATTTTTTTCAAATAATCACCACTATCATTAATAATCACACTAATCTAATGAATAGTTTGGAAATTATCATTAATAATTATTAATAATCACACTTATCTGATGAATCTAGAAAAAATATAACGGCGATTAAACCACATTTATCCGTGATTACACTAATAACCCGTTAATGTAGTTGAAAGATTGAGTAAATATTTACATTTATAGATATAATTTGATAATCCATTAGTTATTATAATAGTAATTTAAATAATACAATGTAGGGTTTATGTTTATCAATACAAAATAGTTCGGAATATTGTAGTATTTCATGGGTATATCTAAAAATGTACATAAGTACTACTGTTACTGCTACTACTATACCATCACGGCATGTGCCACAAGTATGGTAGCTTGCAGATCAGCAGCATGTGCCAACAAAAAGCTAGGGCAAGACATTTAGGATGGGTGGCAAACCTCATTGCTGAATTTGAGATGTAAAATAGATTGAGGTTATGAAAACTCGTGCACACACGTACGGTGAAAAAATTATCATATAGATAGCTAGGCAGTTGTAAATATAAAAATGTATACAATAATATCATTATTTGTTTCAATCTGTATGAGAAATACATACTTTATTTATCTAATATACATATTTACAAATTATTTATTAGTAATGTGTAAGCTTGTTACTGACATACTTATCTTGTTAATTTTGTTCAAATAATTAAATGATAAACTTTATTGGATAATGAGCATACTGAACTTGTATAAAGCTTATTGTATCTTTTTTTTTTTTTTTTAAAAGATATATCTGGGTTTTGTTTGTTATAAACCCAAATACAACCTTATACACCTTTCACAGTAAGCTACTAAAAGTTTGTGTCGTGAAAGGGGAGTTTGCCGGCACCTGGTATCGAACCACGGACCCCTTGTTCACGAGACCGAGACTCTACCTCCAGGCTACCGACGAACTCGTTACTCGACGAAATCTATTGAATGATATATATTTAATCATTAATATCATCTCGCTACTGTATGATTTCTTAAAAATCTTGTTCTTGTACATGTACCAAGCCATTCATACAATTCCACATGGAGGTATTGCGTTGTTGTTAAAATGAATAATAATTGTATCTGAATTAATTCAGATATTTGCGATATACCTACACAGGAAATGGACTCAAATACTCGCTTTTATCCAATCAAATTTAAATTAACGTGAATAATAATGAAAATACTTACAAAAATCCACAATAGGTATATCACTGAAATTATCTGCCCGCGTTAGCCTTTACTTCATTCCATGTATTAGATTATATTAAATTTACGGTACGAACCAAAAATTAATAGGAAAGGAAATGACAAATCATCCCATATTATAATGAACGAGTAAAAATTGATAGATCTCATGTCGGCAATTGAAATACTTGAGTTCACCAAAAATGTAGTTTTTTTTTTATTTTGCTTCAGATGTCGTATTCCAGATTGCGACGGCAACAGTTCCATCTTCGACCAACCGTGGCTATCTTCAGGCATTCCTAAAGGAGCCAAATGCGAGAGGTTTGGAGCCAATAGTTCTTGGATTGGAGACCCAATAAATGAAATATGTCCAGCGAATTATTTTAATCAAAGTATCCGATTACGGTGTGATGAAGGATATGTATATGAAGATGAAAAAACTCTTATTGAAGAAGTAAGTATTTGAAATAATCAAATAAAATAGTATTTAATATTAATTACACTTTTATTGATCCCTAAGTTGACTTCATACCTTTATCATCAAAAGCTGTTCTAGTCTTGAAAGCATAAATATCTTTGCACATATCAACCCATTATTTCTTCAGGTACCCAAGCATTATTTTTATGATGACCATGTAATAAGGAATACATTATTGAAAAATCTTAACCAAATTTATTCTAAAACTGCTAACGATCAACAGATTTGTCTTATGAAGTTACTTAAATAGTTAACCGTAAAGAATTTTCTGTTTGTTTTGCTTTATTTACCCTCTTTAATATTTTGTGTTTGTTTTTGTTGATATAATAATAATATGGTCCCTGATATTCAATATTGTTATGGTGATTCTTAAAATGGTAATAATTCTCAGATAATTGTACTTTATCAATTGAGTCATATTCTTTATTTGTGTGTATATTGAATTATTTAAGTATTGGTGAATTGTTTTAAAAAAATTTATAACCTATTTGTTATTTACACTTTGCAATAATTGTATATCATTATGATATTGTTGTTATTTTCTTCATTATAATTCATTTAAAATTATTTGTCCACTACAAAAATATGTAATTTAAAGGCATATAGTTACATTTCATAATGTTTTCATCGTATTTTATGAAAACAAACGTAGGTATTTGAACCCAAGGAGTGTTGTTGCGTTGTTGCAGAATCGGTGTTCTAAGTCACTTTAATATTCTATACATAAGTCGATCTTCGCATCACTGATATACCTACTTGTAAAAATTGAGATAATTCAATACATTCCATGATAACGATGACATAATTACGAGTATATCGAATGATTGACAATACAGTTTGACGAAAAAACGAAATGATAATGTCATAACTTTATAGACTCACTATAACATCTTAACGTTCAACAATAATTATTCAGAGACAATTGAATGATAAGAACAATATTGTCAATCTTTTGTTAACGCGTGCGTGTCAAACAGGTTTAATGACATAATTTGATAAATCATCAATACTAATTACTTATGTATAATGAACGTAAGTATTTGCATACCTATATCCTATATGGAGTACTGATTAACATTAATATCTAATACTAGTAAAACTGTGATTACATTACAACTATAATATTGATTTTATACCTACATTATTTGTGATTAGTGTTCATTCACCTCATTGAAGCATGTTGGTATAAAACTAGGTAGGTACCTATAGTGTATTTATCTTTGACTTTAACACATTATTCTAAGCCATATATTTATTTATTTATTTAATTTTATAAAGTTATAATTATACCTTAAAAATAACTTATAACAAACATTAATTTAATAATTAAACATTAATAATTTTTATGATTTGACATGATGATGTTGATATGTTGTAATTTTATTATGTGGTTTATGTGACACAATGTGTTTAATTTTTATTTTTATAATTTGAAGTGATGCAGTATATTTTGTTTTTGTTTTGATTTTAATTTGATACGATGGTGGTGTTGTACAATTGTTGTTTATAACTATGTATTAAAGGCGTAAGCCGTATGTATTATTATAAATAAATAAATAAATTATTATCATGTAGTCCTCAGTAAAGAATATGTCTCCCACTCAATTCTGTTAAATTTTAGTGTTTTGTAAAAGCCAGGTATTGTATCAAAACATTTAATATCTTCAATTCAGCGATGAGGTATGCCGCCCATCTGGAATGACCTAACTTTTAATAACATGTAGTAAAAAACTTGCTTGTTTATAAAGTGTACGTAGTTATTCCGCTGCTTAACTCACTTGTGGGAAATGCCGTGATGGTAATGGTTCTAGACCAGAGGTTCCTAAACTTTTTTTTCTCATGGACCACTTGCAAAAATTTGTTGGTTCCGGTGGACCCTGTATTTCTACCCCCCCCCCCGTCGTCGCTAAGTTTTTGAAATAGTGTAGGAATTTGAAATATTTCAAAAACTCCTCGATTTTCTTACCGAATATTTTCTCCAATACTTTTTCTACAATGTACCGTGTATTTGTGCCGACTATTGTTTATGTCAATTGTTTAAATTTCTACAGCCCCCCCCCCCCCCCGTCACCGAATTAATTTTCAAAATGGTATAGGAATTTGAAATATTCCCAAATCTCCTCGGTTTTCTTAAAAAATATTTTTCTCCCAGTACCTTTTTCTACAATGTATCGGGTATTTGTACCGACTATTGTTTATGTCAATATCTGGTGCTTTTACCGAATATCCGATACTTAAACTATGGATTCGTGGACCCCCATTTTTTAGTCACGCCATAGTGGACCCCGTCGAGTCTCTCATGGAGCCCGGGGGGTCCACCTGGACCACTTTGGGGATCACCGTTCAATATTGATGAATTTACAAATACATATTCAGAAAATTTAGTTTTTAATGGGGGTCCATGAGAGACTCGACGGGGTCCACTATGGCGTGACTAAAAAATGGGGGTCCACGAATCCATAGTTTAAGTATCGGATATTCGGTAAAAGCACCAGATATTGACATAAACAATAGTCGGTACAAATACCCGATACATTGTAGAAAAAGGTACTGGGAGAAAAATATTTTTTAAGAAATCAAGACATTCAGGATGGGTGGTAAACCTCATCGCTGAATTTAAGATGTAAAATGTCTCAATTTTTTCGAACACCCGCCTTTTACAGGACACTCGAAAACTTACGCAGAAAAGTGGGAGACCAATTCTTTACCGGGTGCGCCACGGAACAAAAAAAAAAATAATAAATAATAAAAATAGTTTTTAATTGTTTTACCGGATTTGGACACAACGTGTAGATGAAAAAACCAATCAGACATTTCGATTAGAGAACCATGTTTACACAATGTAACATTCTTAATGCCATGATATAAGGTTCACCAATCGAGAAAAGTTGATGTAAACCATAGGAGCAACCATTTTTGGGATCTCATATTTCAGATCTCAATTGGATCAAGATCTTCCGTCTAAATGGCGCTGGAACAATTGAATTCCAAGTAAAATTAATAAATTTTTTCATATTTTCAGTTAGACATCCCCTGTGAGATATGGAAGAGGACATTGCTTGGAACTCTGCACAGCGTGGGTACTCTATTCGCCCTTCCTTTCATTGGCACATTTTCTGATAAATTTGGCAGACTTCACACATTAATTATCTCCGCTGTGATAGAAGGAACCCTTGGTATCATCAAAGGACTTTCAGTCAGCTATGGCATGTTTGCAGCAATGGAAGTGTTAGAACCAACTTTAGGCTCAGGAGTCTATACATCTATTTATGTGTTATGTAAGTAATCGTTATTTGAAACTTGTATTTGACCTAATTTTTAAAATCTTATGTTTTGTTTCTACCCTAGAAAATTTCAATCATTCATTTGCCTGCCAAGAGAAACAAGTTCCCTTCATCCAGAAGCATCTCTGCGCCAATCAAGGCACGGTATTTCTATTTTATGCCTGACGCTATGATGACGTTTTAATAAGAATGGTGTGTTGTAAACGAAAGTCGTCCAGGTCACCAAAAGCCTAGTGGATGAAAGAGCAGTGCCAATGTCACTAGGAATTCTCAAAACATTCTCAAAAATAAATTTAATAGCTTTAATATATTTTATTTATATTTCTAGTACTTGAATTCCTGACGCCAGAAACGAGAGTTACGGGTGGATGTCTAGTAAATATATACTTTGGAATAGGACAGGTGCTCATGGGGTTGGCAGCTTTTGGAATACCATACTGGAGAACATATCTCTTCGTTATTTATGCTCCATCATATATCATGATCCTATATTATTGGCTTTACGAGGAAAGTCCTAGATGGCTCTTATCCAAACATCGTTACCAAGAAACCAAAAAAGTTCTTGAAAAAATCGCAAAGACAAACGGGAAGACAATATCAAACAAAGTATTGGAGAATCTCAATTACAATATTGAGAATATAGAACATATAAAGAATACAAATGAAATGGAAGCAAAAGAAAAGGAAATATCACCGTGGGCTGAAGTCATCAAATCAAAAATTCTCATTTTACGTGTATTCACAGTCTCAGTATGGTGGATCACTTGTACATTTTGCTTCTACGGACTTTCCATTAACTCCACAATACTTCCTGGAAATAGATTTGTCAATTTCATAATAGTTGCAGCTACAGAGATTCCTGCTCACGTATTGGCATATTTTGGAATGGCCTATGTTGGAAGAAAGAAAACTTTATTTACGTGTTTCCTATTCGGAGGTGCTTGCTTACTTGCATTTCCATTCATCCCTTCTGAAAGTAAGTTTACAAATGGCACAGATTTTTGCATGTTATGATTGAAAATATCCTTAATAAGTATATATGTAAGGTTTTTAAAAAAATCTTTTAGAGATCCTTTATTTGCATTTTTCTCTGGAGTCACATTGGATAAAAGTTGCAATGGCTCCAGAAGAATCTGAAGCCTTACAACAAATTCTGTAAGATTTTTGTATGATATTCGTTACTCTTGTGACTACACAGTCTATTTTCAAGAACGCTTATTTAACGTCACAAGATAATGTTATAGACTAAGATGGAGTCGAGAACAATCTTCCTGATCTTAAGAATTGCCTTAAAATTAAACGAATTATTTTTTAGGTTTGCAATGGTTGTTACTGTTGACTTACTTTGCTGGGAAACTCTTTGTAACAGCTGCTTTCAATGGAGTATATTTGTATACATCTGAACTCTTCCCTACTACACTAAGACACTCTCTACTCGCAACTTGCTCTATGGTCGGCAGAATTGGATCCATTGCTGCTCCTCAAACTCCCTATTTAGTAAGTATATTATACCAAACCAATTAAATCAAACGTCCTTGCATCATTTTGAAAACGAATTTTGTATAGAGTATTTTTCATAGTCATTATCAAGAACTAAAATATAACTAAAGGTCTCAACCAAGAAAGGGTTTTATTTATTGCATTTTACTTTTGTTTTCTCCAACGCGCAAATCATGACAGCTTATTTGATTTCTAAGTCACTACACCACTATTTACTTCACAAAGTTAAACAATAAATTCATCATTCATTTATGATATTCATTTTATTATATTGTATTTAAATATAGGGGATATGACGCGTAACATAAATATATATTTTCTACTTACAAGATATCATGGTACAGTATATTTAAACCAGCAAAATCATTTTAACACGTGTCATCGACTAATTAACAACAAAGGGTCATCAAAACCATCGATTTTGTGTTGTCTTATATTTATCTATTATCCAGAAGAACAACATGAATAAATAAACTTACACACACTCATTTGTATAATTTTCATAATATAAGCCTACCAAATCGATTAATTAAATATATCGTATTAAACTTCAGCCATGATCCAGTTCGATATCATCGTTTCGAAATTGCTTAGTACACATTAAATAACAATATTTATATTCAGATAAAATTGATTAATAATTACATAAATAAATAGTTTCAAATTTATTACTTTTCATTCGTGATTTCACAGCTTTGAACAAATTTGAATACCTATAAGTAATCGCTTTTAAAATCACGGGCTTAGCTGATACAAAGATAGCTTAAAAGTGATGCAATTTATTAAATAGATAAATCATTGAAAAGGAATAAATAAATTAAACATTCGAACAAAATATTGCAAATATTGATTTGAAAATGTCGAAGTTGAAATTGAAACAATAGGCAATGCATTTTGATATGAGTGCATTTTGTCCTAGATAGTTCAAAGTTCGCAACCTAAGCTATGTACATGGTATGTAGACAATATAATATGTTGATTTGTGACTGAGCTGACGTTTTAACTGAGAAGAGTTTGTAAAAATATGACACATTATTTCTTTATTACCTAATTTTGTGCATATTTTATTATGATTTTTCACAACGCGAACTGATTTAATTACAATATGTTTGATAAGTAATAGTTGAAATCAACATGCGTATTTTGTATTATTACTCCTTGAAAATATTTTATCCAATAGACGAATGACGTGTCTAATAAAAACAATTTTCACTCTCAATAGATATTTATGGAGGGCATTTGTTTCCCTTTTCCTTATCAGATCTCTGGTATATACGTCTATATTGGATATAAATACACACATGCGAATGAACGGAAATATTAATACAACAATTTGTTGATATACCTAAAACACATATTTACAATCTAATATATAAAATTCTCGTGTCACGGTGTTTGTTACCATACTCCTCCGAAACGGCTGGACCGATTTTGATGAAATTTTGTGTAGGTACTTATCGGGTAGGTCTGAGAATCGGCCAACATCTATTTTTAATACCCGTAAAAGTTAAGGGTGGTCCATCCCGATTTTTTTATTTTATTTTTGGACAAATATTTGTATTTTATTTTTTTACGGTGAGGCATTAAAGAATACATACAGCCTTAAATTTTCACCCTTCTACCATCAACCCCTATTTTTTAATAGCGATATTAGTAATCTAGAAATAATGTAAATGGCAAAACAACATTTGTCGGGTCAGCTAGTAATATACAAATTGATTCAAAAGCTATCATTTAAAACTATCACAATTATACGGAAATAATTACCACATTGTGACATATTGACAGACTAAACAGATTTCTTTTAAACACTATTGACTTTTCGTGATTAATCGTTATTTTCAACCAACGTTGACCTCTTGTAAATCTATTTCCAGCAAACTGTCTCTGTTAGTGAACAGAACTGTTATGAAACAGATAAATAGGAAATCTTTGATTTTATTATTATCTGCTGTACTTATTTGCTGAACTATATATATCTACTTGACTGTCAACCAATATGTATGAAACTTAGAAAATAACCAAATCTATTTATTTTATTAACAGTCCACAAAGTAAAACCAAGAACATAGATTCCATTAATGCAAAGTGACTGTTAGGATTCAAATTAGGTAATGATTATAAGTTTAGTATGTCTGGACATCCGGCAGGTGTCAAAGAAGAAATTTGTACGAGAAAATTGAATGATCGATAATCACAAATGTTGGTAATATCAACCAAAATCGCAACAAGCGAAGCATATGCCAAAGATAACTTTTTAGAAATGTTTAGAATATTTACTAATTTTTTTATTGTTTAACCTGATTTGGGTGCAGATGACAAAACCAATCAGAAACCTCGATTGAAGAACCATGTCTACACAATGTTGCATTGTGTAGACATGGTTCTCCAATCGAGGTTTCTGACTTTTTAGAAAGTCGGACTCAGACTCATGAAAAAATAAGGTTATGGGGTTTGAATGATAGACAAAAAAGTAATGAAAACTATTTCGTGAAAATAATTTACATTGCTTTTATTCTATCATTTAATAAATTTCAGTTATATTTTTTTAATTATTGCATTATAAATGTCTGACTCACTAAACATTGTTATTCTTTCAGGCTGAGATAACATTCCCAGAACTGCCGACCTATCTCTTCGCAGGTTCCTGCCTTATATCTGCCCTTCTCATGCTGACCTCGCCAGAGACCATAGGACTTCCTCTCCCAGAAACTGTCGAAGAAGCAGAGAATATTTCACAATCAAGACGGAATTTGTTAGATGATTCCACGTGATTTTAAAAGTATTATTATATTATGTTTAGTTAGATGTATATACTGTTATACCTCTAATTTAAGTGTTAGTACAATTTATTTTTAAATTATCTTTATAATATATTACATAAGTATTCAAAACTATTTGATGTTGTTGTTTCAAAGTTAACAGTTTTATGCTGGTTGATTAAAAGCTGATACAAAAACACAAATAAATTTTAAATTATAAATTAAATTACTTACCTTTAGTATCATAGCATACCCCACTATTAGGTGAATCAGTAGACCATATAAACATAATATTACGACATGATTATATGCTGACGACATAGCAATGCTCGCAGACTCCGAGATGGAGCTGAACGAAGCCTTAGGAAAAATGGAAAGTTTACTGTTGTCAAAGTACAACATGAAAATAAATAAAGAAAAAACAAAATGTATGGTCGTTGGAAGAGAGGAAGCGACTGCGAACATTGCCATAAATGGAGTGAGCATCAAACAAGTAAGAGAATTCATGTACTTGGATTGCCTAATAAACCAGGCAAGGATTGCCTTTAACAAAAAATCGAAGATATTGGAATCCCCAAATATTGATTTAAGCGTAAGGAAGAACCTAACTAAAGCCTTTGTATGGAGCATTCTGCTTTATGGATGTGAGACGTGGACCATCAGCAAGAGTGAAAGCGGACGGTTGGCGGCCTTTGAGATGTGGTGCTACAGACGCATGCTTAAGAACCATTGGTCGGCGAGGTCGGTCAGGGTAGGCGAAAAAAGGCAACTTCTTAAGAGAAACGGCCAACAACGAGCTAACTGGATTGGCCACAACATCAAGCACCCAAGACTACTCATCGCCATCGCGGAGGGTAAGACCGTGGGGACAAATGGCAGAGGCCGACCAAGAGACGCGTATATGGACCAACTGAAGAGGGACATGAACTGTGGCTGATACGTAGAGCTGAAAAGACTGGCTGAGAATAGAGACGAATGGAGAAGAAAAACCAAACTCGTTGCAGACCAATCCAATGGATTGTAACTCATTATATATATTACAAACAGATCATCCTCTAAGTAATAATAAATAAATACATTCAGGGTGGGCTGAATTCGTAAATTCATTAACCTACTTCTTCTACTATTACTATTACACCATCACGGCATATCCCACAAGCCAGCAAATAAGTAGCATGTAATAAGAATGCAAGCTGTCCTGTCAATGCCAACAAAAAATTAAGACGTTCAGGAAGGGTTGCATACCTCATCACAGAATTTCAGATGTAAAATGTCTTTATTTTTTCGAAAACCTACCTGTCTTATACAGGACACTCAAAGACTTACCGAAAAGATTGGGATACCAATTCTTTGTCGGGTACTCCAAGCTGCATTAAACCACCATAATATTTTTGAAAAATTAAGAAAAAAAAATTGAAGACATGCACTACCAGATCTTGAAAAAACGGAAAAGTGTGCACATATTGAGAAAATTCTGTGACAAAAAAGAATTTTATAAGAAAATATCAGAAAACCATCTAGCAAAGAATGATTTTTTTAATTGTGTACTGTGTAATAATGTGGAATTTTGAAACAGGTAAGTTAATGCTATATTATGTATTTACAATATCGTAATAATAAATATTGACACAAATAGTTGGGAAATTGTTACCTGAAGCATCATCAATTATTGAATTTCATTCTCCTTTACTGTTGTTAGTATTAAATTTGCAACGATGTCATGTCAAAATAGCAATTAAGGTAGTTGTTAGTTATATGATTATTCAAGAATTATATTATACAAGTTACTTATAACATCTGCAATGTGACATAGAAACAAACGATAATAGTAATTGACGTCTTAACACGAAACTTTTGACAACTAACATGCATCTTACAATATTATCTCTTCCATACAGGTAGGAAGGTGTAACAACCTTTCATATTATTTCGTCAATATTCACCTGTATCATGCTAGTCTTCAATAAATATTTTTGCCTGTTTGTATTTCAGAATAATATACTTGTTTTCTATATTCAATGTATACCTACTGGTTTGAATTGTTTGATATAATTTGTGAGATTTTCAGATACAATGATATTTTTCACCAATGATATCCGTGGAGCACTTCCGCAAAGAATTGGACTCCTGCTCTTTTTCGTAAGTTTTAGAGTTTCCTGCAAAAGGCAGGTGTTCGAAAAATTATTTTGAACTTTAGTAGGTATTTGAGTTTGTTAAGAAATTGATGTTCTATTAATATAAAAACAGGCGGAACTATTGCGCAGACTTGTTATAAGAAATTTAGTAATCTGGTAGACAAAATAATATTCTAAGTATTTTCTTATAAAATACAGTTGTAAATATTGTACTCCTGTTGTACCTACACTTGTTATGCATATTGATAAGATTCTTCTTCTAGTAGGTATTTTAAAATAGTATAATAAGTAATTTATGATTTATTAATTTTTGGGCTATTTAAAAGAGAAGAAGAAACTTGCCTTCTTTATATTTATTGTATTTAAGAATGCATTTCTCTATAAAATCTCTCTAAAAAAGGTTTGTATTGTAATGAATGTACAGAAATAATGGATAAATAATTCAACAATAATAAAAACTATTTTTAACTATAAGACAATAATAACAGTACACTATTCTTCTGTTTTTCAAAATAGCTAAAACATATTTTTTTTATAATTGGTTTACATTTTAACAATAGATGAACTAGGTACTTTTTTGGTGGATGCTAAATTGCGTAACCACAAAACAGTTTTTTTTTGTAAACTGTAGTAAAAAAAATATCCCTTCTTCTGCATTAACAATTTAACATTTGTTTTATTTCTTTATTTTAGGTCAGGTCTTTTTATTTATTGTCTTCATTGTCTTTTTATCTCAATGGTATTTGAAAAACGATTTTTTATTTATTTTTTCAATCCATAAAGCTTTGTATTTGCAAATCTTAAGGTACACAGATAGTAATTGGGTACATAATATTTTTATATGAATTGTCAAAAACAATTTATCTCTTTGCAATTGCACAAAAAAGGATACTACCTAAATTACGCAATAATCAGGAGCAAAAAATGAAAGTCGTCTTGTAATAGTTTAGACAACACTTAAACGTATTTTGATGAAAATTTATAATTAATTAATTTAAAATTATTTCGGTACTTATAATTATTTGTGTCCAATAACAGTAGTATATTTTTGTAAGGCGGTAATAAGCTAGAGTGTTAATTTATGAATTAAATTAAAAATACAACTGAATCAACCATTTTGACAAAGATTTTTTTAAATTAATATAACAATATTCCGTAGAGCATCCAGCAATGAATTGGTCTCCCACTCTATTCAGTAAATTTTCAGTTTTTTTTTTTTTTTATTTAATGAAAATAGTACATTGAATAATAAATATATACATCTTATGATAATGAGTCACGCCAAATCTAAAAGATTTGTCGGCGTGTTCTCTTATAACATACTTTATACATATATTGACCTAATACGACATTAACCTAAAACCAGTGTCCTGTAAAAGGCAGTTGTACAGAACATAAAAACATTTTTTTTAAATAGTCAAACATGCATACATAGACAATTCACACAGATCGAGCGAGTCCCAAACTAAGATAAATCTTGTATAATGGGTACTAACTTACTAACGCGACGATACACACATATACTATGCACTACACAAATACACCTACATATAACACCATCCAGGACAATTTGAAAAAGGTCATTCTTCACTTTGCCCTGGCCGGGAATCGAACCCGGGACCTCGTGACTCAAAGGCAAGAGCGTTACCACCTTATTTTACATTCTTATTTTGTGCAATGGGCGAGTTTATCGCAGAAACGCGATATCTTCCAACTAACCCATAAAACCCAAATATAATTATTTGAAACACAATATACAATCAAAATGCAGCACATCCTGAATGTCTTAATTTTTTGTTGGCACGGAAAGGACGGCTTGCACGTTTATTACATGGGGGTGGTCTGCTGGCTACCCTACTAGAGAGATATGTCTTGATGGTATATTAGCAGTACAAAAATAAATTATCTGATGACTTTTAATTTACCAGAAATATAACTAATGAATTGATATAATATTTCACATTTTTTTCTGATTAACCAGCATTTACACTAACTTATTTTATTTATTATAATATCTCATATAACTTGCATTACTACATGTTTTTCGTTTGGCAGGGTGTGGTTACTAAAGGGACTATCTCCTGCGCAATCTTATACACGAATGCGTGTAAGTTTTAGTTTTGATGCGCAACGCCAACCGTCTGGTGAGAAATGGAACTAAAATTCTTCAATTTGACTAGTCAGATTGTAAAACGCCTAGACGTATTGTAATTTGCCTGAATATTATACTTTCGTCATTTTGTAATATGCCTGCCGTTTATAAAACGACGACGCCGTTTGTAAACGGACGGATTCTTCAAAACGACTGCGGCATAGACATCAAGAAATACACACAACATGAAATACACAACAAAACACAAAATCAATAAGCGCACGTTTCGCAGAAAATTAAATCAAAAGATTCGTATTAAATTTTACAACAGTTACCGAGCGTACACCCAGAGAGAAGGAAAGCGGAGTGTCCCCCCTCTTGCCAGAGTGAGACCAAGTGTTCGCGACATTACGTCAGACAAGGACAGAAAGATATACACTCACTGCCCCTTTTAAATGTTAACCCAGACAGTCCTGAAAAAAATTTTTTTTTCGGATGGTCGTGATTTTTTAATATGTGGTAGTTATATTAGTAAAAATGTAGTAAAAAATAATAAAAAAAAAATTTCTTCAATTTTCAAAGTTTTATTGAAAAATATTTAGTGTTCGTTTAAACGTACAATAGGAACATACACCACCTAAATACGAGT
Source organism: Athripsodes cinereus (assembly GCA_947579605.1). Classification (NCBI taxonomy): domain Eukaryota; kingdom Metazoa; phylum Arthropoda; class Insecta; order Trichoptera; family Leptoceridae; genus Athripsodes; species Athripsodes cinereus. The sequence continues at coordinate 17,795,473 of OX388316.1, read as the reverse complement.
ATATGAAAAAATGACAAAATCTTTGAAAATGTTGATTTATTTGTATTATTATATTTTCAATGATTCGCCAACAGGCAAAGTGTACATACAGAGTGTCCCAAGAAGAAAGGTCAGGCGAAAGTCTTGAGATAGAGCACCCTTGCGGCTATCAGAATACTCCAATATATGTACCTACCGCGATGTTTTTGAGTTTTCGAGTAAATTTTTTTTCGTATTTTTTGTAAAACTTACAAGACATAAGTGGTCAGCACATATATCTTCTTCCCCTTGTCCTAGTTGGGTCGGGGGCCTACGGGTACCTCCTCCAGAGATCCCTGTCCACCGCTGTTTCCAGGACATCTGACCACTCCAAACCAAGTCACGCGTTTTCGACACCTGCCTTTGCCAACTTCTTCTAGAGCGTCCCGCTGGTCTTCTGCCCTCTCTTACAGCCTCCAAAGATCTAAGTGGTAATATGTCTTCCGGCATGGCATGTGGAGCACGTGACCCAGCCATTGCAACTGCGACCTCTCTATATGCAGGAATACAGGTTCCACCTTGAGAGCCTCACGAACATACGTATACCTTATACGGTCTCTCAATGACACCTCAGCCACTCCCCTGAGGAGCCGCATTTCCGCTGCCTGTAACCTCGATCTCACGCTCTCCATGAGCATCCAAATCTGGTGTCCATATATGAGGATAGGCCAGTATATTTTCTTAAATATGGTCATTTTTGTCCGAGAATTCTACTCCCCGGTAGAATTTTAGAAATCTGTTCCAGTTGGGCCGAAACATATCCTTCATAATTGGGAACTTCCTAGAATACGACTACAGCTGGAGCTCTTAACCGTGATCTAGGTAAATTATGAAGAGACATTTCATCTTCATCTGTATTGTAATCGCATGCATTGTCGGGTGGAAGCATAAATATGTACATCACATCCTTCATTTGCTATATCATCCTTTTCAAGTATAGTCAATATTTCATTAACAGTCAATGTAGACGTATCTAAGTAAAAAAATATTAAATTGAGAATCAAAAATGTAAATGAAATATGATTGCGACCGTACACATATACTTGGGAATCAGTTTTGACAAAATAGACTGCGATATATCCATATTATAATCTTATGACAATTAGTACTACAGATGTCACGGGTATGTTCCGGTTGTACGATTAAACGTACACCAATTTTTGGATGGTGATATGTATTGCAAATTAAAAGTAATTTGATATTTTAATTCGCACTATCAATAATTGCATATTTTAATATAAGGACAGCATAATAATAATTAAAATATTTAAAAATAAATAGGCTTTCTCGACCTGAAGATGGCAGCGACATTTTAATAAAATTAATTGCTGAGTACAAATTTCTATAACACGCCCACATATTCCAACTGACAGTTATAAACTAATAGATGTTATAAAATATGTCTCTCTTATGCAGCTAAACTAGCAAAATCATCCCTTTAATTAATTACTAAAGCAGAAACATCACGTGAACAAGTGATCGACAAGTGTTCGATAAAACGTACAGCCGGCTTATCTGGGTTAACAGCTGTGTTGAGCGTAAACAACAGGCAGGGCCGCTACCAGGAAACAATTTAATTATTAACTTCAAATATTTTTTTTTTTACATTTTTACATATTTATATTTTTTTTTTTATAGTTTGACTTCAAGAAATATTACCAGTAAAAAAATGAACAAATCCATCAACAACAAATTTATCAAAATTATGAATAGTCAATATCGCCCTCATCATACTCTTTTGTCATACTTTTTCAAATGATTCACTATAATAATATTAATTCTAAAATCATTAAGAGCTAAAAGAGACTGGACATTAATGGGGAAAGTGATGCAAAACTCTTTAATGTTTTCAATGAAATCGTGGTTTGGTAACAAAGGACAATTAAAGAATATGTGGTCTATTGTCTCTTCCTCATTCCCACATTCACAAGTGGAGTCGATGATCACTCCATCTGGCCAGGTGGAAGCCCAGGACGACATGACCCAACCTAAGACGAGCCAAAAGTGAAACATTGAGCTTCGGAATTTTATAGTTCTGGAACCAAGGCCGAGAAGGGATATCACTTTGTATTGCCTTGTAGTGTTTTCCGGTTAACGAGTTTTTAAAAATATCATCCACATCATTACGAATATTCTGTTCCACGACATTGCAGCAATCTGCAATAGGCAAAACGAACGAATGTGGCCATAATCCGCATTTACACGCTTCCTTGGCAAGAAGATCAGCTTTTTCGTTTCCACTGATCCCGACATGGGACGGAATCCAAACGATTGTAATAATGATATCTCTTTTTGATGCTAAGCACAAGGAGTTCTTAATGTCCCCTATAATATGGTTGCTCATAGAAGATTTTGAATTGGAATTTAAACATTTTATGAGACTTAAGGAATCCGTAAATATTACCGTACGGGGCAAAGATAATTGCATGACTTCCATCAGAGCCTCCTTCAAAGCCACGCATTCAGCTGTGAAAACAGATGCCATCTGAGAGAGCTGAAACATATGATTTATGTCTAGGGACGGAATGCAGAAAGCTGCACCACACTCTCCACCTGAAGCCTTTGATCCATCCGTATAAACTCGAACAAATGAATCCCATCTTTCTTCTACTTTTTGATTGAACAGAGCATTGACAGTATGTGGAGACATTGAAGAAAATGATTTATTGATACCGATCGATTCCACAATATCTGGAGAAAAAATAGTTGATTCAAATGGAATTGAGAATACTGGGAGCAAAGAGGAAATTGAAGCAGAAAATTCATTGGAAATAGTTTCAAATGTTGAGCATAGCAACGGAGGTACTTTTGTGCGCCAATAAGGGTCATTTTGACAGCTTTGCTGGAGAGTTTTTAGCTTGGCCATGATAAGATGATCACATAAACCTCTTTTGAGAAGAAGATTGAATGCAAGCGACTTTCTGCGCAATGGAAGTGGTTTTTCCACGCATTCTGCCTGTAAAGCGATCAAGGGCGAAGATTTCATAGCTCCCAATATAAGATTGTCCTAAGGATGGATCTTTACCTGGTTTAAGAATTGGTATGACTATTTGTTATTCCCATGATTCAGGAACGTGGCTGGTTTCCAAAATATGATTGAACAATTTCAAAAGTTTCAAGAGGAATGGTTCTGGGAAATGTCTAAAAAAAGAGTAAGGGATATTATCCGGGCCAGGAGATGAATCACCAGTAGATTGAATTGCGTGAGTCAGCTCATTTAGAGTGAACTGGGAGGAAAGACGACATCTTTCTTCTTTGAGAGATGAGCTCTCTTTCACCATTTCTGATTTGTTAAATACATACGCCGGAGCAAGTTTCTCCACGAAATCTTCCACCCAATCCAACCACTGAAATATATTAGGTTTTGGTGAAAGAGATCCTCTGAATTTGTGTATTGAGGACCACACCTCAGAACTAGGGGTATCTGGTGAGATGGAAGAACAAAAATCATACCAGCCCTGCCGTTTCTTTTTTCTAATCAATTTTTTGGTTTGGGCTTGGATGTTACGGAACGACAAGTAATTTTCCAGAGATACATGCCTCTTGTACTTTTTTAACGATGCGGATCTCTGCTTCACCATATTTGTGCACTCCGCATCCCACCAAGGAGGGGATAACTTTTCCCTTTTATTGAAATTTTGTTTGGGAATTGAAGCTTCAGCTGCATTAATTATGTCTAAAGCCAAGTCATTTGCAAAGGAATCTATGTTGATAGAACTATCGTCAATCAGACATTTGGAGAGGGTGCAATTATTTAATTGATCTTCAAAGAGAGCCCAATCTGCCTGATTAGTTTTAAATCCCATTCTCAGTTGTGGTTTATGGGGTTGAGTTCTAGTATTATTAATAAATAAGTGAATCGGGTAGTGATCACTTGAATGTGAATCGTTCAAGATCTCCCAAGATAATGAAGCGGACAGGTCGGCGGAACAAATAGATAAGTCAACCGCACTTGGATTTTGATTTGGCAAAGGGACTCTGGTTGGTTGACCATCGTTCAGAATAACTAAATTCTGATCATCCACAAATTCCAAAATCGCTCTCCCTGCCGGGTCAGTGGAATTACAACCCCATAATGGGGAAAGGGCATTGAAATCACCCAATAAAATATATGAAGATGGAAGGGTGGAAACAAAACTTCTCCAATATATAGAATTAAGAACGATTCTTGGAGGAAAATATACTGAAATAATTACTATATTGAGAATCTTAGCTGCTACTATTTGGAAATCAGGGTTAGGAAGAGTTTGAATAGCAGAGAAATGAATGTTGTTTTTAATTAGAAGTGCGGCTCCACCTCCGACTCTACCATCGGAGCGGTCGTCCCTTAGGCAAACATAGCCAGGAAATGACACAAATGAATCTGCGGAAAACCAAGTTTCCGAGATAGCCGCTACGTCTGCCTGATATTTTTTCAGGAGGAAGATGACATCATCTCTATTTCTTACAGCACTGCGACTATTCCACTGAAGTAAAGACAGATTATTAATTTTCTGGATTGTCGGAGCCATTGTAAGATATCAATTTAAGAAGGGAGAGGAAGGAATTCTTAACATGAGCAGCGTTCGCAATATCAGAATTTTGGGATGAGAGTACTTCTAGAACCATAGAAATCAAAGATTTCAGAAAATTCCTGTTATCGGAGTGAAAATCGTTACATAGATTTTCAACAATTTTTTCAGTTGGAATATTATTTTGAAGAGCGCATCCATCCGGAGCGGAAGATAACATGGAACCATTTGGTGAAATCAAAAAGGAATTGTGTTCTGCTTGATTATAAGAGAGAGATGCAGGGTTTGTAGGTGTTCTAAAAACAAATTTGCCTCGTGAAGGAACCATTTTGGTTATGTTACGGGAGGTAGTTTGTTTGAAATTATCATCCATAGTTTTTTCATGGGTTATGGGACCAGGGTTTGATACAGACATTTTAAGAACATTGGCATAAGACAATTTTTGTTGGGGATGAAGCTTAGAGGCTTGGAGATAAGACATGTTATTCAGAGCCATGGACTGTTTTATTCCCCTTTGTCTTTCGTACTCTGGACATGATTAACTAATTGCATTATGCGGACCTCCGCAGTGAAAACATTTAGGCTCTGATGTGCAGTCTTGCGCAGAATGATTTTCGCCACATTTAAAACACTTTTCCACAGATCTACACATTGTTTTGGTATGACCAAAACGAAGACACCGGAAACACTGGATAGTCGGGTAAAAATATGTTTCCACCGGGAAACTATTGTAAAAAATATAAATATGATTTGGGAGGCTCTGGCCTTCAAAAGTCACAACTATTGTGCTCGAAGGTTTCCAGACCACACTGCCAGTGGATCTGTCTTTGTAGTTTAGTCTTCGTATCTTTAATACCTCCCCCACATCGGGGTTCGAATGCTCAATAGAAGATTTTATTTCCTCGTCTGAGATATTCACGGACACGCCACGTATTAAACCCATTCGAGTTATGTTGAAAGTGGGAATAAAAGCCTTATACGTAGAATTGGAATTTATGTATACATTTTTGATAAAATCGTTTGCTGCCTTTCCAGTAGTGAATTCCATGGAAAGTCGAAACTTACCCTCGGCCTTGATAGACCCATTAACGATGTGAGGGATATTTTTTGAAAAGAGAAATCTTCCGAAATCCATTGGGTGGATTTGTTTCCCAGATTCCGTATACTGTACAAAAACGATGAACGGACCACTGGACTTCATTGAATAAAAATGTTCTCGGATGGGAGGTTCTGAGGTGTATTTAGAAGTAGAGGCTCTGGATAGATTTAAATCTTTATCCTCTACTGATTCTGACATTTTCCGTTTCTTAACATTAATATCAGGAGGATCTGGTGGTATTGGGGGTACAGGAGGGTTCTCCATCCTTAATGCGTACTTCTCTCAAGATGAGAGAGAGTATGTTAAAAAAAAATACAAACAAAAAAAAAAATCTACAAGTAGAAAATAGAAAAAAACTGAAACCGGCCCTGGGCCAGAAGAAATTAAAAATAAAAATAAAATACAAACAATCTGAACAATAATACTCAGCTAACTGATATGCGGGTCTCCGGTTGAATTGTATTAATTTTCATTGTGATTCTCTACATTAAATACTAAGTTATTTTCAGTGTTTGATTTTTCTAAGTTAAAATGAAGCCTTTGGATGTGGATATAGATGGTATCCTTGGGGAGCTTGGAAACTACGGAAGATATAATGTTAAAAATTTCATATTTCTAGCGAGTATCCCTGTGATTCTTTCATCTTTGCATGCAAGTAACTATATCTTCACAGCATACGAACCTGCTTACAGGTATTTCAATATTTTTTTTTCCAATCAATATAATTTCATTCTTTAATCATAAAAGGTAAAACAAATTTATAGAGACTGGTTCATAAGTATAGTCTTCTGAAGACAAGCTACTTCAATAGTTTCCATTTTAGTATACGTATCTCAGAAGTGCGTATAAACCCCTTTCAAATAGTTGTTAAGAATGTAATCTTCAAATGGCAAATACGATACGAACAGATTGTTCTCTGATAGGAAAAAAGAATTTATTAAGTTTAGGTAAACGCATCTAAACTTCGATTATTTTGAATTATTTTTATGTAGTAATGTAGTATTTTATCCGGAGAATAACAATCCGGTGTAATATTGTGGTTTTCTATAGGCACACAATTAATTATTTTCATTTTTTGTGCTCGTTCGGCATGTCACTATAGTACTTAAATTTTTACGTTTGACTGATTTGTTGGTTAGGTTAGAGTAAGTCTGGTGTTTTTTTTTATGCAAAAGCACATTTATTGACAGACGTTTCATTATCATATCATTACTTGGGTGAAAAACTATATAATTACGTGAATATAAATAGAAAATTCTTTTAATTTTTTTTTGAAAATTTAGTTTTCCTTTATATTTACCGGAAAAAGTCTAATTTGAGAGAGAAGTATCTGTCTGTATGAGAAAATGGAATAACAAACTTTCTTTGTATACGCAAATATTGGAAAAATAAGTAAATATTTTTTACCTACCTACTGTGCAAAATTGATAGAATTGAGTAATAAATTGTCATAGGTAGTACTGATCAAATTCAAACAACTCAATAATTGATTGCAAATTATTATTATATTATACGCGTTATTCTGATGTAATATATTTATTATTATTATAATAGATTAACTGATAACTCGAATACTTTAAGGTATTCAAACAATGTTTTGATATTATCAATAGTTAATCATAAAAGACAGTTTCATTGACATTTGATTCATTTATCTATTAGACATTATTATGTCAAAGATATCACGATCACAATAGCTATGATCATTGATACAGCACATTTAAGTTAGTGCAACACTTCGATCTTTTAGATGTCTCACATCACTTCAACTAATTTCACAGGTCGTTTGAATATTAAAAAACACATACGTGCTTTATAACAATACCTATTCCGATTATGTAATGAAGTTTTATCACAAAATCATAATAAGGTGCATACCCATTTTCAAATAATATTATTGTTGATTGATCTTACTTCACTATCGTATTTTTTCTTTCTCTATATTTATCTTCGCTTTTTATTTCTACCCGGTGTATCCTAAAAGATTGTTGAAGATCATGAACAAAAATGCCTTTGAATAATAATATATTTATTTTACCTATTATAGAAGAGACAGAAATAAATGCATCATCTGTAAATATCTCTAACTCAGTGAGAATGTATGGCATCCGTTTTAAATCTATTATTTTTTTCAAACAGTTACGAGTACAAGATAGTCAGTAGCCTGATGGTTAAGTTTCGGACTTTTAATTAAAAGATCCTGAGGACGATTCCTCTCACCGCATTGCGTTGCCCACTTACTTCACCTTTACGATACAAATGCATTGCTTACTGTGAGATAGGTATTTCAGAATTTCAGAAGTAGGTATTTGAATTATTCATCACCCAGCACAGACAATTTTCCATTGATTATTTAATTGGTTACAGCCAATTAAATTTTAACTAATTTATCATCACTAAAGTATCTCATAATAATGGTGATGCACGTAAATACACACATAAATTAAACAAAAGAAGGCCTACTTAAGTTTAAATCATAGATTTTCTACAAAAGACTCCTTGTCTCCGAAAAAATGTTGGAAACTAACCGCTATCAATATTACTGTCACTTCTTTATCTTGGCGTCAAGTATTCTTCTTCTTCTTAGACAATTATTTTACTTATAATTATGATGGTACTGCATGCCTTCTTTGTCTTTCTTCGTCTCGTTTCTATCCAGTATCTACAGATGTACATAATTTAGAATGACATCACATTAATCCTATATGTCCCACCGAACCACCGCCAACTCCCTGTATTTGGAATAATCTCCTTCTCCTAGAACATATAGTTATTAAGATTGTTTTAAAATATTCCTCCTTAATGATTATCACAGTATTATTTATAATTAACCATTTATGAAGTCACGTAATATGTAAATTACGAGACCGTCCCATCCAGGACATGACCAAATAAGGTGACGTCATTTCTAACCTTACTGTGATATTTTCAAGTGTTAAATTTGTAGTGAAGTACTCAGCAAAGAATTGGTTTCCTACTCCTACTTTTTTGCAAGCTTAGGGGTGTTCTGTAATAGGCAGGTGTTCGAAAAAAGACAGTTTACATCTTAAATTCAGCGATGAGGTTTATTACCCATCCTGAAAGTCTTGATATTTTGGTGGTCCGGAGAGGACACCTTGCATTTTATTACATGCAGCTGGTTTACTGGCTACCCCACTTGTGGGCTATGCCATGTTAGTTTAGTTAGTTATGAATTAGTACAATAAATAATTGAAGTAATAAAATTGATAGTACTCGTATATAGATTCAATCACACCAATTTATACCCGTTATGATTACCAGTTTTTTCTTATAACTTCTCTGAGTGACCCCTCCCCCTCTTCATAAGCAGTAATAGACTTAATTCAAAAAAAACATTTTTTTACAGAAATAAGCAATTATGATAAAAAAAAGGATTTCAAATTTACTCGACAAATTTACTCTTAATCCGATAATCTTCAATTTCCAGCTCGGTCAACTGTATAAATTAAATAAAACATTTAGACTCTCAGGGATTTATGCCTAAAAAGTCATTACCAACTCCTTGAATTCAGCTCACCAATTGACCTTGATGATACGTATTATTATGAAATAGGAAATATGAAATTAAGTTCACCGTCGCTATGGTGTTATGTTTATGGTAGTTACAATGATATCCGACAGCCATAACAATGTCTATATGTCATTTGTATGCAAAGAGATTATTTCGATGCTCCCTACGTATATGTGCGTAAGTGCACAAACCTAAATTTTACACCAGAGCGATTTAAAGTTTCTATGTAGTTTTTTTGACATAACTTTTTTTCTATTCGACATATTTACTTGAAAATTGGCAGATATTATTCAATTAATGTGTGTAATAATACTGCGTATTTAATTTCTTTACAAATGCAATATTTTTAGAAATTTAGCACTTACTCACATATACGTCGGAAACAAAACAACATCTACCAGCTTAACTACCACTTGAGTTGTTATAGGCCGGGATAATACTATTGTGTTTTTAAGGCATATATTGACATGATTCTAACTATTAACTTAAAATATTTATATTAATTGACAATACGAACTTATTTTATAATAAACCAAGAATGGTTGTTATTTCTGGACTCAGAATTAACGTAGTTTCTTCCTTGTTAGTATTTTCATAAACCTTTATTTGGTCCGACGTATATGTGAGTAAGTGTCATACACTAGCAATTTAGTGAATATGTATGTGCAGATATCTTTAAGAAAATAAATGTAATTTGTAATAATAATACCAAATAGGTACTCATATTAAATTTATACTTTTCGTGGGCATTGTGCACTTGTGTAATAATACTGTATTACTAGTTATCTTCCTTTGTTTTGTGTATGAAATTGGATATTGTTTAATAACAAAGTAATATTTAGCAGATTCTTTCACTTAGGAAAGTTAGATCAAAATAATGAAACATTTTTTCAAACATGGATAAAAATACAATGTTTTATTAATAACAAGACTTCTAGAAAAATAACAATTTCGTCTTATCAATTAGTGAAAATAAATACCTTTCAATATATTTGTATACAATACCAATATTATTTTGTCTGTTGCAATAACATTGGCATTATTTATGATGAAATACTTATTGTAATTACAGTTAGAGGAATTAGGGTACATTCATCTTTATATTTTATGTATGTAAATCATACAATGTATATAATATTTGATGTATGTATGGTACATGCGCTGGTTTACACCAAACAATGATGATGATGATGATTTTGGATGATTTTATTTATGACGCCGTTTTACAGTCTCTAGACTGTCTCAAGGGCGCCAGTGAAGAGTTCAGTCTTTAATTTGCCTCTGAAGCTAGTGACCGTCTGACCATCTCTCAGTAGCACCGGTTGGCGATTCCACGTAACTGGTCCGACAACACCAAAAGCCCTCTCGTAGAAATTGGACTTACCGGCTCTATTGGGCTCAGTAAGTCTATTTACGGCCAGTTCCATAGAGCGCAGAGGTCTTCTAGTGGTCGAGTCAAGGGGACAAAGCTCTGTGAGGCACGATGGTGCCATTTTGTTAATAGCCTTGTACACCAAAAGGCACACCTTGAATGTCACCCTTTCCTCGACCGTCAACCAGTGTAGTCGTTCTAAGAGGGGAGTGATGTGGCATCTTTTGCCCTCTCGGAAAATGAGCCGGGCAGCACTGTTGAACGCCAGCTGCAAACGATTGAGAAGGCTTTGAGGTAGTCCAGCATAAACAACGTTGCAATAGTCCAATCGTGAGACAACAAATGCTGTCACCAGATCCCTAATGGCAGTTTCGGGAAGAAATCTAGAGACGTGATTCAGCCGCCTTATATGGCATGCATCAGGATGTCCGACGTATATCGACTTAAAGTCACTTACTCAGATATACGCCGGCGTCTTTAAATTATTTGGTGCATTTACGCACATATACGTTTCAAGAAAGGGTAAAATATCCAAAATTTTGACCCAATTATTTCATCAATGAAAATATACGATATTATAAGATACTGAGTGTAAAAAAAGTGATTTTGTCAAAAATGTCACTTACGCACATGTACGTAGGGAACGTCGATTTGGTAATGAAACTGTGAGTTAACTAATAGTACCTACATGATATGATTTCCTTTTAAGACTCGGTTTATTGTTGACACTTACGTAGAGTTAACATTGTTTGAAAAACCATCGGTGTCTTGACTAAGGATTAAGGAATAAAATCTAATACTCTACATCAGGGGTCGGCAACCTTTTAGCTGTGGTGTGCCAAGCCACTCGACCAATATGATTCAGGGTGCCGCCTTAATTCTATATATAAATTTACATATATATATATATATATATATATATATATATATGTTTTGAAATAGATTTTCGCGACGAGGAATATGTGATTGTATATTCTTTACGGATACGTCGCGTCGAAGTTTTTGTTCGCGAGCTTTCGGAATCTATATATATATGCGAATGCTTTGATTTTCGTATTAAACTGGTTATTTGCACTTACGTATGTGAATTATATGTGAGTACGGAATATATATATATATATATATGCGAATGCTTTGATTTTCGTATTAAACTGGTTATTTGCACTTACGTATGTGAATTATATGTGAGATGTAACACGATAGGTATGATTTTAACATGAAGCTAAGCATCACTTGCAGAGTAGAGAGAAAGTATTAGGTGTCCCGACGCTTACGAATCGGCTCTGGCTGGCTTAAGCGCTTTACACCATGGTAACGTTCACCCATTCCACCTTTTCTCTCTTATGCTTCTTTCATATACTCCTTTCAGAGCGGGTGACTGCACTCATCGCTGAAAAGCGACTTCGTCCAGCCAACCGCACCTACTAGGAATCGAACCCGGTACCCCTGTGTTACGAGTCAAGCACTCTAACCGTTAGGCCACTGAGGTATGCGGGTAGGTCGAAAGTATGTAGGTATTATTACTATGACAATCAGCCTGATTACAAGCCTGATACCCAAAAGCGATACTTATATATGAATATATATATATATATATATATATATATATATATGTAAATTTATATATAGAATTAAGGCGGCACCCTGAATCATATTGGTCGAGTGGCTTGGCACACCACAGCTAAAAGGTTGCCGACCCCTGATGTAGAGTATTAGATTTTATTCCTTAATATGTACTTTTTTTATTATTATTATTTCGTATGCAAGCGACCCCTGTGCATAGAGTTAACTAAGAGCTATAGCTCTGCGTCTAAGTTATTAATATATTCGATTGCCCGTGGCGACACCCGATGAATCTCCTCTATACCGCCGGCAAATCTACTCAGGGAACAATCCTCCACAATATGGTTCATTGTTTCAATTTGACCACATGCGCATAGTGGGTGGTCTCTCTTGCCCCATAAGTGGAGAAGATGTCCGCATCTGCCATGGCCAGTTCGGATTCTATTAATTCTCGACCACTGCTTCCGTGGCAGGTTAAACCCTGGGAGTCTTTGTGTCGGATCTGTTATAAGATGTCTTACGTCAGGATTTTGCGTATTCCATTCACTACGCCACATCTCATTGATTGTGGACCCCTCCTCAGCGAGTTTCTTCCCCAGTTGCCAAGATGGATGTCTGGACTTCAGACGTAGGCGAGCATTAAGAGGTATATCCTGATGAAGAGGGAGATCCGAGTTATTATTGTACTTGGACCATTCCTTCCTTGTTGCTTCCCTTCTACGTAAATTAGGTGGTGCGATATTGCACAGCACGGGGAGCCACCCGACCGGCGTAGACCCAATGGTTCCACTAATCATACGCATGGTCTTGTTTAGCTGTGTGTCCAATGCACGAGTGTGACTACTGTTGGTCCACACCGGGCACAGTACTCCGCTGCAGAATATACCAGAGCCAGAGAAGAGGTTCTGAGTGTTTCCGCGTTAGCCCCCCAGCTGGTGCCCGTGAGCTTCTGTATGATATTGTTCCTAGTGCGGACCTTAGCAGCCACTCCAGCAAGGTGATTCCTATAAGTCAACGACCTGTCAAGTGTCACACCCAGGTATTTAGGGTTAGCATTATTTTTTAAGGTTAGGCCGTCGAGTGTGATGTCTAGCTTATGGTTGGCTAGGCGGTTACTGAGATGGAAGACTGTCACTTCCGTTTTAGTTAAAATTAACTTCAGTCTCCATTTTTTAAAATAATCTGCTAGGGTAGCAATGTCCCTTTGCAGATCGTCCTGGCACTTTTTGAACGTCGGGCTTCTAGACGCCAGAACAATGTCATCAGCATAGATAAATTTTCTGCATATTGTGTTTGGCAGGTCACTTGTATACAGGTTAAAAAGAAGTGGGGCCAGCACCGAGCCCTGTGGCAGCCCATTATTTAGTCGTCTCCCTCCGCTGGTCTCGTCGCCAATATGTACAACAAAGTATCGATTTGAGAGTATATTATTACAGAAATTTCCCAAAGTCCTGCATGGTATTATCTTCATGAACTTCAGCAGCAGTCCCTGGCGCCACACGGTGTCGTACGCTGCAGTTAGGTCAAGAAATGCCTGTTTTTAACTTTTTCTGGAAACCATCTTCTATATATGTAGTGAGGGCTGTTACCTGATCACAGCAACTACGTCCTGCTCTGAAACCTGCTTGTTCTACTGGCACATAGAGATTTATGATGGGTTCTACTCGATTGAGGATTAGTCTTTCCATTACCTTGTAGCAGACGCTCAGTAAGGATATCGGGCGGTAGCTGCATGGGTCACTTTGCGGTTTTCCAGGTTTTAGTAGAGCAATAATTTTTGCTTTCTTGAACAGTGGTGGGACGTTGCCAGTAGACAGGACATTGCTGTAGAATGCGGCCAGCCAGGAGATCATGTTTTCGCCACCGCTTTTCAAAAACTCCGGGAAAATGCCATCATGCCCAGCTGCCTTCCCAGCCTTCAGTGAATGAACTGCGATCTCTACTTCTGATGCTGAGAATGGGCGGGCATGGATCGATTTTTGTTCAGCTGTACTCTTTATGTTTCTCAGGTTCTTTAAGACTATACCCTTTGGTGACATTTATCTCTTTTTGATCTGCTGTTCTCCACTATTCGGTCAGCAATCTTGTTTGCAGATGCATGTATGGCTTGGTTTTGGGGAGGGCTCTGTCCCAGTTTCCGCAGAAGTGACCAAGCTTTACGGCTGGAGTGCTTGAAATCTAGGCTTTCCATAAGTGTTGACCATTAATCATTTCTAGCTTTATCGAGAGACTCAAGCAGTTGGTCAGCCAGCGTGTGATTCTCAGTGCTGAGGAATTCACTATAAAGTCTCTCACATTCCTCGTTCCAGCCTGGTATATAGGATTTTCTGAAGCCACGGGGAACAGTTTTCTTAGCTGCTGACATGATGGCCTCCACGAATTCAGGATAATATTTATGTGTGGGCTCCAATGTCTGCAACTTTCCATCCAGGGCAGATCTATAATCCTCCCAATTAGCCTTTTGAAAATTCCATCGGGGTTTTGGGATTGAGTTTACCACTGTGACAGTGTGGCCAACGGTAGCTATAACAGGGCGGTGCTGACTGTGTGGGAAGTTTTTTCCTACCATGCGGGAGATTGGTTGTGGTTTACCAGAGCTGCTTCTACTGACCATACAAAGGTCAGGGTTGTAGTCACGATTCCATCTGGCAGAATGAAAGGTTCCCCTCTCCTTTGCATCAAATATGAGTTGAAGGTTCACAATGTCCATCCACTCTGCCAATCTCTCCCCCTCTGAGTCCTCGTTCAGGTATCCCCAATCTGTGTGATGGCTGTTAAAATCACCCATTATGACTGTTGGATGTGCTACAATATTAGGCAGGACTTGATCCGGCCAAGATCGGCTTGGGGGCTTATATACATTGACGACAGTGAGTTCATTAACCTTCACAACAATGATCGAGATGTCATTTTCATCGCCTGTGTAGACCAGTGTCCAATCGTAGATGTTGTTACGGATATAGGTAGCGCAGCCGAAGCTGCGGTGGTACAATGCAGCCGCCAGTGTGAAGCCCTCCAGTGATCCCCTCGTAGTCAATTGTTCATTATTAGGTGTGTGAGTTTCCTGGAGTAGGACTATGTCAATTTTATTCTCGTTACACAATTTAACCAAAAATTCCGTTTTGGATCTGCTAATTCCCTCAATATTTAGCTGTAGTATACGGATATTTTTACCAATATCCTTCGTCGAACAGCCCTGAGAAGGGCTATTTGGATCGTTTCTAATTTTGGACTTGTTTGCTTGCCTGCGCTTCATTGAACTTCGCATCAGTAACTCTTGAATTTTGGGTTGCTTTACTTAGTGATAGAATTTTAGCCGCATATACCATGCGTTGCCCGGGGTGTACCGGCAAGGAGGCATTCTATCTCTACACCCCGATATATGTAGTAATTCGCACCCCGATATATGTAGTACACCCCGATATATGTAGTAATTGTAGATATATGTAGTAATTATTAACATTTTTACTAATTACTATTAGTAAATGAAGTTAACAATAGAAGCATTATACGTAATAAAAAGTTATATTGTCGCCTTCTCTGATTCAATCCAGTTACGCTAAGGTTCATAAATTAGACCCGCGCTACTTAATAATTGTTCACTAAGAACACTGCCTACAAACGCGTCGGATCTTCTCACCAATTTTTTCGTTCCCATTGGTTAATTTCAAGTGCGACCGGCACGCACTATTCGCCGGCCCTGCCCAATTTCTTTCATGTCGCAACTTATCTTACATCCGCATCCACATATTGATTATTGCGGATGCGGATGCAGATGTCTAAATAGGTACATGGGGAAGTTCCACATTTACGGATGCGGATGCGAATATTCGCGACATCCCTGGTAGGTACTACTACTACTACTCTTTATTCTTCAACATCTCCCGTAGGTCCTTTACAGGACACTTGGGTTTATCAACATTACAATAGTACAAAAGAAGGAAAAAAAAACATCAATACAACAGAAAGAGCGCAGTAAAGCACAACATACCTACAAGAAAAAATTGAAAAGTCAAGACACAACAATAAACAAACATAAATACATAAATTCTTTTCTTCAGTACTAAAAGGATGTAAAAGGTCCCTTTAGCACCATGTCAAAATACAAACATAAATACAAACATAAATTCATTTTCTTCAGTACTAAAAGGATGTAAAGGTCCCTTTAGCACCATGTCAGAGTGTAAAAAATATTTCATAAAAGTAAATAAAAAAAAAATAAAAAAAATCCACAGCTAAAAACAGACGAATATGAAAACAAATTACAACAAAGATGTGTATTCTTCACTAAAAAACATTACTGCAGTAAGAGCCTTAGAAGAGTTATTTCACAAGAACAAAGTCAGGGTTAGACAACACGCTTTTATGTTAGTGTATAGGTATAGTATTATTAGCACGTTAATGAGTAAGTAGGTACAATATGCCATTCAGGTCAGATTATTGGTTAACAACTCGTCAATAGAGTTAGAAGGCATTGCTAACAAGATAATTTTTTACCTCTCTCTTGAAGCATAGAAAATCGAGAGATTTGAGGTGGACTGGAAGGTTGTTAGAAAGTCTCACACTCATGCAGACAAAACTCTTTGACACTTTTGCCAATCTGTGGCCAGGAGGACGAATCAATTCTTTTGCTGTTGTATTATAGTGGTGGTAATCTAAGTTTAGTGGTGTATTTTTTATATTTTTGTGAGCATATAATAAACATTCGAAAGCAAAAGCACAGGGTAATGTTAGTATTTCCTGCTGCTTGAAGATTGTTCTACAAGAGTCTCTAGGACTCATGCTGAGGAGCGTTCTTAGTGCTCGTTTCTGCAGTATAAACACTCTAGCTGATCCAGAGCCCATTCCCCAGAACAATACACCATAAGACATAATTGTGTGAAAGTATGCATAGTACACGGTCTTGGCAGTTTCTTTCCCACAGATATCCCTAACCTTTTTTATGGCGTAGATTGCAGAATTAAGTCTTTTACATAAATGATCTATGTGATTGTCCCATTGTAATTTCCTGTCGAGTATTACTGTCGAGTAGTACTCTACTATACCATCACGGCATGTGCCACAAACAGGGTAGCTAGCAGATCAGCAGCATGTAATAAACATGCAAGCTGTCTTCTCTGTGCCAACAAAAAACTATGACAAGACATTCAGGATGGGTGACAAACTTCATTGCTGAATTTGAGATGTAAAATAGATAGGTGTTATATGAAAACTAGCGCATACATACGGTGTAAAAGTTAGCATATAGATATATAGATGAAATGAATACAATAATATCATAATTTGCTTCAATCTATATTACAAATACATAATATCTTAAATACATACATTATTAAACACTAAAAGAATTCATGACGAGTTCGTCGGTAGCCTGGAGGTAGAGTCTCGGCCTTCAGAACAAGGGGTCCGTGGTTCGATTCCAGGTGCCGGCAAACTCCCCTTTCACGGCACAAGCTTTTAGCTTAGTGTGAAAGGTGTATAAGGTTGTATTTGGGTTTATAACAAACCCAGATATATCTTTTTTTTTAAAAAAAAAACATATGTATAAATTATTACTTAGTAAAGAATACTCATTCTATATGAGTAAACACGTTACTGCCATATCTTGTAAATTTTGTTCAAATAAATAAACTTTATTGGATAATAAGCATACTGAACTTGTATAAAGCTTATTGTATCTATTGAATGATATCTATTTAATCATTAATATCATCTCGCTACTGTATGATTTCTTTAAATTCTTGTCCTTGTACATGTACCATGCCATGCATACAATTCCACATAGAACCCTTAGAGATACACATATTGCGTTGTTGCTAAAATGAATATTAATTGTATCTCAAGTAATTCAGATATTCGCGATATACCTACACAGGAAATGGGCACAAATACTCGCTTTTATCCAATCCAATTTAAATAATGAAAATATTTGGAAAAATCCACAATAGGTATCACTAAAATTATCTGTCCGCGTTAGCCTTTACTTCATTCCATGTATTAGATTATGTTAAATTTACGGTACGAACGAAAAATTAATAGGAAAGTAAATGACGAATCATCCCATATTATAATGAACGAGTAAATCTTGATAGATCTCATGTCAGCAATTGAAATATTTGAGTTCACCAAAAATGTAATTTTTATTATGCTTCAGATGTCGTATTCCAGAGTGCGATGGCAACAGTTCCATCTACGACCAACCATGGCTATCTTCAGGCATTCCTAAAGGAGCCAAATGTGAGAGATTTGGAGCCAATAGTTCTTGGATTGGAGACCCAATAATTGAAACATGTCCAGCGAATTATTTTAACCAAAGTATCCGATTACGCTGTGGTGATGGATATGTATATGAAGATGAAAATACTCTAATTGAAGAAGTAAGTATGAAAAACAATCAAACACTATTTAATATTTATCTATCATGAAAGATCAACTATATAAGCTTGGGGTCTTCTAAGGTGACGCATCTCATAACTTTTTTGTGCTTTTTGTCTAGTCTAGAAAGCACAAATATCTTTGAGTATATCTTTCCATTATTTCTTCAGGTTAGAATTAATTATTTTGATGACCACGTAATAAGTAATACATTAATGAAAAATATAATAAGTAATACATTAATGGACCACTTCCAAAAATTTGTTAGTTCCGGTGAACCCCTGTATTTCTACCCCCCCCCCCCCGTCGTCGCTAAATTTTTGAAATGGTATAGGAATTTGAAATATTTCAAACACTCCTCGATATTCTTACAGAATATTTTCTCCCAGTACCTTTTTCTACAATGTACCGGGTATTTGTGCCGACTATTGTTTATGTCAAATGTTTAAATTTTTACTCCCCCCCCCCCCCCGTCACCGAATTAATTTTCAAAATGGTATAGGAATTTGAAATATTTCCAAAACTCCTCGGTTTTCTTAAAGAATATTTTTCTCCCAGTACCTTTTTCTACAATGTATCGGGTATTCTTACCGACTATTGTTTATGTCAATATCTGGTGCTTTTACCGAATATCCGATACTTAAACTATGGATTCGTGGACCCCCATTTTTTAGTCACGCATCGTGGACCCCCGTCGAGTCTCTCGTGAACCCCTGGGGGTCCACCTAGACCACTTTGGGGATCACTGTTCTAGACAATATTGATGAATATACAAATTCATATTCAGAAAATTTAGTTTATACTATGTTTTACCGGATTTGGGCACAATATGTTGATGACAAAACCAATCAGACAATTCGATTAGAGAACCATGTTTACACAATGTGACATTCTTACTGCCATGATATAAGGTTCACCAATCGAGAAAAGTTGATGCAAACCATAGGAGCAACCATTTTTGGGATATTATACTTCAGATCTCAAATGGATCAAGATCTGCCGTCTAAATGGCGCTGGAATAATTGAATTCCAAGTAAAATTAATAAATTGTTTCATATTTTCAGTTAGACATCCCCTGTGAGATATGGAAGAGGACATTGCTTGGAACTCTGCACAGTGTGGGTACTCTATTGGCCCTTCCTTTCATTGGCACGTTTTCTGATAAATTTGGCAGACTTCACACATTAATTATCTCCGCTGTGATACAAGGAACCCTTGGTATCATCAAAGGACTTTCAGTTAGCTATGGCATGTTTGCAGCAATGGAAGTGTTAGAACCAACTTTAGGCTCAGGAGTCTATTCATCTATTTATGTGTTATGTAAGTAATCGTTATTTGAAACTTGTGTTTGATCTAATTTTCTAAATCCTATAATGTTATTTTACGACTCTAGAAATTTTTAATCATTCGTTCGCCTGCACGACAGAAACTAGTATCCTTCATCCAGAAGCATCTCTGCGCCAATCGAATCACGTCTTCCTACTAAATCCCTAACGCTATCATGACGTTTTCATAAGAATGGTGTGTTGTAAACGAAGGTCATCCAGACCTTGTGGATGGAAGGGCGGTGCCAACGTCACTAGAAATCCTTAAAATGTGAACAAAAATAAACGTTATAGTTTTACAAATATCAATATAAATAAACACAGTTAATATTTCACTATTTTTTTAATAAAGCTTAAGCGCTTTTGTCAAAAGCTCAGTTTGACATTATCAAGAAAACTGATTGGAAAAATATAAATCTAAGTTAAGAAGGAGGAATAGGAGGGGGTGGGATAGTAGTGAAAGGCTGATAGTAGTAGAAGACTGAGCTTTTGACGAAAGCGCTCGAGTTTTATTAAAAAAAAAATGTGAAAAATTAACTGTGTTTATTAATATTGATCATGAATTTTCAGTCTGTGAATGTACAAACATTAGAATTACGTAATAGTTTTAATTTATTTTATTTATATTTCTAGTACTTGAATTCCTGACGCCAGATACAAGAGTTACGGGTGGATGTCTAGTGAATATATACTTTGGAATAGGACAGGTGCTCATGGGGTTGGCAGCTTTTGGAATACCATATTGGAGAATATATCTCTTCGTTATTTATGCTCCATCATATATCATGATCCTATATTATTGGCTATACGAGGAAAGTCCTAGATGGCTCTTATCCAAACATCGTTACCAAGAAACCAAAAAAGTTCTTGAAAAAATCGCAAAGACAAACGGGAAGACAATATCAAACAAAGTATTGGAGAATCTCAATTACAATATTGAGAATATAGAACATATAAAGAATACAAATGAAATGGAAGCAAAAGAAAAGGAAATATCACCGTGGGCTGAAGTCATCAAATCAAAAATTCTCATTTTACGTGTGTTTACAGTCTCAGTATGGTGGATCACTTGTACATTTTGCTTCTACGGACTTTCCATTAACTCCACAATACTTCCTGGAAATAGATTTGTCAATTTCATAATAGCTGCATCTACAGAGATTCCTGCTCACGTATTGGCATATTTTGGAATGGCCTACGTTGGAAGAAAGAAAACTTTATTTACATGTTTTCTGTTTGGAGGTGCTTGCTTACTTGCATTTTCATTCATCCCTTCTGAAAGTAAGTTTTCAATCGATACTCAACTACGTTATATGTTATGATTGACAATATCTCAAATAAATGTATATATAAGGTTTTTTTTTAATTATTGTAAGGCTCCAGAATAATCTGAAACCTTTTATACAGAATAATCTGAAACCTTTTATACCACCCTCCTTTACACGAGACTTGTCTCTATAAGGAGGATGTTTAGATTTAAGTTTTATCAAATAGTCTACGTATTGTAATGTCTGTATAATTATTGTTAAATAAAATAAATAAATATGCTATGATTGACAATATCTTAAATAAATGTATATATAAGGTTTTTTAAATGTATATATAAGATTATTATAAGATATTTGATGTCTGATTTCCAGAACGCTAATTTGATGTTTGTATGACACCAAGTATGGTTTTGGACTAAAATGGAGTCGACAATTATCTCCCTGAGTCCTGAGTCAATAACACACTTTCACGTCACGTTCCCGCTCCGTTAACGTTCGAGTATAGACGAAGTTGCAAGCAAGTGTCAATTTCGTTGCTAAGATACACAATAGTTACGAAAATTAACACTTTGGCGCAACATCGTCTGCACCCGAACGCTAACGGAGCGGGAACGTGACGCGAAAGTGTGTTATTGCCTCTGATCTTTTGAATTACCTTAAAATTTAACAAATTGTTTTTTAGGTTTGCAATGGTTATTACTGTTGACTTACTTTGCTGGGAAACTCTTTGTAACAGCTGCTTTAAACGGAGTATATTTGTATACATCTGAACTCTTCCCTACTACATTAAGACACTCTCTACTTGCTACTTGCTCCATGGTCGGCAGAATTGGATCCATTGCTGCTCCTCAAACACCTTACTTAGTAAGTATATTATACCAAACCAATTTGATCAAACGTCATTGTATCATTTTGAAAACGATATTTGTATGGAGTATTTTTCATGGAGTCATTATCAAAAATTAAAAAATAACTAAAGGTCTCAGCCAAGAAAGGATTTTATTTATTGCATTTTACTTTTGTTTTCTCCAACGCGCAAATCATGAAAGCTTATTCGAATTCTAAGTCACTACACCACTATTCACTTCACATATCATATTGTATTTTAATATAAGGGATATGACGCGTAACATAAATATATATTTTTTTTAATTAAAAATATTATGGTAAAGTATATTTAAACCAGCAAAATCATTTTAATGTGGTGTTCTCACTTTGGCGAATATCGCTAGGGCACCAAAATATCGCCAGCCATTTGAACCGTGTGAACAAAATGACAGCTAGTCTGAAACGATAAAAACCAGTAGAAACGATATCGTCTCGAGTTGACCACCTTCCAACTTTCTCGGCCGATTGAACGATTTGCACATGCGCAGATATGCACGGCATTTATATCTATGGTAAAAGCTTTATAACCTATAAATTTTATAATGTTTCCCGCTTCGTGACAGCTGTTATCTTTTTTGTTGGTTTGTGGCGTTTGTTTCCTTAATTAAAAGGCGCCTTATAACCTCTACTATAACATTTTCGACTAAAAATAAACACTTCGCGATCTCCATCTCGACGCCATTTTGAAAACAGTGTCAAAATCAAAGCGCATCTGACAGATCGTTTCTATATCGGTGGACTTGTGTGAACAGGTGTGACGATCAATGGGCGTACGGCGAATTTTGTTTTTTCGCCTGGCGTTATATTTTGAAATTCGGCTGGCGATATTCGCCAAATGTGAACACCCCATAACACGTGTCATCGTCTGATTGGCAAAAAAGGGTCATCAAAATCATTGATTTTGTGTTGACAAATATTAATCTATTGTCCAGAAGAACAACATGAATAAATAAACCAACACACAGACATTTGTAAAATTTTCATAATATAAGCCTACCAAATCGATTAATTAAATATATCATATTAAAGTTCAGCCATGATCCAATTCGATGTCATCGTTTCGAAATTATTCGGTACACATTTAATAACAATATTTATATTCAGATAAAATTGACTAATAATTGCATAAAAAATAAACAGTATCAAATTTATTACTTTTCATTCGTGATTTCACAGCTTTGAACAAATTTAAATACCTATAAGCAATCGCTTTTAAAACCACGGGCTTAGATGATACAAAGATAGCTTAAAAGTGATGCAATTTAATAAATAGATAAATCGTTGAAACGGAATAAATAAATTAAACATTTGAACAAAATATTGCAAATATTGATTTGATAATGTCGAAGTTGAAATTGAAACAATAGGCAATGCATTTTGATATGAGTGCATTTTGTCCTAGATAGTTCAAAGCTCGCAACCTAAGCTATGTACATGGTATGTAGATAATATATGTTGATTTGTGACTGAGCTGACGTTTTAACTGAGAAGAGTTTTTAAAAATATGACACATTATTTCTTTATTACCTAACTAGCTGGCCCGGCGAACTTCGTACCGCCTAAGAATCAATGAACGATTTCATACATACATCTTCTTCCCCTTGTCCTAGTTCGGTCGGGGACCCGTTGCCCCTAAGTATCTCCTCCAGAGATAACTGTCCACCGCTGCTTCCAGGACCTCTGGCCACTCCAAACCTAGCCTTTCAACACATGTTCGACACCTGCCCTATCTTCTGCCCTCTCCCACTGACTTTATGAATGATTAATATTATTAATCTCTTCACAAACTCCCGTAATTGTCAAAGTGTGTCATCGAAGGTATAGTGTAAAAAAATATAATTCATTTGGAACTTTCGCAGTTTAGCGGCCCCACCCGTTGTCGAGTACTTTTTTCCATGTAAAAGTAATATTTTCGAACCTTGAGGAAATTGTTGCCATATGGTGAATTATTTTTTTGTCACCAAATTTTTGAAAAATTCTTTTATAGGAAAAAAAATTCGCAAGTATGAAACTTGAGCGGCCCCACCCGTTGTCGAGTAATATGTACGGAATTTTAGGAAATTAATTTTCGAAGTGGATTTTTTTTGCCGGCAAATTAAAATAATTCTACATATGGCAACAATTTCCTCAAGTTTCAAAAATATTACGTTTTCTATGGAAAAAAAGTACTCGACAACGGGTGGGGCCGCTAAACTGCGAAAGTTACATTCATTTTTTTTACATAGACAATTCACACACATCGAGCTAGTCCCAAACTTAGATGAATCTTGATTATGGGTAGGTACTAACGCGACGATACACACATATAAAATGCACTATATACACATACATATATATGTAACACCCAGACCCAGGACAATTTGAAAAAGGTCATTCTTCCCTTTGCCCTGTCCGGGAATCGAACCCGGGACCTCGTGACTCAAAGGAAAGAGCTCCGTGCTACACCGGCCGACATGAACAATTTATGTTGAACAATTATACTTAACTCAGATTTGTTTATAAATTATCTACAGTACGTAATATAATTATGTATGTAGGTACTAATTTTTTTTCAGGTAGATTTTACCTACCTATTCATTTAAAATTTATAAAAATTCTTTCCATGATTTTTTAAAAATTGAAATATCAGAACTACAGATGTTAAATTGTATGGATAACGATTCTAATTTCAGAATGTATAGAAAAATTATCATTCATTGTTGATTTTGTATAATTCTCCATATTGCATTTTTTATTGAAATTAAAAATGTACGGCGTAAATAATTTTCTTCGTAATTTTTCTTCTCTGTCTGCAAATTTCACTACACAATCTTGCATCAGAACTACCTACATGAACACATTCTTATTTTCATCTTTAATTAACAAAAACAATTTTTGGTTCAATAATAATTTTCCATCTGCAAAAATAAAATACAATTTCAAATATAATCTGTGCACGTCCACATTTATGTGACAGAATATCTATCGATACATAAATATTAGTCGAATAATTCGGTTGTTACATGGCAATAGGTTGTATCTCGCATTTTTCGCGTTTTCAAGTTTGTTCCATAAAATGCTCAAAATAGTGTAATATTTGATGTGGCAAAAGGATATGTCTCTTTATAGTCAGAATAAAGAGAGAAAAGACGTCACTTATTGACATGTAGAAAGATTGTTTTCTTCAACATGGCAAAAAAACTCAAATATTTTTAAACTGCAAGAAATTATTTAGTGAATGTTACATACATCTTGTAGAAGAAATTATTAAGAGAATGTTACATCTATCTTGTAGAAATAATAATTACCTTCATTTTGATATATAATGCTCGAAATTTGGCTGAAATATCTGTTTTGCAAACTTTGTTTTTGCTCTCCTGTAAAATTATGTTTTAGTGAGATACAACCTATTGCCATGTAACTACCGAATTATAGTAAACAAATATTAGTACACATTTCGTTCATATTAGTTACAGTAATTTGGTTCTTAATATAGCAGAACCTACGGATTATTTTAGCACAATGCAATAGGCGACGTGGGGGCGCTAATAGCGTATGGACTCTCCATATTGTTTTTATTTTTGAAATTAAAAATGTATGGCGTAAATAATTTTCTTCATATTGTTTCTTCCCGTGAATTTGTAAGATGTTTTAATAGCCTATAGTTTAATCAGGGCGGAGAAGAATCCAACAAATCAGAGATCATTCAAATCGGTACAGCCATTCTTGAGTTATAAGTGTTGTAACACACACGTCTTCCTTTTATATATTAGATTTTGTGCATATTTTATTATGATTTTTCACAATCGAACTGATTTAGTTACAATATGTTTGATAAGTAATAGTTAAAATCAACATGCGTATTTTGTATTATTACTCCTTGAAAATATTTTGGTTGGTCTTATTCGCACGGCGTGCGAATAATATTCATCCTTATTCGCACACTACCGTGCGAATAAGAGGTAAATATTATTCGCACGGCGCAGCCATATCAAGCCAAAGTGACATACGTCAAGAGAATGATATATTTTTTTATTTTTTTAAATTGTAAGTCTTAATTTCGGCCTGTAACAATCAACATTTTTATATTTTTTTTTTTTTTTTTTAAAAAGATATATCTGGGTATTGTTATTGTAGTGTATGCACATTGGTAAACTATCCACAGATTGTACATCTGTGGTGTGTGGGACTGTCAATGTAAATTGACAGGTACATTGTCTCTGACACAGAACAGTATAAGAACTGGAGTATTGTGAAATAGCAAGCCAGTTGCTGTTTGGTGTGAGCCAGAGCCAGTGATCTTCGAGGGAGCAAACAGTACAAGTGGCGACGAGGATAAATTAATAGTAGGTACGAGAACTCTCCATCGGTTGGAAAAAATATAGAAGAAAGAGGAGTAAGTGATATTGCATAATGCTTTTACTTCAAAGGCAACCTGTCTTTGAATTGTGCTTCAAAATATTGGACAGAGAGTAAGTTCTTTCTTGTTGTTTTATGTTCAAATTCACAAACTTCAATTGAAACAAATTCTTATAACTGTATGTGCAAGATATACCTACCTGCAATGATTTAACTTTCGAGTAAATTGTGTATTATGAATCCTCCGCGATCCCGAAAGATTGGTATAAGCATGTACTTCATAATTTCTTAAGTGTTTCAAAATCCTTAAATCAGTAAATAGTCCTATTTGTGCAGGAAATTACACGAGATGCCAATCATTGATATGTTACATATTGCAAAATCATGTCTTCATATATAATGAAATTCATTATCTTTGCACGATGATGTACCTTTAAATTGAGCATTAAAAAGTTAAATTGCATTGGCAAAGTGATTTATGCGAGATATGTACCTAAATCGTTGATCTTTTAATGTATTGCACAATCGTGTATTCATATATAGAATTGTATAATATGATCTGATTTAGCCCAAATAGATTATTTTACAGATAGAATACATGTTTGCAGTGTTAAAGATAAAGAGGGTTTATATATAAGATAAAGAGGGTTGATTACATTATTATGGATCAAGGGGTTTATGTCTATGATTTTACAAAATAATTAATAATACCACTTTATTGGAAAAACATTTGCGAGTGATTAAGAGCTTGTTGCTTGGAGGCGGTATCTTCCAGCTAACCAATATAATGCATTGCCCAATTAAATGAAATTATATTAAGTATTCTATTTTTCGAAATGTGAAGTGAAGTATAGGATGCAAGGTGAAGTGAAGTGAAATGATTCACCAGTGGCTGGGGCGAATATCATCTTTCCTCATTTATTTTTATGATAAATTGTCAAAATGTACTTACACCGACGGCATTGTATGTGGCAAATATGCTGTGAAGAGAGAATGAGAGAGAGAGAGAGAGATAGATAACCCTAAAGTATTCCGGGACCATACAAATTGTGTCTGCATTTAAATATTGGTATAAATAGGAGTCTTAAACTTATGAAATATGCGAGTCTAAGATTGTCCCCTCCCCTGTTTATTTCTATTGGTGGTGACTCGGTTGGCCACAGTAGCTTACGATAGGGAAGGAGCTTGTTAAAAGAGCTCTGTGCTCCTGAAAAGAGCAATGAAGAGCGGACGGAGAAAAAGTGATATGTTACAAGGTAATAAATTAGAGATGCAACGAATAGTATAATTGCCGAATACCGAATATTTGACGAATATTCGTTGCATCTCTATAATAAATATAAAGGTAATAAGTAACTAATAATACGCTAAAAAATTATTATGAAAAATAGTGAAATTCATTAATAGAAAAAATATATACAAGAAGAAGATGAGTAGTCATTGATTGATATACAGTGAAAAAAATATATTTATTATCGTGTTATTTTATGAACAAATATATCGACTGTTAATATTAAATCATTAGTTGATGTACTGGGTTTCACAACTTGCTTAGTGTAACTTCATGAAGTGAAGAGAGGTTGGAAGTGGTAAACTATAGATATCTCTCTCTACCTCATACTCCAAATACGGAGTGAGGAGATATAATGTTGATAAATATTGTGCAATCTATGAAAATAAATAAGAAATTTGATCACCGATAAAAGTGCAATCATATTAAAATTACACAGTATTTTTTACAAGCACAGTTGAAATTCATGAAATATCTTAAAAAATGTTGGTCTTGATGTGTTCAAATTGTGCATAATCTGATAAAATTAATACAGCATAAGCTACATTACACGAGGAAACATAATAATGTTATTCTCATCATTTAATCAATTCAATATTATATTTACCTAATACGTGGTATATTATGTAATGGAATATTAGGAGTTTAGGTATATATGTACACTCATATATATAATTATGTACTTCTTATATTTCTATCACAAACACAAACATATGTTTAATGAAAAAAGTGTTATCAAATAGCCATAGGTAATTCATTCAAAGGATGCCTTGCCAGTGAAAATGTAAAAAGTGAAATATATGTTTGCGTATTTGTCCACTGAATGAGTAACTCCAGGTGCTCTCAACAATATTGGGAGCATTTGAGGAAAATGGGCTATATGTTTGCAAGCTCAATGTATGATTTCAGGTGGTGGTATTTGGCGTCAATCACCCTTATAGGTTTCTTCTTTCCTAATCCTTCCAATTGTAAGGTAGATCAAACTTTCCTGTCTTGCAGCTCAAGAGAGCTTGAATAGACGGGTGGTAGACATCTCGAGCCGCGTGGTGCATGTGGGGCATTCCTCCTTGCATCCAGTGCATTAGGCGTCAACCACCCTTGCAGGTAACCTCTTCCCAAATCCTTCCAATTGCAAGGAAAACCCAACTGCCTCAGCTTGCAGCTCAAAGGAGCTTGAATAGATGGGTGGTAGACATCTCGAGCCGCGTGGTGCATGTGGGGCATTCCACCTTGCACCCAGTGCATTAGGCGTCAACCACCCTTGCAAGTAAGCTCTTCCCTAATCCTTCCAATTGTAAGGTAGATCAAACTTTCCTGTCCTGCAGCTCATGGGAGCTTGAATAGACGGGTGGTGGACATCTCGAGCCGCGTGGTGCATGTGGGGCATTCCTCCTTGCATCCAGTGCATTAGGCGTCAACCACCCTTGTAGGTTACCCCTTTCCCAACTCAAGGACCAGCTGCCCTTTCCTGGAGCCATGGAGACGCTGAGACATCATCGGCCTTGTGATCTGAGGGCTGTCAGCATCATCGGAAAGGGTATAATTCCAGCTGCTCTCGATATAGGTTGAGGGCAGTGGTGTCCCAGGGTATAATTCCAGCTGCTCCCGATGAAATTGGGAGCAGTGGTGTCCCAGTTGGTAAAAAGGGTATAATTCCAGCTGCTCTCGATATAGGTTGAGGGCAGTGGTGTCCCAGGGTATAATTCCAGCTGCTCCCGATGAAATTGGGAGCAGTGGTGTCCCAGTTGGTAAAAAGGGTATAATTCCAGCTGCTCCCGATGAAATTGGGAGCAGTGGTGTCCCAATTGGTAAAAAGGGTATAATTCCAGCTGCTTCCGATGAAATTGGGAGCAGTGGTGTCCCAGGGTATAATTCCAAAGAAGTGGTGTCCCAACTGGTAAAAAAAGTTTGAATTGAGAGCAGTGGTAGAGAGCAATGTGAGCTCATGAGACATGCATATGTACCGACGGCCGGTGTGACGTGGAGGTAACGCTCTTGCCTGCGAGTCACGAGGTCCCAGGTTCGATTCCCGGCCAGAGCGAAAAATGGTTAACAACCATGTTCTGGGTCTGGGTGTGGTACATGTATATGCATGTTATGGATATGTATAAATACAGTGTCCCAACTGGTAAAAAAGTTTGAATTGAGAGAAGTGGTAGAGAACAAAGTGAGCTCATGAGACATGCATATGTACCGACGGCCGGTGTGACGTGGAGGTAACGCGCTTGCCTGCGAGTCACGAGGTCCCAGGTTCGATTCCCGGCCAGAGCGAAAAATGGTAAATTGCCATGTTCTGGGTCTGGGTGTGGTACATGTATATGTATGTTATTATATGTATGGCAGTTGATGATGACCGGTCAAATCAATTGGAAAAGGAATATAATGGGTATGAAGAAAGTCTAGAATCAATCGGCAACAGAGAGATGAGGTGATGAGGTGTATCTGAGGGAAATATAACAAGATAAAATAACATGGAAAATGAGAGAGGAGACCAGAAGTAGAAAGGAGTGAACTAAAAAGATAAGTATAACATGTACATAAATAATAACTAATAAACTTGTGCAATAAATATGTGCAAAGGCGATAAACTCGCCCATTGCATAAGTTGTTTGTCTGATTTAAATTCTGCAATGTTTATTTGATAATGTTTGTTTTTGTGCAGTGAGGTTTTTGTTGTTATAATTATTATTACATAAATGAGAGAAGGAAGGAGAGTACACAGTCATACACCGCAGTGTTAGTTACAATATATAATAATACACATAAGTTCATTGTGTCAATTCAGTGTAAATCATACAAGCATAATATTATTAGCTAATGTGATTGTGTTGATTGACAATTACCTATACTATACTGTGCTATGCCCTCGTGCCTTGTCCCGGACGGGGTGGGCAGAGAGAACAAAAATATATTTCATACTGGTTGTAAGCAAAAATTGTAATTATTTTGATAAGGGAGGGATGTAGTGTATGCACATTGGTAAACTATCCACAGATTGTACATCTGTGGTGTGTGGGACTGTCAATGTAAATTGACAGGTACATTGTCTCTGACACAGAACAGTATAAGAACTGGAGTATTGTGAAATAGCAAGCCAGTTGCTGTTTGGTGTGAGCCAGAGCCAGTGATCTTCGAGGGAGCAAACAGTACAGTTATAAACCCAAATACAACTTTATACACCTTCCACAGTAAGCTAAAAGCTTGTGTCGTGAAAGGGGAGTTTGCCGGCACCTGGGATCGAACCGCGGACCCCTTGTTCAAGAGGCCGAGACTCTACCTCCAGGCTACCGACGAACTCTCTATATCGTATCTATCTCGTATCTATCTCGTATCTATATCGTAATCTATATCGTAAAACTAATAACTATGTGTATATAGTAATTTTTCATAATTTTATCAGACTATTTGGCGTGTTTTCTTATATATTTTGGCCTAAAAACACTCCAAGTGTTATATTTGTATGAAAAAAATTCTTGATATTTTTATTTGTTAGTCTTAATTTCGATCTGCAACAATCAACCTTTATGTATCTACATCTTAAAACTAATAAGTATGTGTATATAGTAATTTTTCATCCGTTTATGAGACTATTTGGCGTGTTTTCTTATATATTTTGACCTAAAAACACTCCAAGTGTAATATTTGTATGAAAAAAATCTTTAAATTTGTATTTGTTACTCTTAATTTCGATTTCTAACAATCAACCTTTATGTATCTATATCGTAAAACTAATAACTATGTGTATATAGTAATTTTTCATCATTTTATCAGACTATTTGGCGTGTTTTCTTATATATTTTGACCTAAAAACACTCCAAGTGTTATATTTGTATTAAAAAATTGTGAAATTTTATTAATATACCAGTGTCTGTGTCATCTGTGTGTTACCTCCGAGCAGGCGGACCACCTGTGGGTGCGTGGAGCATGGTCCCTCCTCAGAACGGCTTCCTTGGTGGAAACAATGACGTATGCTAGTGTGGGTGCTAGCACGGGGTGCGCTTCAGATGGTTCGATGGTGACCCGCAGCAAAGGCAAGGAGGGCCGTACACTATGTATTGAGCATATAATCTATCTATATCTATCTATACCCTCACGCCGTGTCCCCGGAGGGGTAGGCAGAGAGACCGGAACGCCGTATAGATCAATCCTTACAAACTTCTTTCGCTTCCTCCACATTCATCCAGTTTCTCACATATGTTCGCCGATTTCTCTTACTCAACACGCGGCCGTTCTTTAGGATTTGATCCACGTGCTCAAGCAACGTGGTTCTTGGCCTTCCGCGCTTCCTCGCACCTCATCTTTCATACATCCTCTTCGTCATTCTTTCATCTTGCATTCGCTCAACATGTCCAAACCATCGTAACTTATTTACACGCCTTCTATCCACAACACTCTTCTCGCATCCGCTCATTTTCCTGATATCCTCATTCTTCACTCTTTTTTAGCATATTTATAAGAGTTTATTATCATATCTGAAATCTAAGAAAGACAATTACCCATAACTGATTTATTTTGAATTATGATATGATATGGTAGTAGTATTGTAGGTACTATTATTAATTATAAACACTGTGTATAAAAGGCGTAAGCCGTGTATATTATTATAAATAAATAAATAAATTAGGTACATGTTGCATTGGAAATACTCAAGAATGGTACAACATTTTCACTAAGAACCAAATAGGATATTATTATTGTAAGTATTAGTTAGGAGAAATTCTTGGAAAAAGGTAATATATAGTACCTATTAATGAAAATTTCATCTTACAGTAATATCTTATACTATACTATACCCTCACGCCGTGTCCCAGGTGGGGTAGGCAGAACGCCATGTCGCTCTATCCTTACATACTTCTTTCGCTTCCTCTACATTCATCCAGTTTCTCATACATGCACGCCGATTCCTCTTACTTAACACGCGACCGTCCTTGAGAATTTGATCCACGTGGTTAAGCCACGTGGTTCTCGGACGCCCGCGCTTCCTCACACCCTCTCTTTCAGCTAAATACACCCTCTTCGTCAATCTTACACCATCCATTCGCTCCACATGACCAAACCATTTCAATTTATTTACACGCATTCTATCAACAACACTCCTCTTGCATCCACTCATTCTTCTAATATCCTCATTTCTTACTCTATCACGCAATGTTTTACCTACCATTCTTCTCAGTGATCGCATCTCCACTGCATTTATTCCACTCTCGTCCTTCTTCAGCCATGTCCAAGTCTCGCTTGCATACCAGCATTTTAGCCATGTTCGAGACATTGCTATTGCTAACAATAGATCGAAGTGCACCGTTCACTCTCGCACTTTTCTTTTTTCAATGTCCCTTTCGTACCTACCATCCCTTACAAACATACTTCCTAAATAAACATATTCGTCCACTTGCTCCAAACATCTTATAGTACTTATTTGTATTTCATTTTTCATTCAATTGCCTTGTCTACATCTATAACCAATCTATGTCCAAGAACTACGTGGCTTGACCACGTGGATCAAATTCTCAAGGACGGTCGCGTCTTAAGTAAGATGAATCGGCGTGCATGTATGAGAAACTGGTTGAATGTAGAGGAAGCGAAAGAGATATGTAAGGAAAGATCAACAAGGCGTTCCGTTCTCTTTGCCTACCCCACCTGGGACACGGCGTGAGGGTATAGTATAGTATAGCCTTGTCTACATTTATAATTTAAAATTGTCAGTTCAAATTCTATAAGATGCCATGTTATTGTCCTCCTCCTCCTAAATTTCACACTTGGAGTGTTTTTAGGTCAAAATATATAAGAAAACACGCCAAATAGTCTGATAAAATGATGAAAAATTACTAAATACACATACTTATTAGTTTTAAGATGTAGATACATAAAGGTTGATTGTTGCAGATCGAAATTAAGACTAACAAATAAAAATATCAAGAATTTTTTTCATACAAATATCACACTTGGAGTGTTTTTATGTCAAAATATATAAGAAAACACGCCAAATAGTCTGATAAAATGATGAAAAATTACTATATACACATAGTTTTTAGTTTAACGATATAGATACATAAAGGTTGATTGTTACAAATCGAAATTAAGAGTAACAAATAAAAAAAATTAAAAATTATCATACTCTCGACGTATGTCACTTTGGCTTGATATAGCTGCGCCGTGCGAATAATATTTACCTCTTATTCGCACGGTAGTGTGCGAATAAGGAAGAAATATTATTCGCACGCCGTGCGAATAAGAATAACCAAATATTTTATGCAATAGACGAATGACTGTGTCTAATAAAAATAATTCTCACTCTCAATGGATATTTATGGAGTGCATTGGTCTCCCTTTTACTTATCAGATCTCTGGTATATACCTTCGTCTATATTGGATTTCAATGCACACCATGTGAATGAACGGAAATATTAATACAAAAATTCGTTGTACCTAATAACACACATATTTACAATCTAATATATAAAATTCTCGTGTCACGTTGTTTGTTATCATACTTCTCCGAAACGGCTGGACCGATTTTGATCAAATTTTGTGTACTTATCGGGTAGGTCTGAGAATCGGCCAACATCTATTTTTAATACACGTAAAAGACAAGGGTGGTCCATCCCGATTTTTTTTTTTGGACAATTTTTTTAATTTTATTTTCTACGGTGAGGCATTAAAAAATACATACAGCCTTAAATTTTCACCCTTCTACCATCAACCCCTATTTTTTAATAGCGATATTAGTAATCTAGAAATAATGTTTATGGCAAAACAACGTTTGCCTTGTCAGCTTGTAATATACAAATTGATTCAAAAGCTATCATTTAAAACTATCACAATTATACGGAAATAATTACCACATTGTGACATATTGACAGACTAAACAGATTTCTTCTAAACACTATTGACTTTTCGTGATTAATCGTTATTTTCAACCAACGTTGACCTCTTGTAAATCAATTTGCAGCAAACTGTCTCTGTTAGTGAACTGTTCTGAAACAGATAAATATAGGCAATCTTTGATTTTATTATTATCTGCTGTACTTATTTGCTGAACTACATTTATATACTTGACAGTCAACCAATAAGTATGCAACTTAGGAAATAAGCAAATTGACTTATTTTGTTAACATTCCACAAAGTTAAATCAAAAAATAGATTGCATTAATGCAAAGCGACTCTTATTATTCAAATTAGGTAATATTTATAAGTTTAGTATGTTTGGACATCCGGCAGGTGTCAATGAAGAAATTTGTACGAAAAAATTGGATGATAGACAAAAAGTAATGAAAACTATTTTATGAAAATAATTTACATTGCTTTTACTCTATCATTTAACACATTTCAGTTATATTTTTTTTTATTATTGGATTATAAATGTCTGACTCACTAAACATTTTTATTCTTTCAGGCTGAGATAACATTCCCAGAACTGCCAACGTATCTCTTCGCAGGCTCCTGCCTTATATCTGCTCTTCTCATGCTGACCTCTCCAGAGACTATAGGACTTCCTCTCCCAGAGACTGTCGAAGAAGCTGAGAATATTTCACAATCAAGACGGAATTTTTTAGATGATTCCACGTGATTTTAAAAGTATTAATATTATGTTTTGTTAGATGTATATACTGTAATTCCTCTTATTTAAGTGTTAGTACAATTTATTTTTAAATTATCTTTATAATATTTTACATAAGTATTCAAAACTGTTTGATGTTGTTGTTTCAAAGTTAACAGTTTGTTTATATGGTGGTTGATTAAAAGCTGATACAAAAACACAAATAAATTTTAAATTATAAATTAAATTACTTACCTATAGTATCATAGCATACCCCACTATTAGGTGAATCAGTTGACCATATAAACATAATGTTACAAACAGATCTTCCTCTAAGTAATAATAAAAAAATACATTCAGGGTGGGCTGAATTCGTACACTTATTAACCTACTTCTTCTACTATTACCATTATACCATCACGGCATATCCCACAAACAGCAAATAAGTAGCATGTAATAAGCATGCAAGCTGTCCTCTCAATGCCAACAAAAAAATTAAGACGTTCAGGAAGGGTTGCATACCTCATCACAGAATTTCAGATGTAAAATGTATTTATTTTTTCGAATACCTACCTGTCTTATACAGGACACTCAAAGACTTACCGAAAAGATTGGGATACCAATTCTTTGTCGGGTACTCCAAGCTGCATTTTTTTGTTTTAAAGTTATACTTATCTGGGTTTGTTATAAACCCAAATACAACCTTATACACCTTTCACACTAAGCTAAAAGCTTGTGCCGTGAAAGGGGAGATGAATTAAACCACCATAATATTTTTGAAAAATTAAGAAAAATAATTGAAGACATGCACTACCAGATCTTGAGAAAACGGAAAAGTGTGCACATATTGAGAAAATTCTGTGACAAAAAAGAATTTTATAAGAAAATATCAGAAAACCATCTAGTAAAGAATGAAATTTTTAATTGTTTACTGTGTAATAATGTGGAATTTTGAAACAGGTAAGTTAATAAATGTTATATTATGTATTTACAATATCGTAATAATAAATATTGACACAAATAGTTGGGAAATTGTTACCTGAAGCATCATCAAATTATTGAATTTCATTCTCCTTTACTGTTGTTAGTATTAAATTTGCAACGATGTCATGTCAAAATAGCAATTAAGGTAGTTGTTAGTTATATGATTATTCAAGAATTATATTATACAAGTTACTTATAACATCTGCAATGTGACATAGAAACAAACGATAATAGTAATTGACGTCTTAACACGAAACTTTTGACAACTAACATGCATCTTACAGTATTATCTCTTCCATACAGGTAGGAAGGTGTAACAACCTTTCATATTATTTCGTCAATATCCACCTGTATCATGCCAGTCTTTAATAAATATTTTTGCCTGTTTGTATTCAGAATATACTTGTTTTCTATATTCAATGTATACCTGCTGGTATAAATTCGCTCTATTTACTATATGCTATTTTCCGTAAGTTTTCGAGTGTTCTGCAAAAGACAGGCGTTCGAAAAATAAAGACAATTACGTCTTAAATTCAGCTATGAGATTTGCCACCCATCCTGAATGTATTTTTTTGTTAGCACGGAGAGGACAGCTTGCATGTTGATTACATGCAACTGTTCTGTTTTATACCCCACTTGTGGGATACGCCATAATTGTATAGTAGTAGTACTAGCAGTAGTGATGATATATTTCAAAACAAGCCTATTTTATTCCCTATACAATGCCAGACAATGATATCTCTATATATTATTACGGAAAAGAATTATGGGAAAACAGTATTGATTCAGTGATCAAAAATCATTAACTTTGAATCTGAAGGTCTGAGTTCGAATCCTACTATTTTCAATCTGAAGGTCTGAATTCGAATCCTACTATTTTCAATCTGAAGGTCTGAATTCGAATCCTACTATTTTCAATCTGAAGGTCTGAGTTCGAATCCTACTATTTTCAGTCTGAAGGTCTGAGTTTGAATCCTACTATTTTCGTTTTAGTAGAATTTTGATTTATAATGATATTTAATTTTAAAAATACCAGAAATATCTTATTTCTAATCAACATCTACAATATTCACCGAAATGCAAATCGTCCTGAATCTTTTATATTTTATTAGCCTAGGATAATTTCTTTATTACGTACTGTTAGTCTGCTAGCTACTCTTCTTAATAAATGAGTAAACTGTAATTTTTTTCAATATTTTACATAAATAATTTTGAACTTTAGTAAGTATTTGAGTTTGTTAAAAATTTGATGTTCTATTAATATTAAAATAGGCAGAGCCATTGAACAGACATGTAACAAGAAATCGAGTGATGTAGTAGACAAAATAATATTGTAAGTATCTTCTTATAAAATACAGTTGTAAATATTGTACTCCTGTTGTACCTACACGTCTTGTTATGCATATTGAGAAGATAAACATCTTGTAATACTCCATCTAATATAAGGCGTCAGAAATATTGATCTCACGTCACAACAAATACTTACATTACATTCATCATTTTGAAGGTATATGAGAAAATAATCAAAACCTACTTATTCAGTACTATTTACTACTCAATAACAAAGATTTATCGATTGGTAGGAATATGTTTGGAAATTTCATATCATCAGCTATTTATACTATTATATAGATACAAACTACAAGTGTGACAAGCAACATAACGAAGCCACTTTGGGTTGCGATTATTTGGACACGTTGATCAAATGGATGATGAAACGACGATGAAGAATGTTCATCTGTCTGATCTGAGAAGGGGTGTAAGAAAGCTTGAACAGCCTAGAATTGTGTGACTTAACCATATGGAACAATTTCTCAGAAACAACGGCGTGAATCCAATTAATCTTCGTTTATGTTTATAAACGGAGCTGCCAAAATGTGGAGGTATCAAAAGAAGTGTGGAAAGCGAGACGGATTGGCATTCCGTGATAGTCAAACGATACCGAAAAATGTCATCCGAAATCATCATCATCATGCTGTAAAAAAGGGCAGGTGATACACGTTTTTAAATTTTGTTTTTTATGTTTCAATTTATATGTGATTTGGTCAATAAATTGTAATTTTATTTTTTATTTTTATTTTATTTTTACAATATTAAAGAATCAAACAGTCATAACATAACATGTTAACAATTAATACACTCAACATGTGGACCAGCAAAGATTCCACTCTTACCAGAAATGTCTTAGTCTTGAGAAAAAAAAGCAAAAGTTAAAATATTCTAAAAAAGTCAAAGTAAATTTAAAAACAATAATAGTACAATACTTAAAAATAATACAAAAATATAAAAGTAAAAAATCCCAAAATACTAGAAATCAGTCTTTCAGTCTCATTGGTCTCATTAGTAATGTATTTATTATATTTTTAAAAAGAAAAATTATTATCAATATAACTAGGTGGTTAATGATAAAACTTAATACAAGCAAATACCCAAAGTCAAGTTTAATTTGATCATCAAATTAAACTTAATTTATCTCTTAAGTTTACAACAAACACGAGCCAAATAAATAGATAAATCAAAATTTGTTGCCTTATTATAACTAACATTCCGTATGATTGTTAGACTACCCTTGAACTTTGTAGCTGTGTATTTCAATTACGGAATATAATACTTAATTTAATTAAAACGAAATCTAATTATTATTATCCAATCCAATTAATGTTATTATTTGAAGACACAAGGTCTCATCGCCTATAACATAAATCATTTTTATATGTGACATATTATGTTCATTGATTATTATCTAGTCTTTGCAATAAAACAAATTAATCTAATTATATACTATTGCACATAAAACAAATATATGACTTATTAGCAAAATAAATAGGAACATGATCACATTTGACATTACCATACAGACATATTAACTGATTGCAATAATTCCTATTTTCCTAGATGTCAAGGCCTTTTCGCCCACGGAAGAATATTTTGTCATCAATTAATTATTAAACTTAGCAACTTATTAGCGAAAAGATTTATGTATTTAATGAAATTTAATTAAATAACCTAAGTTTTTTTAATAAACAAAGGTGGTTTATTTTTTAAAGGAGAACGTTTTCTTATACCTAAATAAATGTTCATTAATTTAATTTTAATAATTGTTTCACATGCAAATTAAAAAAAAAACACTGACAATTATAATGAAACATGAAGAACATTGTCATATAATTAAATAACTATATTAACAAGTAAAAAGGTCCTATTCTGTTACCAATGTAATGAACACAAGTTTGAAAATTTGGAAGTGAACATCAGTGTCTAAACGAATTTATCAACAAGTGACCTATTTAAAGAACAAACATCTAGACTGAATTGTTCATTAGTGCCTTTGGACAAAAAATAAATAGATGAAGTTTAACGAATAGATTCCATTTAAAGGATTACTCGAAAAGTTTTTAATAAAAGAAGGGAAGAAATCCATAGTTAGATAATTTTTGAATAATCACGTTGAAATGACTATTCTCAGAACCCAATATTGCGAACATTTTTTTAACCTCAACGATTCTTTATACCAGGGATGCACAGACTTATAGGGAACAGGGGCCACTCGGAAAGATTATGAGCTTAATTAGGACGGGCTGCTATAAGAAAATTAACACTAAAAATTCAAATTTCCAGAAATGCACACACATTTAAATTTTTAACCCGGCCCCCCCCTTCCCGTCACTGAATTTTCAAAATGGTGTATTACTGTTTAGGAACTTGTATTATTTAAAAAAAAAACACCTCGGTTTTCTTAAAGAATATTTTCTCGCAGTACCTGTGTTTGAATTTTCAAAATGGTATAGGAATTTGAAATATTTCAAAAACTCCTCAATTTTGTTAAAGAATATTTACTCGAATTATTAAGTATCCGGTACTTTTACCGAATATCCGATTATTACTGGTATTGACATTTTTTTTATATTGTATAATTCGCTGGCGGGCCGCAGATATACCGACCGAGGGCCGCATGCGGGCCGCGGTTTGTGCATCGCTGCTCTATACCTATCTATTTTTCTGAGAGTTCCTCAGGTATACCGATACATCTTTGACGTGTCATAATTATAAATTGCAAAAATCTACATAGGTAGGTATATATGAAAAGTTTTTTTTTTTTTTTTTTTATTATTGGCGATGCATCCTTGTTTGGATGATTTCCGCCATTTATAATCATGGGTTTATTGTTTCAGGTTATAACTATAGATTAAACTAATTAGTTCAATAATGAGCAAAAGTGATCAATTTTTTAAAGTACAATGAAATTTTTCAGAACAAAATCAAACAACATTCCATACACCTTATCATCCTCTAAACCAAGCAGATAGCTGATGTTAAGTGGGTATTCTACATTCTGAAGGGAGAAAAAAAAAAAGTTTAACAACTGTGTCATCTATTAATATAAATCTGATTTTCAAACTACGTACTAACTTTCACCGGGCTATACTCGCCCATTTCAAGGAATTTGCGTTCCATTGACCTGACCATTACAAGATGAGGTATCTATTTGAAATAAAAACCCACTAAATGCCGTACTTTCTTTTTGAGAAAAGAGAAAAACAGCAAAAAAGAGTGTAAAAAAAAAGTGTGAATGAGATAAAAAATACGTTTTTTACGTGAGTTTGAAAGGGTAAGAAAATACTCTTTACCGCCAAAATTGTGTATCATATTATATTGCCATATCAAAATTAATTATGAAAAGTACTATAAATATTTATGATTAATTTGTAAAAAATAAGCACAATTAGAATTTTCTTAAGTTCGTGCAAATAAAAACATTATAAATATTTTTAATTTCGTGCAAATAAACACATATAAAATATTTTTTGCGTAAATAATCCAATTTAAAAATATTAAGCACGTGCTAATTGAAAAGCCAAAAACAATATGTTATTCGTCTGGCAATTATGTGTGTCATTATAACATTCCAAAATGGCGATCAATGAACGATGTGTCAAAAAGTACGTTCAATATTTTATTTAACATTAGGTGAGAATTAATTAACGTTTTCTATCTAATTAATTATAATCTATTATACCTGCTTTATATTTTTGTTACGAAAGAGTCAACATTATTATTTTTTTGCAGAAACACAAAAACGGTGTACCGTTACTCCATGCGAAAGGGTTGCGATTATCTAGATGCCTCTTTTTCACATTATACTCTTCCTATGAAAACGACATTATGACTTTGGAAATGTCGTGGGACGAAGTGAAACAATCGTTGCAAAGAAACTGGACGGAAAAGGCTGTATTCTCTTCTCTATGTTTCCAAGAAAATCTTGAAAGGTTGATCAAGAGTCGTTTCATGAATGTTTGATGCAATAAATGAATTAACATAAT
Organism: Athripsodes cinereus; assembly: GCA_947579605.1. Classification (NCBI taxonomy): domain Eukaryota; kingdom Metazoa; phylum Arthropoda; class Insecta; order Trichoptera; family Leptoceridae; genus Athripsodes; species Athripsodes cinereus. Next base: position 17,754,051 of record OX388316.1, on the reverse strand, counting down.
AAAACTTTCTCTTCTCCTATGATATTATGTTTTGTGGCACAAATCACTCGAATCGGGTGTATTGCCGTAACCAATTAATAATAATAATAAAAATAATATGATATGTTTTATAAAATATGTAGTTGAAAAGGAAATTAAGTAAAAATAGGTAAGTATCCATTATTTTTTTGATATGGTTAGCTTTTGGTAGAAGGTAACATGATTTATATTATTATTGCAAAGTATCTTAATTACAAAAAAGGAGAAGGTATGTTTTATTCTTCTATTTTCATGTTCCTTTTACGCTTTGAAGGAAAAAAGCTTGACTTATTTTGAAATGTTTTTTAAGCCTCAGACTTCAAAAAATTTAAGGACTTTATTATTTCTTAGTATTTTTATTTATTTTTACTTTATAATTGTAGACAAAATATTTTCGTTATATTGAATTAATTTCAAAATGGAAGTGATAAAAAATACAACAAAACTGAAACTAAAAGCTTGGAGATTATTTTGGTTATTAAAAATCATGCTTGCACATCATGAAAACTCCTAATTTGTGTAAATTAGAATTGCATAATTTCGGCATATTTCATTCAATTCCATAGACCACATATGACAGACTGAATGAGAAACATGAGAAAAAAAACAAAGAAAAATAATTGTGAAAATGGAATTATGAAATTCATAGACAATATTGTAGGTATGAGTTTTCCAATAAGTACATAGGTAGGTACTAGATTTTTTTCAATCAACGAGTAGTATTTATTTTGGTTTTTATTACATTTTCATAAGTCTTTAAAAAAATCTTATGAAGGTATTTTCTTTAAAAAATAATACTTCAAAATATTGAAGAATGTATATTCATACATCAAGGTTTCTTTTGGGAATACAGGGAGGGAATGCCTATTTAGGTAACATTAATTATTTCGTTCCTTTTTAAGAACTGTTTTCCTTATAGGTACCTATATATACATATATTTTTTTAGGACTTTTATCCAAGTAGGTACCAACCCATTTTTTTAATGATATATAGTCGTGAAAGGTGTCATACTTCTAGATTTTACAATGGGAAGAGGTTTTTAGTACTTTTACCCACAAAGGTACCTACCCATTTTTTTTATTGAAATATGGCCGTGTGGAATACAAACCTCAAGATTCTACAGTGGGAAGAGGAATTTAGTACTTTTATCTAGGTAGGTACCTACCCATTTTTTTTTATTGAAATATGGCCGTGTGGGATGTCAAACCTCAAGATTCTACAGTGGGAAGAGGAATTTAGTACTTTTATCTACGTAGGTACCTACCCATTTTATTTATTGAAATATGGCCGTGTGGGATGTCAAACTTCAAGATTTTACAGTGGGATGAGGAATTTAGTACTTTTATCTACGTAGGTACCTACCCATTTTATTTATTGAAATATGGCCGTGTGGGATGTCAAACTTCAAGATTCTACAGTGGGAAGAGGAATTCAGTACTTTTATCTACGTAGGTACCTACCCATTTTATTTATTGAAATATGGCCGTGTGGGATGTCAAACTTTAAGATTCTACAGTGGGAAGAGGAATTCAGTACTTTTATCTACGTAGGTACCTACCCATTTTATTTATTGAAATATGGCCGTGTGGGATGTCAAACTTTAAGATTCTACAGTGGGAAGAGGAATTTAGTACTTTTATCTACGTAGGTACCTACCCATTTTATTTATTGAAATATGGCCGTGTGGGATGTCAAACTTCAAGATTCTACAGTGGGAAGAGGAATTCAGTACTTTTATCTACGTAGGTACCTACCCATTTTATTTATTGAAATATGGCCGTGTGGGATGTCAAACTTTAAGATTTTACAGTGGGAAAAGGTTTTCAGTACTTTTATCCACGTTGGTACCTACCCATTTTTTTTATTGAAATATGGCCGTGTGGGATGTCAAACTTTAAGATTCTACAGTGGGAAGAGGAATTTAGTACTTTTATCTACGTAGGTACCTACCCATTTTATTTATTGAAATATGGCCGTGTGGGATGTCAAGATTCTACAGTGGGAAGAGGAATTTAGTACTTTTATCTACGTAGGTACCTACCCAATTTATTTATTGAAATATGGCCGTGTGGGATGTCTAACTTCAAGATTTTGTAGCGGGGAAAAGGTTTTCAGTACTTTACCCACGATGGTACCTACTCATTTTTTTATTGAAATATGGCGTGTGGGATGTCAAACTTCAAGATTTTACAGTGGGAAGAGGATTTTAGTACTTTTAGCCACGTAGGTACCTATCCATTTTTCTTTAGTGAAATATGGCCGTGTGGGATGTCAAACATTACGATTTTACAGTGAGAAGATGTTTTCAGTACTTTTATCCACGTAGGTACCTACCCATTTTTTTTATTGAAATATGGCTGTGTGGGATGTCAAACTGTAAGAATTCAAAGTGGGGAAAAGGTTTTCACTACTTTTACCCACGTAGGTACCTTCCCATTTTTTTATTGAAATATGGCCGTGTGGGATGTCAAACTTCAAGATTTTACAGTGAGAAGAGATATTCAGTGCTTTATCCACGTAGGTACCTTTCCATTTTTTTATTGAAATATAGCCGTGTGGGATGTCAAACTTCAAGATTTTACAGTGAGGAGAGATATTCAGTGCTTTATCCACGTAGGTACCTTTCCATTTTTTTATTGAAATATGGCCGTGTGGGATGTCAAACTTTAAGATTTTACAGTGGGAAGAGGTTTTCATTACTTTTAGCCACGTAGATACCTACCCATTTTTTAAAATTTAAATATAAGCTGAGAAGGATGTGTGGTAAAAGTCCGAGAGATCTTGTGCGTAACAGTGATAAACAAAACGAATGTGAAATGAAAATTGGTGTAATTACAAGGATGAATGTGAATAAGTTAAGATGGCAAGCTCATTTTAATCAAATTCTACAGGACGGTCACGTGTTGAGCACATTGAACAGGAGAGCATGCATGAGGAATTGTATGACAGTGACGGAAGCGAAAGATGTACTATGCAAGGATAGAAGGAAGTGGTTCTCGATCCTTTCTGTCTACCCCGCGAGGGAAGCGGCGTGATGGTGTGTATGTATGTGTATGTAATGTAGGTACATTGTTATAATTTTATATACTGTTTAGTCTCACTAACATATATTCTATTATCTGTTATCTACTTTAATGTGACACTGTGTACATAGTTGATACAAAAATTATTGCTGCCTACATAAAATAATTTTTATTTATATATACATACCTACATACTGTTTTTTTTTAATAAACATGATTCCCGTGCAACGCCGGGTATTTATAAGCTAGTTGTACATAAATATAATAAATAAATTTCAATTTATATATAACTTTACGGATGTTCAACATTGTTTGTTTCATCAGCACATTTTTCAATAAATGATGCAAGTCCTCTTTAAAAGTGTACATTTAAAAATTTGGATTGAAAATAAATATATCTCATCTTAAAGCTACACAGAATTTCTTATATTTATGCATTAGGAACAAATAGCTCATTTGTCGTATAATTGTACCTAGCTATACAATTATATACAAATGAATGCGTTCGTAATATTAAAAATTAATAAAATTATTAAATTCAAATTAATGTATTTCCGATGTGAGAAAAGATAAACTGAGTCGTAATTTATTATCATAATAACATGTAAGATTTTATGGAAATATCGATGTTAATGAATATAAATATAAATGCATATATTTTTCAATATAAACACAATAACGACTCAATCATGATTGGTTGATGTTGTGCAGTAATGTGTAAAACCACACCACCGTCAACAAACTGAGATAATTGATGTTTCGTATTGAATTAGCACTTACAACACTTGTATGGGTCGGACAATAACAAAAATGTAGATCTAAAGCTGCCCAGTATTTTTTTATAAAGGAAACATGATGATACGTACCAATGTGTTTTTTTTATTATGTGGCTTAATACATTTTTGTATAACACCCTCAAATTATTTTTTTATTGTTGTCGTAGATAATCATCAAGTTAATCTTTTAATAATAATACCAACATCTAGAAACGTGACGTACATAATAGAGAATTTCAAACAATAAATTATTGTAATACCTATGTAGGTATGTACCTACTAAATACATATGTGTTGAGTACTTCCATGTACCTCTAATCAATGTTGCAGCAAACCCGTCATAATAATTTCACATAATTAACGTCATAGCACAATAAATTGTCCTTTGAATAAACAGCCGCCAAAATTTTGGATATTATTTGTCCGACACGATTCACAATCTCCCCATGAAAACAAGAATTTGTCAAACAAAAAAACTTGATAAACATGTGGAGCGAAACGTCGGATGAATATCTACAATTCACACGATTGCTTACCCGAAAGAGAACAAGACATACCGTGAAAACTTTATTTATTTATTTTATTCTTCACTGTACACTGTTTACAATAATACAAATTAACATAGACAATATCATTTATACAATTCAATGTACAGAGGGCGAGTTTATCGCTAAAATGCGATGTCGCGACGTTAAGACGTATTTAACAAAGAATTAATTAAAAACACTTATTTAGTATATCCACAGTGACTTTTTACTGGACGCGAGCCGGCTCTCCGAAAATTAATTATTAAAGTGCATTTAAATTACCTAATAAATATTTCGTCCCTGAAGTTGTTTCGCTATCAGTGTATACTATAGGATTCATTTCTACAAATTATTCAATAGGTAGGTAATAGAAAAACATTCTTTTTCTCAGTATATTGATAATAAGAAGATTGATTATTTTAATTTCTAGACAGTTTCCCTGAAGCTCCCCTCTGCGAATTTGGAAATGTTTGCCCTGTTGGTTTCTACGAACCAACTACATAATTATATTATCATAAAGCGAGTATTCCTTTCCGCGCCAACAAAAGTTAAGACATTCAGAATGGGTGGCATACCGCATCACTGAATTGAAGATGTAAAATATATTTATACGTGAAGTTTTATCAATACCTGCCTTTTACAGGACACTCGAAAACTTAATGAAAAGAATGGGAAATTCATTCTTCACCAGCAGCTTCACGGATAGAATAAAATGATTAAGTACATAGCTAAATTCAGTAAATGTTTTTTTTTCTATTCAATATAAGTATTAAAAACTATTACAGAAAAATAATTTTATAGACAGATAAATCGTTAATTTTATTGTTATTTAGTAATTTCGTTATTAGTATATTTCTAATTTCATTTTACGGCAATGCACCCGCAATCGAGTGAATTATGACAGTTATTACTAATAAAAAATGTAAAAATATAACCGTGAAGATAGTTATTATGATATAAAACTATTACTATCGTTACATAATGATAGGAATTATTAGGTATATATTTTTATGCTGAAATTGCGTATGACCTTGGTACGGGTTTATACAATAACAATATGTACAAATACAAACAAGATGCACCTTACATTGATTTAAGTATTATTAGGTAGGTTCATACTCCCATTCATTGCTCACAGCGATCACTCTTATATTAGTATAAGAAGACAGACTTCTAAGAAATTTGCATCTATCTATCTTTACATCAACATAATACAATATAAACAATACATTTATATCATAATAAGTATCATATGTTACAAGAAGGTATTAGTTTAATATATTGTTGATGATTATATTAACATTACTGTGCCCTTTATGAGTATATATAATATATAACCTATAACAATATTCTAGTACTTTGATGATACACTAAACATTGAGATATCTCTATTTAATTTTATTAAGGTTAAGTACAGTAAGGATGTGCGTAATAACTACTAGTTATTAAACTTTGTTAAAAAAATGGTGCAAAGTTGATGACACGAAAGTAAAAGAAGCTGTCATTAAAGATATTTGTAATAAATATTTTTCATCTTTTGATCAATGAGACTTATTAATATAATTCTCTATAAGTGCGTGTAATGAAATGCGGGTTATATCATATTTGTGCTATTTTGAGGAAGACGTTTTTAATAAGTGGCATGCCGATTTTATAAAAAAATGCAATGTGTTACATATATGTAGAAGAGATCGCGCTTTTGCGATAAAATCGCCCTCTGTATATTGATTGCATGTATGCCCTTAATGAAGTTGTATGTAATTAATGTACAGTAAAGAATGAATAAATAAATAAATATAAATACTTGACGTTAGCAATACCAAGACATATATATATTAATATAAATAAAACTTAAACCAACTTTACGATTGAGGATGAGTGATAACCATCGAAATCTGGTTGGGAGCAATGCTATGTATATGTATTGAATATATTTTAGTTTGATTGTAGTTTTTTTTTTTGTTTCAAATAAGAATTATAAGTCTATTGAGTTCAGTTTTGTTGAAAAAAAACTGTTCTAAAACACGTAAAAAATATACGACTCCCTAACAAAATGAATACAAAATTGTTTAAAGGTGATGTCTCAGAACCTTGAGATTAAGAAGGGCCATACGTGACGACATGATCAACATTGATTGACTATAGATTTATGTTAGAGAAACATCATCAAAGAATCATCAACGAAAAACAATGATCATCCTTATTTGGAAATCACATACATGTGTTGTAAGTTGTAACTAGAAGTATATAGGTATTTATAACCATAGACGCACTTTCCATAGATGTAAAAAGCACTGCATGCCTGCAATACTGTGCTTTTTATACATGTAAAATACGATTGCTAACAATGACACGCATGACTGTGAAATTTCTTGGACTTAATTTACATTGGATAAGATTTTATGGTGGGGAGGTAGAAACTTGAAAAACTTGGTATTTTCCGAAATATTATACAAAATTATAAGATCGTTAAATTTCTTTCCTGGCGGTGTGCCTTTATCACAGCTTGAAAATAGTGAGACGTCTGTGGGAGTGCTGCACAATCTTGAATATGCGGATGATCTAGCCCTTTTTGATAAATTTTGATGTTTTGAGAATGCCTAATGATAGTTGGCCAAAAAGAGCGCTGTTCTTCCGTCCGCAAGGGTTCCGTCGGCCCGGGCGCCCCTCTTTCACAATACACCGTCCCTATGACAACGATATCAGAGCGCAGGGAATGTCGTGGAAAGAGGTGACGCAATTGGCGCAGAGACGCTCTGAATGGAGGAGGCTAGTTTCTGCCATGTGCTCCCGAGAGGAGCGTTGAGATGATGTTGATGATGATGAAATTTCTTAAATTCCAATATCAAATTGAATATTAAGGACGGGGTGTATAAATTTGAAAAGTAAGATATTTTCTTAAATTTCTAATCCAAATTGTGAAAGATGAGACCAAAAAAGAATTAAAATCCGCCTATTTTAAGCACGAGCGATATAAAAAATCTAACTCCGTCACTGGTTTTAACTAGAATATTTTAGAAGACCATCTTTTGCCCGAGGCAATCACATCTTACAAAGTATCTTCGACCCTAGAGTCACTGGGTTAGTGTCCAGTATTTGACATCGGCAAATAAAAGATAATTGTTTGACAAGTTGTACGAATACAGACGTGTAAGACCTTCGATAGAGGTAATTAATGAACATTAAATACATAGATTTTGATTTGACATAACCAATAATAAACTGAGACAGAATTAATATCGTGTATGTTGAGGTTGGGAAATCAACTCAATCAACTCACGTGAATCAAAATTTCCTTGATATAGAGCATACTTATAATACCTTGTTGGTATAAAAGGCAAGGTATAATGAAATTAAGTATTAATAAAGTGGTAAAAAGGTATGAATGTCTTGATTTTTATACTCGAATCGATATCAAAATAATAAGCCTATAAATGCAGTTTTTTTTTTCATACAATATTACAAAAAAAAACAGCATTAAATCTCTTTTATAATGTTTACCATTATAAATAAGATATTTATTTATAATGGTAAACATTATAAATAAATATCTTATTCTGAAGAAAAGATTAACAGTAAAAAACCTACACATCTTTTAGCATTGAGTAAATGGTACTTATATGAACAAGTTTCACCACGCAGATAAATTATGCATCCTTTTTCATTTATCTATTTACTGAATATATACAGAGAGTTTACAAAAATATAAACAAAAAGACACATTAATCTGGTCAGGCCGACCCCCCAATTAAGCGTGTCTACAGCATGCACGGTGAAACAAAATTATGTAAAAAAATCATGAGCTTAGTTGCGCTTAGTTGAACTCATTCATGAACTTATGTGGTGTTCTCACTTTGGCGAATATCGCTAGGGCACCAAAATATCGCCAGCCATTTGAACCGTGTGAACAAAATGACAGCTAGTCTGAAACGATAAAAACCAGTAGAAACGATATCGTCTCGAGTTGACCACCTTCCAACTTTCTCGGGCGATCGAACGATTTGCACATGCGCAGATATGCGCGGCGTTTGTGTCTATGGTAAAAGCTTTATAACCTATAAATTTTATAATGTTTCCCGCTTCGTGACAGCTGTTATCTTTTTTGTTGGTTTGTGGCGTTTGTTCCCTTAATTAAAAGGCGCCTTATAACCTCTACTATAACATTTTCGACTAAAAATAAACACTTCGCGATCTCCATCTCGACGCCATTTTGAAAACAGTGTCAAAATCAAAGCGCATCTGACAGATCGTTTCTATATCGGTGGACTTGTGTGAACAGGTGTGACGATCAATGGGTGTACGGCGAATTTTGTTTTTTCGCCTGGCGTTATATTTTGAAATTCGGCTGGCGATATTCGCCAAATGTGAACACCCCATTAGTTGCGTATAGTTGCGATAGTTACGTGAAAGTACCTACTAAATAAAAATTCAAAAAGCATTTATAGCATTAACATAACACGTAACACGTGTAGACAATTCACACAGACCGAGCTAGTCCCAAACTAAGATATGAATCTTGTATTATGGGTACTAACACGGCGATACACATATACAATGCACTAAACACATATGCATGTAACACCCAGACCCAGGACAATCTGAAAAAGGTCATTCTTCATTTTGCCCTGGCCGGGAATCGAACCCGGGACCTTGTGACTCAAAGGCAAGTGCGTTAGCCTCCGCGCCACACCGGTCGCCTGTAATATTATGTGAACTATGACACGATTTTAAAGTACCTACACCTTCTAAAATTGCATGAATAATTAATTTTGTAGTACTGAGAACAAAACCAATAAAAGTTTAAACGTGTTATCTGAACGCGAACTGTTTCAGTATAAAGTTTTTATATAATTAATGTATATTGTTTTATGGAAATTAAATCATTTACTTATATTTATGGTTGTGAGACATGGACCATCAGCAAGAGTGAAAGCGGACGGTTGGCGGCCTTTGAAATGTGGTGCTACAGACGCATGCTTAAGATCCATTGGTCGGAGCACGTCGAAAACGAAGAAGTACTAACCAGGGTAGGCGAAAAAAGGCAACTCCTTAAGAGAATCATCCAACAACGAGCTAACTGGATTGGCCACAACATCAGGCACCCAGGACTACTCATAGCCATCGCGGAGGGTAAGACCGAGGGGACAAATGGCAGAGGCCGACCAAGAGACGTATATATGGACCAACTGAAGAGTGATATGAACTGTGGCTCATACGTAGAGCTGAAAAGACTGGCGGAGAATAGGGACGAATGGAGAAGAAAAACCAAACTCGTTGCAGACCAATCCAATGGATTGTAACTCATTATATATATACTTATATATGAATTTTTATATATTTCAATTAATTTCTCACGACTACTTATCATTAATTAAAATGTTAAGAATAACGATTAATTTTAATTAAATACATAAATGAACCTTGATTGGGCAGTAAATAAAATGTACAAAAAGGTTTGCAAACTGATCGAAGAGCGAACTTATTGTAACAGCGCAATGTCTTCCAGTCATTTCGATAATCTTATCTATTTAAGTGCACCGATTTGCGGAGGATGCGGGTTCGTCACATATTGTGTATTTGTAAAATGACGTAGAAGAGTAAAAATGTATAAAACACCTGTTTATACACCACATGTCTTTATATGTGATATTATCTACCCACTCACTATTATCAAATTACATATAGAAGACTAATGAAACATTTTATGATTTAAATCAAAGATTTATCACATCAGGTACTCGTATTTTATATATATCCACTTGTATTTAGACTCACGCAATCTAACTACAAACATATGTATTTGACATTACTTATATTTTTCAAATGTAATAAAATTCTTGTATTTTATGTATGTCCCTTAAAAACTTGGTAAAATATTTTGACGTTTGCGTGATATAGGTAATAGTAATGTCTCAATCGGTTATTAAAAACAACTAATTTGTATCTAAATGTCGCTAAGTATATCTTATTATTACATTTTAACACCTTTATGCTAATTATTTGTCAATCACTGTTGACTGTAATGTCACACAGTTGTTTCGTAGCGTTTTATTTATAATTCAATGAAATTGATCGCGGTATTTATTGAGGAAAAATGTTTTTTTTTTTTTAAAAAGATATATCTGGGTTTTTGTTATAAACCCAAATACAACCTTATACACCTTTCACAGTAAGCTAAAAGCTTGTGTCGTGAAAGGGGAGTTTGCCGGCACCTGGGATCGAACCCCGTATTTTAGTAATATTGATGAGGAGCATTGAAATAGCTATGTTCTTTATTTACTTACCGGCCAATTATTTGCTAATTTAAAAACAACAATTATGTATAATTATTAAACAAAAATGTCAGAATAAAAAAAAAAACAGAAAAAAGATACTCTAATTAATTATAAATAAAACACGTATTTATAGCATATCCACAGTGACTTTTTACTGGACGCGAGTCGGCTTTCAAGAGCTTCCACTTACATCACCAGGCTAGCGAAAAGCTTTTAATAATTAATTCAACATGAATTTCCACCAAGAATCGTCGATTGAAAATATAAACTTTGTAAAGATACTCATTGAACAACAAGAAACTAAAGATAAGCATCAAATCAAATAATACAAGGACTACATATAAACAGGTCATTAGAGTCAGTGACACTGCATAAATAGCGAATATAATAATAACATGACTGTAACAATAGAAACCTTTTATAGTATAGGAATGATAGGTAATATTATTATGAAGAATATAACTGTATTATAAATAAATTGAAATTGATCGTAAGGATACGAGTATATATATTACGAACATAATAATATACCTATACTATGACATCTCTCACCTACGCAAGTCAGAAGTCAGTTATCTTAACAATCATCATTACCATATAAGTCCTGGATGATAATACTTAAATAGCAAAGATATAGGCGTACCCATGGATTTCGATAATAGTAGGAAAACACACAAAATAATTATTAAAATATGAGAAGTATGGATAATTAGGTTTGAATTGGTAAGTTGCCTCCTCTTAGTAGTCAGACTAATAGGGTCGTTTTAAAATTGTTGTACAAAAACTAGATCACTAAACCTTTCGAATTCATATACCAAAATGAAAATTTGATAATCGGGTGATTTTCAAATCGTAAGACAAAAACGATGAAAACCTGAAATATATGAAACTCTTTTACTAAATCAGTATGAAAGGGGGAGAAATTTCGAAAAGTTGTATAAGTACGCTTACTACCCTCAATCAACTTAAAAAGCGCCTACTAACAATCGTAAAATAAAAAATTTGCTAATTCACCCCCCCTCCCCCCTGTAGGAAAATGCTGGGTACGCCTTTGGGCAAAGATAAATAATTATCTACCATTTGATCTACTAAGTATTATAATACGAATATGATAACTCATCACTGTGTTGGTGTGGGTTGATGGTAGTTTAGAAACCCTATTGCTTGTCTTGTAAGGATATTGACAGAGTGTATATATTAAAGAATGTCAGAATCGTCAGGAGTTCCGGTGCCAAATATGGAGCAGATTTGAAGATGCTGATAAAAATAGCTAATTGGACGGTGAAAACCAGTCTACTCGCCTAATGAGTTCAAATTATAAAATGAATTAAATTATGTTTAAATAATAAAACGATATAATTATTGTAATTTTAAATGGTGCATTATAGGTAATTATAAAAGATATATAAACAATGTCAGTAGTTAGAGTATAACATGATTATTATTGAATAAGGAAACATATTAAGCATTTAACTAAGTACATTTTGAACCTAAAATATTACTTAAAAACATATTAATTTTTTCAATTCAAAGTTTTCCAAACTTGAAGAAATTTCATTATTGTAATTAAGATGAAGGTAGCTGAATTCGCAAGAAACCAAAACACATACCAAATTCTATCAAATAAGCAATATATTCATTATAATTATGTTTGTGTGGTGAAGGCGGAATGAGGAAGTAGCTGGACTATTTTTCAAATCAAACCCACTGCATGTAAGAAACGTATAGAGAATCCTCAATGTGCCAAAAATACTTCATTCTATTACATAAATCAAGTCAAAGATATATCTAATAATGGCTTGGGCATATATGTAGGTGCTTGTATAATTTGCATACTTATTCTTTGAAGAAATAATACTTTGGCATAAGTTAAGTAGAGGCATTCGAATTATAAGCTTCTATTCAGTGATAAGCAGTCTTAGTCAATACATATTTTAACGCTATGTAGTCGTTCGACTACTTAGATGACTTTGCGAGAAAGTATCAATTTTCGTAGCTAAAATACACAATGACCAATACAATAACGCTAAAATGTATTTTGACTACGGCTGCTGGTATGCTACCAATCCCAAATGTATTTTATAACACAGAGAGAAGTGCCTGTATATCTACCGACTATCTCAGAGACACTTAAAAAATTTAAAAAGCTCATTTTTCATTTTGCCCTGGCCAAGAATCAAACCCGGTACAATGTGGTTCAAAGGCAAGAGCGTTATCTCCGCACCACACCGGCCGACAAATGAAGATAGACGAATGTCTTAACATTTGACGTCTTCTGTATGCCATCCATCCTGAATTTATTTAGAGGAGGGCATGTGGATATGTTTTATCATTAGTCTTCTGACTATCCTTCATATGGGAGGTACAGTGATAGATATAGAAAGAAGGAGATAAAGACAGTCACGTCAATGAAATTCATATATTATTTCTTTTTATTACTATTCTTAATATACTTCAAAATTCGGCTTCATAAATTTAGTATCATATAATTTATAAAAATGATAGGTACCATCAAATAATAAAACGATTCCGAATTTTCGGTAATAAAGCCATCATCACTCTTATAGTGGTTACTTTGAGTGTTACCATAAGAAAAATAAAATATATTATTGCCCTTAATTGTGTTATTATTTAATAGCTCATAAATGCGAGTATTGTGTACTTTAGTAAATGTAGATACCTATTGTCTTATATGTTTTTTTAATATGAAAATGTAACAGGAAATAACATGATGTTTGATATAATAATAGTCAGGTATATGTGGAAGGCCGTGATCTTTATTTTTTGCACATAAGAAAATAATAATATTTAATAATAACACAAGACTTTTATACAAAAATGTTTCCAGGACCGGTTTAAAAATCATCACTTACAGAATTGTACAAAATAATAAGTATTAAAATATTAAATGGAAATATCATGTAAACTAGACCTTAGAGGATGTTCATATTTTGAGTAAACTGAACAGCAGAGATGTATGACAGTGACAGAAGCAAAAAGTGTATGCATAGATTTGAGAATGAGGCACTCGATCCTCTCTGCCAACTCCGTGAGGAAAGCAGTCTAATGGTGATAATCCTTGCCTTTTAAAACTCAACCTGCTCAACCATAGTCTTACAAAAAGAATGGAAGTATTCTATTTTATACTTCTCAACATCATTCAGTCGTTTGCAACTTATTTAGAATGAGTGGGAATAGATTTATTCTAATAGGGTTAGTATTTTTTTTATTTTTTATATTTCATTTATTAATTTTATTCTTTTTGCATATCATCAGTTACATAATGAAATCAACAAATAAATATTCATAAAAAAATGTGATGATTTGCATAGAGTAGATTATAATTATGTAGGTGATTTTTTCCAACTAACAACAATTTTACATTTTTTCATAATTATTCTTACATAAAATGCCTGTTAATATGATTAAATTCCTATGTATCTATGCAAGCGATTATTAAAAACAAGAACATAATTTGGAAGTTAATAAAGAACAAATAATATATATTTACCTTGAATCGCCTCTGCGTACAAAGGTATTGATACGATCATAGTAATTTGCGGCTGGGTATGTGAAGGTGGTTTATTGGTCTTTGGCGGCAAAATCATCTTCAAGCGCATGGTCACCACTCTCTGAAACGGAGAAAATAACATACTGTTATCTATTTCCGAAATATTTTAAACATGTCTGTAATAAGGATATAAAAATGTCATGATTAGAGAACGCTTGTTTATAAAAACTCGTCCTTAATGTCTTAATTTTTTATTGGCACTTAGAGGAAAACATTAATGGTTATTACAAGCACTTAATCTACTGGTAACCCCACATTTGAGAAATGATATGATGGCATTGAGAGGGTGGCATTTGGTGCTATTAAATATTTACTTTCAAAATTAATTTACCTTTGAAGAAGTTCTTGTAAAACCATTTAATATTTGACACTCTGATTATTTGTTTAAATCGAGTTATTGGGAAGCTCTCAATAAACTTATATCTTCTCTAAAAATAAACGTGATCTTCATGCTTTAATCAATAAAAACCAACAGAATTGTAATTTAATACTATACGATCACATCATATCCCATAAGTGGGGTAACCAGCAGACCAACTACATGTAACAAACACGCAAACTGTCCTCTCCAAACCAACAACAATTAAAACATTCAGGATGCGTGACAAATCTTATCTCGCTGAATTTAAGATACACAATGTCTTTATTTCATAACAACATCATGTAAAACATGCATATTTTACGAACATTCTATAATAATTGACAAAAACAGAACTGGGGGGCTAAAAAGGCCACTTTATATGAATCATAATAGGAATTTCACCAAATATGAATTGTAGATGAATTACTCAATGTGTCCATTTTAGGCCCCCAGAGGCCTGAGTCAACAACACACTTTCGTCTCACGTTCCCGCTCCGTTAGCGTTCGGGTGCAGATGATGTTGCAAGCAAGTGTCAATTTCGTTGCTAAGATACACAATAGTTACGAAAATTAACACTTTGGCGCACCATCGTCTGCACCCGAACGCTAACGGAGCGGGAACGTGACGCGATAGTGTGTTGTTGACTCAGGCCTCTGTTCTGACTCAAGGTTTCAGACAATGCATCGTTCCAAAAACAACGGCATCAGAGATTTAAAAAAAATTGGGAAAAGTTATCCCACTCTTTTTAGTAAGTTTTCGAATGTCTCGAAAAAAGCAAGTATTCTTAATACATCACTTTTCAAACATTCAACATTTTCAATTTAGCGATAAGGTTTTCCATTATCCTGAATATTTTTAATTTGTATTGGCACGGAGATGAGAATATCAATGCAGTTAATCCGCTGACTAACCTGATTGTGAGAAATGCCGTGATGTTAATGAAAATCATCAAAATTAAACTGTAAAAATAAAGATCGTTGGTGACACCCCTAACATGTGATGATTTGGCGCACCACAATACTTAATAATAAGTAGGTACCACATTAAATCCATAAGACACAGTTAATATGTAATGACAATGGCAATAATCTATGCTTGGCACTCCATAAAACACATCCTACTAATGGTCCAACCAACCAAATATCATCTCTTGTAGGAAATGTGTAATGCCATACTTCCATTATAACAATAATCTACGAAGGACATCTGGTTTCCTTGTATATTTTTATTTTTATTATGTTCTAAATTTATGACAAAAAAGTAAATGTAACAAAAATTATATAATGTTTTCTTAAGCTGCCCACCTACGCTGTAGTTCTTTTTATATTTTAATTTTTATGAGTAGGTAAATAAAAATATAATAAAACATAACTTACTGATGGTACCTAATATGGAACTAATGCTATTTGTGGTTTCCTCATATTGTTATTTACAATACAAAATAAAAATACAGATCGGACATGGAAACTCGCTCGAAAGAGTTAACAAGACATTTAACATTGATTGATAATGTCCTGATAAGTCGAAAGACGTCTCTCTCGGGATGAAAAATAATTTATAACACACGTGAAACAATTTTTTTTATGACACAGAGACCTGAGGCCTGAGTCAACAACACACTTTCGTCTCACGTTCCCGCTCCGTTAGCGTTCGGGTGCAGACGATGTTGCAAGCAAATGTCAATTTCGTTGCTAAGATACACAATAGTTAAGAAAATTAACACTTTGGCGCACCATCGTCTGCACCCGAACGCTAACGGAGCGGGAACGTGACGCGATAGTGTGTTGTTGACTCAGGCCTCAGGTCTGCCCAATGACCCGACTGTGAGGACAATTTTGGTATGAATGTGCGAAAAAATAGAAGTTTACGACTAGTGAGATATCCGGGTGAAGGCAGGTGCCTCTTCAATCATACACACGCATGGATTGAAAGTAGGGAATTAACAAAAGTCTATTCTAATATTCATTCTGAATCGATATCTTTCTAAAGCATAGCATACCCAAAAAAATGTTGGTAAAATTGCAAGTGCTTCTGTGAAGTTATAAATAAGACTTTAATGTATGAGCTGGTGAAGTGGTTCTTAAGATCACACTCAAAAACAGGTTTGTGACATACCTAAATATCAAATCAATAAACTCTTTATGTACTAATATGAAAAAATTACTTTTACTTGCATAGATTGTTGTTATGAATAAGTCACGTAAAACACGGATCACTCATAAACAAGAAGTCAATGGTTACAGCTCTAGTAGCATGAATAAAACGAATCTTCTATGAAAAAGATGATTCAGTTGCAAAACCCATCGGTTATAATATATGAAGATGTTATTGTTTGTTTGACCTAAAATTAGAGATATTATTGATGAAATTAACTATGAGTACTATTATAGTATTTCCATTCTTGTCACCGCGTTTGCAAAAAAAAATGTGATTTCATTAAAATCCTCGTAATCTAGAAATTGACGAACAGGAAAATTTGAATTGACAATTTAGTTGAATTGTTTGAATATACATAAAAGATTGCCTTGCATTTGTCATTAGACATCGTCAGATCCGGGGATGAATAATCTTCTTCTACTTTCTCTTCTTTTAGATAACAGAGCTGTGTCTTCCTGCGATGTAGATTGCCAGCTGTAAGTTTTTGAACAGACGACGTCCTATGGTTTTCCTTCGAGAGCGGTGTAGAAAAATCTGAATGGTTCCATTATTTCAACATGTTCTCACCATCACCTTTTTTTGCTACTTCACAAATTTCTCTTATCCCTATGTTGTGAATTCTATCGCGCAGCCTACTATTGATCTCGTGGTTTTCATATTGTTTTGAAGACTAAATTTCAATAAGAGTTATTCGATCATCGGAATTAAATATGTAAGTACATAGCAGAATATTTTTTCAAAGTAAATTTACTTTGAGAATCAAATTTGTCTTTGTTTTTACGAGTAACTACATAATGTCGAAGAAGAAGAAGAAAAAATTAAAAAAAATGTTTAAATTTTCATCAAATGTAATAAATTAGGTACAATAAAAAGGTAAACTTAATATACATATTATTTGGTAAAATTACTATAAAAACTTTAAAATAAGCGTTGTTCAACTGACGGTAAAAAATTAAATGATATAACACAAAACGAGGCCAATACTTAATAAAATCTAAATGAATGAAAAAAATCTAATATATAAAAGGAAGACGTGTGTGTTACAACACTTATAACTCAAGAATGGCTGTACCGATTTGAATGATCTTTGATTTGTTGGATTCTTCTCCGCCCGGAATAAACTATAGGCTATTAAAACATCTTACAAATTCACGGGAAGAAAAAATATGAAGAAAATTATTTACGCCATACATTTTTAATTTCAAAAATAAAAACAATATGGAGAGTCCATACGCTATTAGCGCCCCCACGTCGCCTGTTGCATTGTGCTAAAATAATCCGTAGGTTCTGCTATATTAAGAACCAAATTACTATAACTAATATGAACGAAATGTGTACTAATATTTGTTTACTATAATTCGGTAGTTACATGGCAATAGGTTGTATCTCACTAAAACATAATTTTATAGGAGAGCAAAAACAAAGTTTGCAAAAGAGATATTTCAGCCAAATTTCGAGCATTATATATCAAAATGAAGGTAATTATTATTTCTACAAGATAGATGTAACATTCTCTTAATAATTTCTTCTACAAGATGTATGTAACATTCACTAAATAATTTCTTGCAGTTTAAAAATATTTGAGTTTTTTTGCCATGTTGATGAAAACAATCTTTCTACATGTCAATAAGTTACGTCTTTTCTCTCTTTATTCTGACTATAAAGAGACATATCCTTTTGCCACATCAAATATTACACTATTTTGAGCATTTTATGGAACAAACTTGAAAACGCAAAAAATGCGAGATACAACCTATTGCCATGTAACTACCGACTTATTCGACTAATATTTATGTATCGATGGATCTTCTGTCACATAAATGTGGACGTGCACAGATTATATTTGAAATTGTATTTTATTTTTGCAGATGGAAAATTATTATTGAACCAAAAATTGTGCTATTAAAGATGAAAATAAGAATGTGTTCATGTAGGTAGTTCTGATGCAAGATTGTGTAGTGAAATTTGCAGACAGAGAAGAAAAATTACGAAGAAAATTATTTACGCCATACATTTTTAATTTCAACTAAAAATGCAATATGGAGAATTATACAAAATCAACAATGAAGTTTTTTTTATAGATTGGACTATTTATATGATAATTTTTCTATACATTCTCAAATTAAAAACGTTATCCATACAAATTAACATCTGTAGTTCTGATATTTCAATTTTTAAAAAATCATGGAAAGAATTTTTATAAATTTTAAATGAATAGGTAAAATTTACCTGAAAAAAAAATAGTACCTACATAATTATATTACGTACTGCAGATAATTTATAAACAAATCTCAGTTAAGTATAATTACTACTACTACTACTACTACTACTATACCATCACGGCATATCCCACAAGTGGGGTAACCAGCAGACCAGCTGCATGTAAGAAACATGCAAGCTGTCCTCTTCGTGCCAGTATAAAATTAAGACATTCAGGATGGGTGGCAAACCTCATCGCTGAATTTAAGATGTACAATGTCTTAATTTTTTCGAACACCTGCCTTTTACAGGACACTCGAAAACTTAAGGAGAAGAGTGGGAGACCAATTCTTTACCGGGTGCTCCACGGCACCCGGAGTAAACTGATCCACAAAATAGTTTTTGTTATGTTCACATTCAAATAATTAAGATATAGAGACAATAATCCTAAATTATTACTGGTAGAAGTAGTTGCTAGTGGTAGAGGTAGTAAGTATAATTGTTCAACATAAATTGTTCATGTCGGCCGGTGTGGCGCGGAGCTCTTTCCTTTGAGTCACGAGGTCCCGGGTTCGATTCCCGGACAGGGCAAAGTGAAGAATGACCTTTTTCAAATTGTCCTGGGTCTGGGTGTTACATATATATGTATATAGTGTATTGTATAATATGTGGGTATCGTCGCGTTAGTACCCATAATCAAGATTCATCTAAGTTTGGGACTAGCTCGATGTGTGTGAATTGTCTATGTAAAAAAAAAATAATGTAACATTCGCAGTTTAGCGGCCCCACCCGTTGTCGAGTACTTTTTTTCCATAGAAAAGGTAATATTTTTGAAACTTGAGGAAATTGTTGCCATATGTAGAATTATTTTAATTTGCCGGCAAAAAATCCACTTCGAAAATTAATTTCCTAAAATTCCGTACATATTACTCGACAACGGGTGGGGCCGCTAAACTGCGAAAGTTCCAAATGAATTAGGTATATTTTTTTACACTATACCTTCGATGACACACTTTGACAATTACGGGAGTTTGTAAAGAGATTAATAATATTAATCATTCATAAAGTCAGTGGGAGAGGGCAGAAGATAGGGCAGGTGTCGAACATGTGTTGAAAGGCTTGGTTTGGAGTGGCCAGAGGTCCTGGAAGCAGCGGTGGACAGTTATCTCTTTAATATAGTTAGATACTTAGGGGCAATGGGCCCCCGACCGAACTAGGACAAGGGGAAGAAGATGTATGTATGAAATCGTTCATTGATTCTTAGGCGGTACGAAGTTCGCCGGGCCAGCTAGTATCTAATAAATGTAAGAAGGTGTCGGATACATTTAATTTCATTGCTCTACAAAAAGAGTCATCTCTCATTTTTTTATAACTTTATTAAATTGATTAATTTAATTACGACTTTTATTTAATGTAACGAATTTAGAGACCTTGCTAGAGAATTAAATTTGGATGCTGATTGCTAAAAATTACACACTATTATAACGATAAAGATCTGTGTAAAAAGTGCTGATAATTCACACAAGTCTGCTGACTAAATTAAATAATTAATTACTTAAATACTTTTGTTCGCACTCTGAAATAATAATTGAGAATATTGAAAAATATATTTTTGGTGCGTCACTCTGGAGAAGTAAGCACTATTCGAAGATTTCTTAATTGTTTCAATTTTTTAGAAGGACATACAAAGTAAATGAATGATGAATAATATAGGAAAATTGAATTTGATAGGAGGTTTGGTAATCTTAGAACTAAATTAATGGTTTAACCATGTTAATCAAATTCCCAGAATATAGTGTATTTCGAGTTCGTGATTGCTCTCAATTCTAAGAACCTCAAACGCTCTCTTTGACGCTCTCATCAATGTATAAAAACAAAACCATGGTTTGAATATGAGCTTCAAATGGATGGCGAAGAATTTATGTACCTACATATAGTTGAGTAATACAAACTGTATATTTACATAGTAAGATAAATAGGCGTACATGCACGAGAAATCCTATGAATGTGGGGTTAGCAAAAAAGTGAGTAAGGACAAATCAAATTGACATTCCGTCACCTCTGCCTATCTCACAAAGATAGCAGCGTGAGTGGATGGAATGAGAGTGGATATATAATTACAAAAAAAAAATTACCCGACATTTCTGGTAACAAGAGAAAATAATTGTTTTTCATTCCAACGCAAGTTTACATTTCTTAATATATATATGAATAGCAAGACCTTCCCCTTAGAATGATGGAAAAATGACTAAAAAACGATTTTAAAGTGTTTGACTTATTATCCAACCGTTTTAAGATTTATTTAAAATAATTTAGATAGCTTTTATCAGTGGTCTCCAATCTTTGTATTGCTGCGGATTGGTCAACGCTGGATAATATTATCGTGACCCGTTGAGGAAAAGACGTTGATAGTCCACAATGAAAATAAGAAAGTGAAGACATTTTTAGGCATCAGATAAGTTACTACATCTCCCTCTACGTCCCCAGATTTTCAAAAAGGTATAAGAATTTGAAATATTTTATGACTGACCTTCATATTCCCTCCAGTACCACTTGCTCCGCGGTTGGGTTAACTATCTTAAATTACTATAATATTAAATATTACTTTCGTTCATAATAATCACGATGCACTGCTTAGGGAAAAATCTCACAATAAAGGATCTACCTATCTGCTTATTTATGTATCATTAAATTAATATACTCGTATAATAGGTACCTAAATAATTTAATGAAAAACTTTCAAAGCAAAAATATTTGTAATAATCTATATGCAAAAACATGACCATCAGGAGAGTTTCAAACAAAAATTTATAATAAGGGGATAAAAAATATATGCAATATTTGTAACTTCTAACGTTGATACCTTTATGTATCCGATATTCTCATTCAATCTGCTTATTTATTTTTTTAATGACGTGGATAATATCCTAGAATTGAACAGTGATAAATTGTACAGTGTCCTTGAGGTGTTTTGACACGTAAACGACACTTAAATGTTGTCCAATAATAACATTAATAATAAAGAATTTATAAAGCCATGAAGTTTCCTAATTTATTTTATATTAGTATGCGAGTGTAAAAAAATTGAAAAAAATCACACATTAGTGATAAATAAACTGCTGATAAATAATACTGTATCTTGTATTAATAAAACAAATAATTAAATCATGCAGTTTATACTTACTTATAGTAGGTAGGTAGTTACTAGTTAGGTATCTTTGTAAAAATATGCCTCTCATTCTGATCGTTTCAATTTTTCGTTGATTACCAAAAGCCAACTGTAAATCAATAAAATAAAGCAAATCCTTAATATAAGTTGAATTCTTATGTGAAAATATCCTTTGTAAGTATACGCTGTATGATTGAAAATTAGCAGCAAATTATCATATTACAAAATAATGCAAACACTTAGGTATTCATTTTCATGCAATTCCTTCCATCTGCTTCCAATTATACATTTACCTATAGAAGATTCGTGTCAAAGATCATGAAACTGTAGCATTGTATTGCATCCGACAGGAGTGCCACAGGGTTAAACGTTGTGACCCCATAGTAATTCCCTTTATTCCGATACAATAAAACTCAGATAATTTTAACTAACTGCTCAATAATACTATGAGTTTTTCGCAATAATCTTCCACTGAAACATCAACGTGGGAAATATCTTTGATTCACCATTAATAGGAAAAATGTATTGTTTTTAAACAATCATCATCACATCAAAAAGAATGATGTTTTTCATCATAATTTTCCCCGTGACTCAGAAAATTCTCATTCATAATATACTTGACCATTTCTTATATACCTATATTATTCTATAGACCGCAATATCAGAGTTTTGCCCAAAACACACTATGCCCAATTTTTTTCTGAACGGCGGTGGTTTATTACCACCCTGTTATATGGTTTTTGAATGGAGAATGGGAAGATGAATGATATATTTTCTTTATAACTGCATTTAAATTAAAGATTTCAAACCATGTGACCGTGTCAAAAAAACTAACATTTTTTTTTCAAAATATAATAAGGTAGACATTATAAATGTCCAAATTCCTGCACTCTCACTATTATTATATATAAAAAACAGTCCCCTCTTAAAATTCCTTGTGTTCCATCCAACTCTCTCAGACTATGTAATGTAGGTTACTTTGTTCCATTCTTTAGTCTAAAGTAACTCGCTTGCCTTGAAAGTGTCAAATGAAGAGGTGACGCAATTGGCGCAGAGACGCTCTGAATGGAGGAGGCTGGTTTCTGCCCTGTGCTCCCGAGAGGTGCGTTGAGGGCGATGGATGGATGGATGAAAGTGCCACAAGGCGAAAGCGCTCGGCAGTTGAGATTTGTGATAAATCATTGTTGATTGATTAAATACTTAGTACATAAGTGTTTTAAATATTACATTAAAAAAAATATATGGAAATTATATGATTTTTATTGTAGAAATGGTGCATAAATTACAATAAAATTAATAATCATTTGATATAGTGTCAATAATTTGACACTTAGATACGAACACACATAAGTAATGTAAAATATAAACAAGATTACCATACAAGATGCTTGCGATTTGTGTACTAACCTATGCAACGATGTTATTATTATTACGCTGTATATATATATAATATATTATGTACCTTATTAAGTAACAATCTTTTAATCCTCGCAAGATGCAGAAAATTATATACGACAACCAATATTGTCAGTTCCCATACAGAAACGAACGAACTTGGTTGTGCGCGAACCATTCACTTTCAATTTTACAATAATAATATCATCTCGCGTACGAAGTCTCGCGGAAAACAAACAACTACTATTTCTATCGTAATAGAAGCGAATCCAATAGATATTATAAGAAAATTATTAAAAACTTAACATTTATACGGTAATTATCGATAACTATACTATTAACTTGCAATACATCGAGTCAAACTAATTATCCTTTAAATAAAATTTGAAATTTGACAGATGCTTAAAAAAGACGTGAATATTCAACATCTACTTAATTCAAATTCGTATTAACCTTGCCATTTAAAAGAAAATCAATAACTCGAATTGTGACATTATAATCTATCAAATATTTTTATATTATTTAAATCATAGAAGCTCAATATAATTTAGTTTTGATTAATTTGATTATAAGGATATTAAATTCATCATTAGTTTATTTGTTTTATATTACATACTATTTTGTTGTGTTATTGAAACTCGGTGCGATGTTCCGTTCTTCTTATTCAATTTGTTATCATTATTATAATTGAAAATGTCTTTTTCGTGAGAGTGTACTTAAAGGACTAAAGGTTAAAGCGAGTTGAAATAATTATTGTTTATAAACGGTAAGTGATACAATATGTAATAATATTCATACTGTACTGTACTAATGCAAACATTACATTATGTAATAAATTATTATGAATTATCTGAAGTAGGTATTTATTAAACTTGTAATTAAAGTTATTTTGTTTATTTATGTACGTATATCTATACACAAAATCATGATCGTACCTACGTAGGTATAAGAATATTGTATTATATAAGTCGTGAATCAAAGGGTAAATAGAGTTTACCACAATCTATTAACACAATTTATACCATCACAGCTCCACAAGTGGGTTAGCCAGGTAACTGACCACATTCATCAAATATGCAACCAGCCATTAGACCAACTGCAATAAAAATTTAGACATCAAAATGGGTGACCTATCTCATCGCTTATTTGAAGATGATAAATGTCTTCTACGGGATGTTTGAACACTTGCCATTTACGTGAAGTTCTTTTCTCTACTGGGGACTCCATCCATCATCTTAAACATCTTTTTATTTTATGAAACAATATAAGTATCCAAAACTACTAACCAATTCTAACATTCTTTGTATTTCAAAAAAAAAGAATACAGCCTTGAGGAGATTTTTTTATATATTTTTCAGCAGCATTTTCTTCTTTACTTGCTTTTAAAAATAGCATGCTTACCTTTCTACTTTTCCAAAAAATATTTTTGTGTAAAATTACTTAAGAAAATTAATTCAGGTTGTCTTTGATATTTAAGCTCAAGATTGGCACATGGAAAAGATAATTAAGTGATTGATTGATCATTAAGATTTCAAATAACTTATTGTATGAAAGATTACTACCTATGCTTTTCATTGATGCATACAAATCCAATTAACGTTTAATTAATCAATCTAACAATTTTCAGTCAAATCTCAGAGAAAATACACGAATATATCTATACGCCCATTATATTAATATTCTAACCTTTCGAAATATCTCTTTGATGACTCAAGGCTTTTTTCAGCAAATTTATTCAAATTGTATAAAAGTGCAGTTGCATTACATGACGCTATTAAAAGCAGATTTACATATTGTGATAGGTGACAGTTGATTTTATCATAAATTATCATTCACTTTAGGCACAAGGTTCTACAAAAAATCAGACTCAACAAATATTCAAAGAAAATATTCATATTAGCCTGTTATGCATAATCGTAATGTTATAAATCGTATAAAAAACTTGACCTTAACAGCTGATTAGGACATATATAACACTGTATTTTATACATTTTGTAATATTTATTGATATTTCTGCATAAAAATGCTGTTACTATGAAAATAAATATAAAAATGGCAACTTGTTCTGAAAATATTTATACAGTGGGAAAATATGCGGCGTGGAATGTAGAACTTCGAGGTAAACATGGATGCTTTTATTGGCGTAGTTTAGCGTCATTCGATAGTTTCTAGGGTTTTGGGTGAACAGGGAGTTTTTCAGCTTGTTTGTTTTAGAAATGATGCTAAGATCTGTATTTATTTAATTACCTTATTGAATATTGAAACATTTTTTTATCGTTTTGGATCAAAAGTTTATAAAGACATGTAAATATATGTATTGGTAAGGTAGACAAAGAAGATAATACGTAAAAGAAAATAGTAAAAAATACGTGCATGCCAATATCGCGATAGCGCGTAACTTTTTACTATAATTCCTTCGCGCGTCGTATGATTAAAATCAAGACAAGATTAAGATCGTTTTTAAGTTGTGTCAAGAGTAAACTTGCAGGTCTATTTTAGAATATGTTACATAGATAATTTTTACTCGTTTTATGAAACACAGAGAGAATTTTTTGCAGTTTCAACACTATCGACGTGACCCGATACGGCTTAGAATGGCGAATAAAAAAATAGTTATATGATCATAAAATATTCATAAGATGTTCTTTATGCATTCCTTCAGTATGTTATAATTGTTAAAAAATGACTTTTTTTATAAAAAAAATGTTAAGTATTTTATGAAGGTGGTAGTAAAATTGAATATTAAATTTATAATCCGACCAAAGCAATTATAAGCAATCTTTATTATCATCTAAACATTTTTTATGAGTGCAGTAGCCAGGAGACATAACAATACAAAAAAAATAAACCAAATGACATCCAATATGTTCGACAGTTGAGTAGCCTCATTCCTGAATATATAGCATGTCAAAACTTGTGAAAATTTTGGAGTTCATTAAATATGTCTAACTACTCCATTATGACATGTTCCACAAGTAAGGTAACCAGTTCATTCATTTAATAGATATACAAGTCGCCCTCTCCGTATCAATAAGATGTAGGTCAATCCAAGATGGGTGAATTAAATATATATCACCACAATATACGTTGAATAAATAAATATAATACAATGAAATTAACAAAAATTAAAATCCAGCTTTCAACACAACAGACTGTGTTACAATAATCAAATATAATACATCATATTAACACTTTCGTAGGTGAAAAATTCCAGTTTATACGAAAAAAAATAACTAAAAAAAAAAAAAAACAAGGCTCAAGAGCGGAATACTAAGTCTTGAAAATAAGTGTGTTAGGAGGATTTTGGATTTAAATTAGTATGAACATGTCACGAATTTTGCTGTGCGCCGACGCACTCAGCAGATCTGTTATCTCCGTGATACAGGAGAGACGATGGTCCTGGCTGGGTCATGTTCTGATAATGACCAATAATAGTTGGCCAAAAAGAGTGCTGTTTTTCGTTCTGCAAGGATTCAGTCGGCCCGGGCGTCCCTCTTTCACTTTACACCGTTCCTATAACAACGATATCAGAGCACAGGGAATGTCGTGGAAAAAGGGAACTGCCTGCCCTTTACAAGATATCTTAAATTTAACAGATTCGAAAGAGTTGGAGACTTATTTTCTTTGAAAAATACCTTGAATATCTTATGCCAGTTTATTTTTAGCATTTCACTAACAGGTTTCTCCCACAATGATTAATTTTCAACTAGTAATCAGTTGTCAACAACCCAACAAAAGATAACTGCACGTATTACAGAAAATATTGGTAATAAATAGTACGTTTATCTTCAAATTGATCTAATCATTAAAGTTTCCATCAAAATAATCACGACTAAATAATATATTTAAACATATTTGATGTGCTTATGAATAAATTATTGTTTCTTAAATTAAGTTCATAAGGAAGAATAATCACAAACAAAAACAACGAATTATCGTCGAATATATTATATACCTATACCAGAGGTCATAAGATAGATAGAAATAATAACGATATTACAAATTATTTATCACGATCAAAGATCGTTAATAAAAACTACACAACTATTTTTAGGCTTATTTAGTTATATTTTATATCATTTTATTACCAATAATAACAAATTAGAGTTATAAACAAAATAATTATTAAAGGGCCACACATTTCGAAATTACAAACCATATACTCAAGTCTATTTCGATGGTATTAGGTCAAAACTTGATATCGGCAATTTTAGTAATTTTTGTATAAATGTCAGCATAAGTTACCAAAGGTATATTATGTACCGTTTCATCAAATCCTGATTACTGGATAATATAGGAAAAGTTCTACAAAAGCAGTTAAGAATTACAGTTTGCGTAAACTTGTGGGATGTGTCATGATGATATAGTAGTAGTGGTAATAGTACCTACTGAAGTCTAGACTCTAGACTAAGGGATCAACAAAGTATGGCCTGTGGTTTAAATCCAACTCGTCAGTTATTTTATGACTGAAATTTTCGAAACCTAATTTATAAATAACTTTGGTACAATAATAACGCACAATAAAAATTTAATGCAAGGGATTAAAACGTGAATTAAGGACTATTTAGAGATGTTTTCGTAAATGAAAAAGTTGATTCAGATCATCCCTGTTGAACAGCCAATCCAATTTTATACCCTCTCTGAAAAAGATGGCTAACCTCTACTCTAGATTATTATTTGTTTCTTTTTTATTATTTTTAAGCACCTAAGTATGCATTTTTCTTGGAGATACACAATATTATTGGCTGAGTCGAGTTCCGAGAATTTCTAACGACTAATGACCCAAAAAGCTTCATATTTAACCTACAATAAGACGTGAATCGTTAAACAATTGGTTGATCTGAATAAAAACGAATTTATACTTTATTGTATTTAATATTGTATTTTTTAATTTGTATTTATCGATCATGAATTAATTGTAAAAGTATGGTTCTCGATATCTGACATATACCTATTTTAAAATTTAAAAATGCAAAAAAGTAGCAATATAAACACTATATTCACTGCATTTTTTGTAATTCGTACTAAAAAAATAGGAATGATTGAAGAAAGATCGGTCTATTAAGAATTTAGGCCGAACAGATGTTGTTTACATATTATTGTGATTGAACAAATCTCAACATTCTACATGAATACATAATTAATAAATGATAAGATTATTGTATATTGATCCAGTTTCATCATTTATTTATTTATAATACAAACTAGTGGTCATAAAAAAATGAATGATCATTTTATTCAAATCCAATGAAGAAGAGCAACTTTACATTTAATTATTGTGAATTAATTCCTCGCATAAATATTTGAGATAGTTTGTAATTCTGAATGTACATTTTTTATATTTTGTTCTATGTAATAAGACAAAAGTAAAATATTCTATTTACAAAATTTCATAAAATTTTGACAAACTTTAAAGCAAAAAGCGCGGCTGTAATGTGATGTCATTCAACTAGCCCTATCTCATTTATTATACTACGGGTTATAATGTTACTACTTTAACCTTAAAATTTATATGGAGATTGAATTTGTCTTTCTGCGTCTTTGGTTAAAGTGATATTATTTTCATTTCATAACATACCGACTTATTTTCAAAACGGGGATACGATTACATGAATATCTTCCCACATAACTTCTAAAGTCTTATTCCTATTAACGTCAAAGTATAGTATTACTGTTAATTAACAACAGATACAAACCTACTTCATAAAAATAATTTGCAATAATTATTTTACATTAAATTCATGATACACTATCGAAAATGCGTATAAGTGTAGTCAGATTTAAAATTAATATTTTTTTATCATTTCCGCGCGAAGACAAGCCAAAACGAGAAAATGAATAATTATAATTATAATCACAAGATGTTCTTAGTAAACATCATAGAATACTGCATATAATTTAATAAAAACTACTGTACTAAACCAGTTTTGATCTATCGATTAGTGAGTTCTATAAATGATATATCACAACGTAAATAAATACACAAGTTGTTATAATATGCATAGATAGGTAATAAGGCTTAGGTTATATTGCATCCATATTTAGCATTGCCTAGTGACCTAATGAAACCGTTGACAAAAATATTTATGACTCTTTCACACCACCTCTGTTCGCTGTCACAGCATGATTGGTGGTGAACCTCATCGCTGACAACATTAAACGCTCATTTATAATTCTTATAAACTTTTAATTTACTGGCTTAGCTAACAGCCACATTTGGACACGTCTTCTGACCCGTATTTACAGATGTCTTTGTTAAAACGCATGTTTATTTCTTTGTTTGCAAATCAAGACTTATTTAAATGTCAGATTAATGTTTTTTTGTCCGCTAAGCTTTTTTCTAAATCTTTCGTAATTTTTATATCTTATATACATGCGGATGCGGTCTGCCCAGGATAGAGAGCTGTGGAGATCAATGGGGGAGGCCTATGTTCAACAATGGACGCAGGGAGGCTGAAATGATGATGATGATGATGATATACATACGAAGGTATATCCAAAATATCGTAACTCATGAGAAAATACTTAACATCAACATATGTAATATGCAGATGTTGATACATAATTAAGTTGTGTTGTAAAAGAAACAAAGACGATAGTTTGACGACGCAGTGAAATTTTTCATTTAGAAAGCTGAGTCCAACAAAGAGTAATTTTTTTATGATAATATTATCTTGTATCATCATCTAACACAGGTTTTAGATTAAAAATGTTACAAAACAGAAACAAATTTTATAAAACAGATTTTCCCAGTCTTATTTAGGATTTTGATTGAAATACATGATAGCCAATCGGTAAATAGTCCGTCTTTTGATCAATTACATTTTTTTTGTTTAATATATATTTTTTTCTTTAAAGTAAGTCTAGATTTTTTATTTGAAATTTAATATAAGACGTAAATAAATAAATAAAATAAACTTTATTGTGACAATAGACAAGTACATTGTACAAAAGGCGGGTTTATTGCCAAATGGCAATTTCTGCCAACCAACCTGATGTTTGAAAAAAAAAAAATAAGAATAATAATAAAGTATGCCAGAACCATAGAAAAAATAAAAAATAATAAATAAATATACCCATACAAAAATAAAAATAAAAATAAATAAATAAAAAATATATATATAATACATGCATAAAGTGGAATGGGGAAAGGGGGACAAGGAAGGGGATGGAATTATGATGGGTTATGTTTCAGTCTACTTTTGAAAATGGAAATTGAAGGAGCAAGTCTGATCAGTAAATTGATCAGACGTACGTATAATTGATACAATTTCAGATTATTACTTGAGCTCTACGCATATAAGCTCTAATACTTACCGATACAAACGTTAATACAATAACTAAACCCACGAGTTTAGCATATTGGATTATCTTATACCTTTATCACCTAAAAATGCCTTTTATGATTACGGCTTATGTTTCATATGTTACAACAACAATAACTGACCATAAAGATTTTAGACATATTGTCCCCATTTTTTTTAGTATCAACTGTTTTACATTGTTATTACCTAAAACATTTAGAATAATTAAGAAATATTATCATGAAAAGTTTTTATTGACATTACAATTTTCGCCTCTTCTTTGTCATTTACAACATTTTTATCTAACAACCTGTGTCGTTAAATGGATTTTATGCGTTGTTTTGCAATAGTTGAATTATTTTATTCACCGAGAATCTAAATGTGAACATTATTGTAAATGTTTGCCAAAGTGCTACCGAAATAGGTAGTATATTTTTCCCTTTCTTGTTCTTTAAATTAATATACTTATAGATGATCTATAGATACTTAAAACACTCTAGGATTTAGAAGCATGCTTATGTCCTTTTGCATCAAGATCTGCATCAAGATTTGAATCTGAGATCGTTCTATTAAAAACTGAAGCCATTAGACTACCGACCAGTTCTTCTAGGTAGTATGTAGTATTTCTCATTGATGAAGGTCGTGAACTTTTTATTCTGATGATTCTGCGTCCACTGTCTCTAGATAGTCTTTAATAGCCCATAATATTAAGTATATCTACAACTACATATAATTTGATAGATAAAATCTTGTTCGCCTCTCAGAAATTGACTTACAGCAATAAAACCCTCATGTTAATAATGTAGAACATCGAGATTTTTAATTTTCGAATTAAATCGCTGAATTACATTTTTTTTAACTTCGGATTTCGACCAAAAAGTTTATATTGAAAAACGGGTATTGGTACCTGATCCGTTTTAAAAGCTATAATTTGAAAAAGAGGTTTCGTGGTACAGATATAAATTTAGATTATAAATAAAAATAAAAAAAATACAAATTCTAATCACAATTTTAGTGCAAAAACTCGATTTTTTATGGCCGAACAAGATTTTAATACGATAAGAATATTTTTGATATTTGTGGATATTTAATAGAATAATTAGTCGGAAACAACTGATTAAAATTTGTTCAATGGTCACTTACATTTTGGTGTAAAATTATTGATCTGGACTTAAGTTTATTGGATCTAATAAACAAAATTATCAAATTAAATTTCACCTCAGGATAGGAGCACATAAAAATATTGGAACTTATTCATTCATACATTCAATCAGCAAATTAACTGCATATGCAAGTTTTCCTATGAGTGACACACCTCATCGCTGAATTGAAGATTATAAATGTCTAATTATGATATTTTACAAACATCTGCCTTTTACAGAACACTGAAAAACTTACAGAAAAAGTGTGAAAATAATTATTTGCATAAAATGTTTAAAAAAAATGTGACCATTCTTTCGACATTTTTGCATCAATATCATTTTTTTATACCCAAAACAATAAATAATTAAACATACAAAAGTATGAACTGTATTGTATTGGTGTAATCTTCAATTATGGTTTGGGTTTATAGGTAGTTTTATATCGTCCCTCATCTGACTAACTGTCGTAACTGGTAAAATGTAAATTGTTCAGGAGAGCATTTTTAGTGTTTTGGCGTGCATAGTTTCGTCTCTCCCAGCTAAACGAAAGAGTCTAAATGTATTTTATTATTTTATTTGTATTTTTATGAATCTCTGAATTATTTTTGTGATAATTAAATTTCCATAAGTATATTGGATTTATTTTTATGCACCGTCAAAGTAGATAGGACCCTTTGTGAGACTTTTTTCCCATGGCCATATTTAGTTATGCTCAGATAGGACTTAACTATTTTAAGAGTCAAAGGTGAAAATAAAACGATTTTATCATTTAAGAAAGTATATTAATTAACAAGAGTGTTTACACTGTAATAAGAGCAGTTTTATGGGAAATAAAATGATAGTAAATCACTAAAAAATAAATTATTATGCAGATTATGGTGTTCGAGAATTCTCATCCTCATCATCAGATGTTAATAAATAAAATTTCGTGATTATTTTCAAAACAACGAATTTAGTGATGGAGGTACTTATAAAACTCAGCGTGCTTGAGTAATCTTATCATCGGTGTATCGCCAGTAGTCAAAGACATCGAGTCAGCAGATTTTGCCTGGGAAATTTTAGATGGAGTGGATTTGAGTTGAGAAATCTCGTTATGCAATATTATGTTAAATACTTGTCGTTTCAAGTATATTGAACGATAATTTGTTTCGCCATCACTAGTTTTAAAAGAAAACTTAGTAAGACTGTGTTTTTCTACTGAAAATTACGTCATCTCCGTTCAGTTTACATTTAGCCCTGTGTCGTCATTCGAAGGGAAAGAAGACGTAGCTCAATGGATAATTTCTTAAAATCCAAAAAATCTGAACAGTTGAGGGGTGTAACGATGTAAGGTTTGTTTCTACCTGCTAATTTGAAAACAGGAAGTAATTGACTAGGAACAAAGATATTACCACTTTTCTTAAGCGCATAGTTAATAGCACTGTGTACCGAATCGCCTTCACTTTGTCCGTGACATGGAACAGATACGTTATTTTATTTCATTATTATTTCTTGAATTATTTATAAAGTAAATTAAGGTAGAAGCGATTATTGAATTATTGTTTTAACCGCAACAGCAGTCGGCAAATAAATATACTTTTTATAACATTTTTCATCATACGAGTACATATTCAGAAAAGAAAAAACGCAGATTAAATTTTAGAGGAACCCTTCTTGCTTGCACCTTCATGCCACGTATAACGATAGCACTCACCAGAAGGTATATCGTATATTGTGAAGTTATATACTAATAAACGTCTTTTATAGAAAACTGCCCTTACATTGCTGATTGGTAAGTTGATAATTGCTGCATATCAAACGTAGCACACTGTGTTATAGAATCTTGCTGAGCTTTTGTTTTGCCAACCATTCTAGCAGGACGAACAAGTATTTTTTTCATTTTCATGCTTAAGATATTGATTTTTCAATTTAGTTTTAACATCTTCTGAGCTTTCGCAATATGTCGTTCACAAGCTACACTGATCCTTTTTCGGTAGATGGAAAGACAGGTTTTTTTTTATATTAAAACTCTTCTGTATGATACAAAACCTAGTTTTTCAGTATTGTTTTTCAAAGTATCCAGAAACATAGCGTACATGTTTCTCAATGTCAAGTCACTATGCAAGTATTTTCATGTCGTCTTTTCACGACAATAGTGAGACTCAACTTTTGGAAATCTCTCAATTTGTTCCTCAATATTGCGACTCATTCTCAGATCAATGTAAAAAGCTTTTCGATCGCCTCGATTTTCTTTATCTAAAATCCTCGCCGAAGTAACTATCGATAGCTGTTTCAACCGTTTTTTTTCCAACACTTATGTATTTTAAAAAAATGCCCGGCATATCTGATGTCCGTCTAGCAGATGATGATAATAAATTGTAAAATTTCTTCAAGACTCCGAAAATTTTCTCAAATTATTTCGGGAGTATATTCGTTGAAAAGAAAACATTGACGAGATGCTGCCTAACAAATTTCAATGTTTCACGCAGGTTTTAGTATTCACTATGCAACAATATTTTTGGATACTTGGGTCATATACTCCATTCTGTGATCTTTTAGTTGTTTATTTTTATTTATTTTTATTGACTTTAGAAGATTTTTTTCTTAGTATTTCCCTCAGTGAGCCGTCAACTTCAAAATCTTGTGGCTGCACTTCGTAAATATTTGACATATTAATTCTTTCAGTACTTAAATTATGATCGGGATATTGAGAATTTCTACTAAAATGATTCCAACAAAGAAAAATACTATCCTATGTGAAAATAAATAAAAAGTTATTCCCAGTTAATGTCTATACTAAGTATCGTATTTCAAGATAGGACCTACATTGGATATGTTTTTCATTTATAAAAAATCACACTAACTGTAGTATCTGCACTTACGTCCGTTAGTAAGATATTATTTTGATTAATTCGTAGATACGACAACAAATCAGAAAGCTGTTCCAGGATAATGGCAGCAGCTACAGCTGTGATCTTCGGTGAGAACATGCGTATCAAATCACAATACATGGTGGCGGTCATAACTCAATTTTGCCAAAAAAGTCAGTTACGACAGTTAGTCAGACGAGGGACGATATGTATGAGCTAATTTAATCACAGTATGGGAAGTAACCACTAGTTACAACATGATATGACACGGAATATTAATGAACAAAAAAGAACTATAACATCATGATAAAATCTAATAAATATTTGAATTCGTTCGTTAATATGTATGTTTTTATTTCCTCTATAAACTCCTTTAACAGACAAGTAGAAGTAAGATTAATGCCCTCTTAAATCTCTCTCATCTTTTTTGGTAAAATAGTGTAAATATTTTTCATGGATCAAAACATTACAATTTTATTGATCGAGTTGACGCTCATTTCGTAAATAACCATATTTATATATGAAAAAAAACACAATTGTTTTTTGTTTTATTCTATATTTAACTAAATAGTGACCTGGTTTCGACTTACAAAGTGTTTGATAATGACTTTGTAAGTCGAAACGTCACTATACAATTAAATATATAGTTAAATTAAAACCAATTGCGTTTTCTTCCATATTTTACAATTTCAGTGAGACAATTTCTAAATTGAAATATGCAACTGGACTAATCATTTTCCAGGTTTTGTCAAAACTTTCTATGTTTCAATTTCCTTTAACGGCGCGGCGTACGCCAGATTTGTTAATTCAACTTTTTTTTAAATATGTCATAGATTTATATTTCTGAATGAAGTTTCTTCCATTTCTGGGAGTACCGTTTCTGATTTCTCGTTAGCCTTCGTCTTTCAACTGCTACATATAGGCCCCTTCAAAATTATTCCACGATGATGCGATATGAGTATAATCCGTGGTCCCGAAAATCAGATTGATGAAATTTTATGTTTAGCATTTCCTGGATTAACGCAAGTTTTAAGCTAGTTAGTAGTAACATAAAGAACATACGTTTCATTAGTCGGTATATATTTTGTTATTTGTACATCTCGTGTGAATAGCCTTAATGTTGTAATGACATCTAATTTGTTATTGTTCTTCTTATTATTGAAGATGTAAATGTTATTGTAACAATATAATTTTAGGTATTATTCTACACGATTCACCAATATCTTATAATAGCCTACTTGATTACATTCAGTTAATTCAATAATTTGTTAGTTATTGCAGTGATACTTAATTGTAAATTTATTGTATTTAGTTTAACAATAAAACTATTACAAAACCGTTGTAAATACCAATCTAATATTTTGTATTAAGATTCTACTAAACTTTTAAATGATTTCATTTTTTGTTAATGACAATCCACTAGTATCATATATTTTTTCTACTTGTCTATTTCTCGCAGATATCTCTTTCTATTGTTACTTCCAGAACATCTGACTACTCCAAATCAAGTCTTTAAACACATGTCTTTAACATCCGCTCTTGCCAAATTCTGCTCTCTCCTGTTCTTTTTAATCATTAAGTGACTATGAATATCAATATGATTTAGTTATAAACTGTAATAATTTATTTCTAAATCTTATTCCAACATTTTCATAATATTAATAATAAACACTTTATTGTCAAATATAAATATTACAAAAGGCGCACATTTTGCCTTGAGGCAATGTCTTCCAGTAAACCATACGTGTATTTTGTAATGAAAAAAAAACAATAAACTCATCTCTCAAAACATTGAAGGTGTTTTATTGCCAGTTTATTGTTTATTTATTTTTATCAACACACTTTATGAATTGATCATAAAATTATACTTTAAAAATTAATTAATTACTTACATAAATTACATTATTACCCATGCCTAAATCATTCAGTAGTTCATTACGATATGATATTCTGAAGGTAATATATGTTTATAATAGTCATAATAAGTACGTAATCATACAATAAATCAACATATTTTTGTATTTTATCAAAAAACGCCAAACAACGTATGATAAATAATACAATGTCATTACGCCCATGAATACCATGCATGATAACATGGGTTTCGCTCCTAAGACGTTGAAATAATTTCTACTACGCTAGATATACCTACGGCCGACACTTACAATCAACATAAGATATAAATTGCCTAAATAAGTAATTAGTGCTAATACAGATAAAGATACTACACATTGATTTAATTTTTTGATAAATAAAATAATTAAGAGAAGATTTAATTATTATAATTTTATTCTTCTCCTTTACATTATATGCTCTAGACCTTGGATTTCAATCCTGTGGTTTACCTTGAAAAGTAAACAAGACATTCCCTTTACCCGAACAACATTTATCTACGGTCAAATAAAATTAACATAATTTAGTTAAGAGAAAGAAATTATATTTTGTTATGAACTGGAAATCTTTATTAGATTACATTATTACTAAATTTTTAGTAGGAAAACATATCTATGAAATACAATTCAAGGAATTGAAATAGGCAAGTTTTCCTGCTAAAACGCAAATATTAAGATTATTTCTGTATCAGTATTGCAATATCTCCAAACTACCCTGCGCTAGTTATATGGGCTATGTTTATCTATTTACGTTTTAATGTATTTCATAAATTATTTGAAGAAAAGGATTTATTATAAAATACAGTGAATCGAATTGATTTTACTTGCGATATTAAATTATAATCAGACGATACACACAAAACTTATCTCATAATGTGAGATAGCCAATAAACTTACAACATATTATGAAAATGCAAGCTGTCCTCTCTGTGCTAATAAAAATGAATGGTATAACTAATCACTCTAGTGAAAATGTTAAGTATTGATGGTAATGTTTTTGGAATTAGGATGTTTAGGAATTTGGGTCAATGGGAAGAGATTGCGCCTTTACGATAGAATCGTCTTCAGTATATTGATTGTATTTTATTTAAATGCATTTCTCTATAAATTTGATCTGTATTGTGATCAACGTATAAAAAACAATGAATAAAAAAATAAATACTTGCCTTTTGAAGTCGACTTGAAAACTTATCTATAAGTAGGTAACTGCTACTGTACTAATCAGTTTTGATAACTAAAATAAATAATTATCTTATATAAACACCTTCATCTTAATTTTATTGATTAAAAATAACAATCGAAATGAAAAATTATTAAAAACACTGTTTTATTCTACTATGAGAATCGTTTTATCGTTATAACGTTTTCAACTAAAATGTAGTCATCTTAAGAAACAACAAAATATTTGTATTGTATTGTTACTGAAGATGACTAGATTGTAGTTGAAAACGTTGTAACGATTAAACAATTCTCATAGTGAAATAAAACAGTGTTTTTAATTTTTATAATA
This sequence comes from Athripsodes cinereus, assembly GCA_947579605.1. Taxonomy (NCBI): domain Eukaryota; kingdom Metazoa; phylum Arthropoda; class Insecta; order Trichoptera; family Leptoceridae; genus Athripsodes; species Athripsodes cinereus. The sequence continues at coordinate 17,715,881 of OX388316.1, read as the reverse complement.
ATCTTTTCTAATACATTTCCACAAAGTTACACTAGAAAATATAACATATTAATCATATTTTTTCATAACTTGCGATTATCACGTGTGTAATTATATTGTTCGTGTTATTTTATATCTACTATTACCTTTATCATATCCGATACAATAACATAATATGTATTATGTTACCGCTACTAGTTTACCGCAATACTTATTATTTATTTATCGAGTAAAATAACAGGTCATAGGTAGCAATCTACCTTTGTTACACAGTATGTTACAAGTGTTATGAAAATGTGAAAATTCACACCATAATATATCCGATGTAACAATATTACATATATGTGTTAGCGCCGTAATAGAGTTTATAATATATTATTTTTATGTGTTATTTAGACCATGAAATTAGGACAAATAATGACAAGTAACGCATCTCATAGTTAACACTATTTTTTGACAAAAAATCTAAAATAATTTATCATTTTCATATTTATATTCTTGCAACTGTCCTACTTGAAAAAAAAAACTATTAAATAGGAATAATAAATTCCGGAAATGTATCTGCTTTCAAAATCTATATTAGGCTATAAAAAAACTCCAGAAGTAACGAAATCCAAAAATATACCTGAATACTCTATACGTATACAAATTGCATCAAAAATAGGTGATCAAAGAATGTAAAAAAATGCAAAGATCAACAAAATATGAAAAAGCACTTGAACATTATAATCACAAAACAACCACCGTTACAAATATTGCTTAGCGCAAAGATGCTTGGAATGTATTTGTACTTATTTCATATTCATATTCATCTTAAAAAAAAATGCATACCATAATCTAGTGTAAGAGGAAGTACAAAGAAAAATCTTTTTTGTTTAATGTAGGTTATTTGTCATTTTGCTGCTATGTGTAATTGCTAATGATATGTCAAAAACTTTGATGTGAGTATTATTTTGATTTAAATAATATGATAAAATGAGGGGCCTGTGAAAGTCATGTGCCCTATGTAGCAATCCATATTATGTTTCTTTTAAAAATGACATTAAGAATTAAAATCACGCGTCCCTCAGTGATAAATATCATGATATTTATATTTACTTACACTTACCTAAACTTACCATCCATTACACAACTTTCATAATAATCATTATTGCTTAATCCTCTTGACACTTGTGCATCAATCAAAGTTAATATAAAAATCAAGAAAAAATATCAAGGCTTAAATAATATTTTTTGTGGTCATATATTACTTTTTTCTCAACTTTTCAACAGGCTAGAAGACCTTCTATCACAAAACATCGTTCCTATGAGTTTAGAAAGTAGCTTTCGTATTTGACTTGACTTTTCATACCTACATTAGAAAATCATAAAAATATCACTCAACAGTTATTCAATTTGCATAATGATTGGTCTACTTCACCTTCACAGCACAAGCATATTATTTCCGTGAAATTGTTCATGCTCAGTACACCATGGTCATCTAGTATCAATATGTTTTTATTTATATAAAAAATCAACATGGTTTCAAGAAGTACATATATTATGTGTTGGGAATTTTAATTTAGATGATGGTCGATATTCTGATTGCTAAGTTTTGGACTTTTATTGGAGAGATCTAGAGTTCGAAACTGAAGGAATTTGAGGCGTATAATAATTTCACGCTAACAATCACCATCGAAAAAATATATTGTACCATATATTAGAAAAAAAAACAATGATTCCTAAAAAATACAGCAATAATAAAAAAAACTCCGTTCATTTGGAAGTACATGGTGTTGTCCCATAAACATGAGTCTGCAAACAGTAGGTCAATACAATAATATTTCATACCACGACCTCTGAGAACTATGACCCCACGTTGCAGACTTTAACACACAATATCAACATTATTTTTCTCCCATAACAGTAGGTGATTGTAATTATTATGATATTTTTTTAGTTGAATGCTGCCATAAAATAAATTAGACCTGAACTATCTACCTTCTATCAAAATATTTATTCTTTACAATACTACATTGTAAAGATAGCAAACAAACATGTGATTAATAAAACATTTAATCCAATCTTACAGCTGATTTAGGTACTCCGCCTTAACGACACAATATGCTTATTAATTAATGTGAATAGTGTTTGCTAGATAGTTATTTTGATCTGTTCATGAAGACATTTGAATTCATTTGTTTTTAATGCTATTGAATTTTTTCAAGCCTTTTCTATGAAGATTTTGTAAATCGACTTAGATCTTATTGCTTGTTTTCTCACACATTCATTTCATTATTTTCACAAACTCTCAGGAATAGACAAGTCTCCTAGTCACGTAGTATAATATAATATAATCTGTCAAAAATAATGGCACTTAAAAATCAGATATTTATAAAACTTTACCCATAAGGCAATATGAACATCTTACAATCAGCATTAATGTTTTCTATCCATCCCCTTATTTACGTTTCAAAATTATGTTGCATAAAGTTCATTGCATGTGATACATCTATTGATTACCCTCGTTATGGTGAATGAAGAAATTTTTACTTTATAACGTACATGGAAATAAATAAAAACCAATATCATCACAACACTATGTTAAGAGTACAGAAACGGTAAATAAAATATTTTTCTTTTTTATATCTCTCTCGAAAATATTTTTATGGTGTTGTATTGTGTGTTCATATATAAGATGATTTTATTATTATTATTAATTGATTTGTATACAAAACAAAGCATCAGATTAATAAAACAATAAATCATTCTATGCTCGCTGCAACTACTCACCAACCTGTGTATGAACTAACTGTACAGCAGTGATTATCTCAGCTCAGTTATTCTTTGCTTAACGCCTTTCTCAATATACGTTTATTCAGTATTTCTTCTACGATTTCATTAACTTGTTCTTTTCCTGGATAAAATTCCGGGATAATACTTTGGGATATTTTGTTAATAGCAGGAAATTAAATTCATGAATTAAACTTGTTAAAGTCAGCTATGATGTTTGTCACACATTTTGAATGCTAAACACTATAAGAATATGACTGAAATGGGAAAAAAATCGTTATTCAGAGATTGACAATGTCCTTATATGATGAAAAACGACTCTCTCAATAAAGAATATATAGTAGAAGAAAACATTTCTTTCTTAATTTTGTAACAAAATCCTGTATAGTACATCTTTCTTTACACATTTCGAGATGACCATTATAGTGTTCATATTTATATTGAACGACTAATATGTATCACTAATAATACTAACTTACGATTGAACAAAGTTCTGTGAACATCAGATTTTTACTAGCTTGGTGGATTGAATGTTTAAAATTATTCAGAGTGAAAATCATTTTCTACAAGTAGATAAATGATGTCAAGAAATATATAATGGAATAGAATTCGAAATCCTTACAAACACTGATAACCGTAAACGTTCAATAATTCGATAAATATCGATTAGGACTGGCGTTAATGTTAGTAACACTGTATGCTTACACAGTGACGGTAGAGTAGTAGAATCGCTACCTCAAGTGTTATCTCATCGCTATTCATTATATGCATAGTATTATATTATTTAAGAATAAAATAAATATGAACCTACTTATGGCTCAATAAAAATATTTCTAATAAATATTTATTTATGTCTTCGTAAGTCGTCAAAAATTCGATGGTTAATTGTTTATTCATTCATTCATTCATTCATTGTCACCGTTTGGGGAAATTGTGAACAATAACGCTTTCTACATTCAATGAATTAAATACATTATTATTTGCAAAAAAATCTTTACCTATCACAATTATTTTTTATTTGAATAAATTTCGTTAAATATTTCAACAAAATGTACCAACCAAAGAAATCATGAATCATTTCTATCTCACAATGGACTTCTTAGAAAGTAGACGTGATCATAGCTGCTAGATGGAAAAAGATAATAAATAAATCATTACACCATCAATGGCTCGACAACCTGTCATCATCCTTGACCTCCTCTAAAATTCATCGCCGCTCCTTTTTATCCTGAAGGGATTCAATGTTCCAGTACTCCAGTTATTAGCGCCCCAAAGACATTCCCGTGACATCCACTAATATGAGAAGGTACCCGTGATGCTGATAAATAGGCATTATTTTTAGCATTCTGGCACTATGTAATAAAAAAATTACAAGCGTTGCAATAGGAAAATGTTAATAATTGTTTATTTGATTTTTGCAACAAGAAATATTCATTCCCACCTACTTATAATAAATACCAATATGTAACTATTATCGTTATATCATTGTACAATAATTTACATAGCTAACAGTATTGTTGTTTTCAATATTATAAAACGTATACTTTTACATTCAGCAATATTGTTGTTAATACATATCTTACTATTAGTACATATATTATATACTATCAACTACCAAATGCATAACAATGAGAAAATTTTAATTAATCATTCGTAACAAAATATTATTATTCATTCGTTTGTTTATTTTATTGCATTTAAATGCATGTTGCATTCATTAACTTGCACTTTTTATTCATCTCATTTACATAAGTATTACAAAAATATCATATATTACTACTACATATATATGTACCATCACGGCATGTCACAAGTGGGATAGCCAACAGACCAGCCGCATTTAATTAACACGCAAACTAAAAATAAAAAATCAGGATGGGTAGCAAACATCATGAATATGAGATGTAAAATGTCTTAATTAATCGCTTGCCTTTTACATACGATCGAAAATTTACGAAAAAGAGCGAGGGACCAATCCTTTGCTCCACTGAACGAATTATATAATTAAAACATAAGAGTTTCTTATGAAGAGAAAGTCCTTCACTCTTTTATATAAATTTTAGAGTGTCCCGTAAAAGGCATATATTCGCAAAATGTCACATTAATATATTTCACATTTTCAATTCAGCAATTTAACATCATGGATGTGGTTTGTCATCCATCCCGAATGTCTTAACTTTTATTGACACAGAATTTGCATCAAATTGCAATTTTCCACTGGCTTCCTAATTTGTGAAAAAAGCCGTGATGGTATGATTGAATGGATATTTTTGTGACTTCAGTACGGCTTATACAACTAAGCGAAAACAATTTTTTTTGCCTAGTATAAGCTACATGATTTTCCTTTAACAATATTGCATTCGAAATTTAACTTTGTTAATGTGCAAGAAACGCTTGTCATAGTTTTTCATATATAAATATTATAATTGGTAAATATTCAAAGAGACCTCCCACGGCGAAAAAATTTTTTTTTTTCAATACCCACCTTTGTTTTATTTCACCTTCACAACAAAAGCATAAGATATTTGGAAGAGTATTTAACATTGACACAACCTAGATTCTTTTCAAATCTACGAGTGCTTAAAAAAAACAACGATTTTAATGTCATAAATATTCTCCATTTTCCACATAAATCATTGATAACATTTCAATATTACCTAGCGTATGAAACGGTAACGCACCCATTACCTAGACAGATCGTGTGAGAAATGATTAATTTCACAGGAAAAATATTTACAAGGACCAAAGACAATCCCAAACATTCTTTCAAAAATAATGTGTTCATAATTTGATATTTGAGTTCGTTCCGCGCATCAATTTTATCATTATATGTATTAGTATACAATTTATTTTGTTGGACAGAAACAAACTTTAACCATACATTATATTATGTATATCTATATAAAATATAGGAAATTATTTCATAATAATTTCAACTAACGTGAAGACAATTCGTCTACTTAAAGCATTAGATTATTTCATTTTAACATAAAATTTGTTAACACTCTTTATAAGCTACAAAAAGACATGCTAGTCATCATGCAGTTTTTTTACGAACTTTAAAAATAAATATGTTTTTAGAAATATTCATCATCCATATATTATTATCTCTTAAGATTTATTAGGTGATTGCTATAAATTATTTCAAAGTTACAATTGGAACTACTCTTTGTACGAAACCTTTTTTTCAGAGACGCATTTTCTAAAAAGTACCTAAATAAGTTGGAATCTTTTTACTATACCATCATAACATTACCCACAAGTGGGTTGGCGAGTAGACTAATGTAATGAATATATAGGTCATCCTCTTTGTACCACAAAACAATAAGATATTAAGAATGGGTAGCAAACCTATTGAATGAATTGAAGATGTCGAATGTATTAATCATGATGTATTGCAAACATTTTTCATTTACAGAACACTCGAAAACTCTAAGAAAAGAACAGGAGACATATTCATTACCAGAGACTCCACGGATCAAAAAAAGTCTGTTGATTTCTTAGGTTTTTATTAAATTGCTGTCTTTTGAAAACCTAAATTTAATAATATTATAAAATATTAGCGGTACCTACTTAAGTAGTCAAAACGTCTATATACATCTGCAAACTAGGCGTGAAAATAATATATTTTCTTTATTAAAATAGTGCAGATTGTATTAACTATCACATTACATAATATTCTTTAAATTATTATTTTCATGTTGTATAATAATAAAATATTAGACAAGTAATTCAATAAATTATCAGATGCTTACAAACAAGACAGTATACTATGTACCTAACTGTATTGTTTTGAATTAGGTAACAAAAGTAATATTAATATTAAATTGACTACAGCTTGTAACATAATAAATATTTTAGATTTGTTATTATTGATATCTTGTAACCTGGCTTTGTTCGAGGAATAGAAGCTTTCACCTAATCCTAAGAGCTTTTATTATAAGTTTAGTAAATATCCGATACTATTTATTTTTATTGTGCCTTTGTTTGTATTTGCAATTATTTACAAACTATTATATTATTTCAGAGAAGAATACAACAATTTCATGTACTTTTAAATTCTTTCATAAAAACACTTTTAATATATTATATTGTGATGTATTGGCAGATGGCGCTTTTTAGCTGCCTGAAGTGTCATTAACATCTTCTATCGTTTTTTTCATTTATTGGGTCTAACTTAAATTAAAGACCCTATTGTTCAGCAGTTGTTATGATTTTTGAATGGGCCTTTGCGGTGGTTTGCACACAAAACGGCGCATCTTAAAAAAATGGCTAGTTATAAGTATTATAAAAAAGTAATTCTAATTTGGAGAAAGAAATATAAAAGGTATATTTTGAAAAATATTTTAACATTATTTGTTGGTAATATCATTACTAATTAATAAGATATATTCTCGTAAAGTTATGCAAATGCATACTATCCAGGAACACCTTTGATATTTGCAAGTTTCCTAATTCATATACTTACTAATTTCCGAATTTCTTCATTGCTTTTAAGCCTCCAGGTTCCTTCTGCAATACCCGGTCGTCTAAGTCATATAGATATAATAAATAAAAAACAAACAAACAAATAGACTCAAATATAATTATAAAATTTAACTGCAATATTTCGCGATAGAAATGAAAGTGAACAATATTATTTCTTGTCACATCCATCTTTCAATAATAATTAATCTATCTACTATTCCTGTATTGATAATAAATGTGAACGGACTACAAAATAAACTCCATTCAACTCTTGGCAATAGTATTTTATTATACCTATGAAGAAAGAAGTTCATTTTAACCAGGGATATCTGAATAGATTCAGTGCCTCTTACGACACGTTTTGACACCATTTTATTCTTCAGTTTATACATACTGGTTTTAAAAAATATAGTGATACCATAAAATGAATTACCAAAATTAATAAATAAACAAAATGCACAATACGCGAAATAATCTCAATATTACGATATCTTTGAATTAATGGGTTATGGGTTAATTAAGAGGTTAACTTTTTATGTATTGGTAAAAATTTAAAACGAATCTTGGATATCAAATTCATTCCATCAAGAAAATTGTTAAAAATTTAAACTTGTTAACCAGTGAACAAACTGCATATTGTAAACATATATTACAGATCATCCTCCACATGTCTATTCATGAATTTAAAATTGATGCAAACGAATAAAAAAAATTAAAATCAAGCTTTTTGTACATCACAATTTATTTTTTGATACTTTTCTATAAGCTAATGTAATTTAAAGTTGGAGAATTTATCATACACGTATATCGTAATTTCTTCCAGACAAACAATACCGGCTCAGTTTTAGAGGGAAAGTTTATCTGTGAATTCTAAAACCAAATATCAATATATTTATTTCTTATAAAATCTAATATATATTTTGTCGATCGATATCGATAATAATAGATAAAAAGCGCTGATTGCTTCGCGCAAAACCTCATTAGTGTGGCGCTCACATCTGGGCAAATGCGGCAGGTCACGCAGAATCCCAATACCTATAATATCACTCTTTACTTTACTGAAGATCTGCTATAGGCAAAACCAGTAAATATTGGCAATAGCAAAAATATATTATCATGGAAATAAAAGTCAATAACTGACTGTTATTTTCCAATTCAAATCCATGAGATAATCCAAAAAGTTTCGTAAGATGAAATATATATTTTTAAACCTTATTTATTGCTGATTCTTTTGCTGCCCATTTTTCCTTGGTAATGAGATACGTATTTTTATCACTTAATCAAGTTTTAATAATTCTAATACCCTCACCTTTTTACGAGTGTGTTGATGCGTTGATCATTTAAATATTATTTTTAATTAAAGCAGACGTTTTATTCCACAAGAAATTTAACATCTGCGATTCAGAGAAGGGCTATGCCAATCATCGTAAACATCTTGTTTTTTTTATTGGCATGGAGAGAACAATTACTTGTACTCGTATACAACATGAAATTAGTCTACTAAATATCCCACATGTGAGGTAAGTCGTGACATAATTTACTCGATGTCGGGTGCCTTGCCGGAAAAAAAAAGAAAGAAAGAAAAAGAGGTAGGTCGTGATGGTATGGATAAATAGGTAGAATGGGATATTTTTATGAAAGAACTTGATCATAAACAATAGATTATGATGATTTTCATATCTAATGCATCTATGGTGAGTGAAATGCGTACAAGGAAAATAATAATAAATTCAACAATTTGAATAGAATTTAAACCTAATTATTCATTAAAACTATTTAAGAATAAAGTAATCTTTGATTTAAATATTTTCTAGTAATTTTTCCTTCTTTTTTCAATGTTTTTGTACCTATCTCTGTGCCTGTTGATTACTTTCGTTATCTGTAAATATTACTATTTTGATGGCTTTTTCAAGTATTAATAAAGTCTTGTTTTTATGAATCAAATTCCTAATATCTAGTTTTCTAGTTATTTTATGTATTATGCCGCTGAAAAATACTAGATAGGCACACAAAAGATATACATAATTAACATGGATATTTACTATTTAGGTATATTTATCCATATTATGTAATATTTCCTTAGAACATTTAAAGTAACAACTGGATTCCTCTACCATTCCTACAAATAACGTAGGTATATTGCAATGCATGTTTACAACCTATTTTATTATTGGAACTTTATTCCTGACAATCATTATTTTCATCTGAATAGTTATCTGCAAAGATATTATCTAGAATATGTATCATTTTAAACGAAATTATTAAAATAAATAAATATAAAACGGTTTTAAGATGAAAAATACCAATTTTGTCATTAAATTTTCTTTATTTAAAAAAGATATCGTGAATAATAAATAGTGATTCACAGTATAAACGACTTGTGGTTCTCTGATTTGTAATCAATTAGTATAATGTCAATATATTTCAGATGATAAAAATAATAATTGACAGACTTCCCATTGTACTGTCTTTTACTTCCAACAAACACTTTCTATTCACGAACTAACAATACACACAATCGAATCAATTATATCATTGTGCATCAATTCGAATCTATTTCCTATTGATCTGATTCAGTACCTATATAATAATATCTACGAGTTATTCTTTTAAAACATTCGCAGACGATTCCCGATAATAATCTTACTCGAAATCTAACTATAAATGCCAAAAAAATAATAGAGATGTCATTTCATGACTTTTTTTTATAGAATCGTTCTGTTTATTCACAAAATATAATACAAAAATATAAATGATTTTTGTATAATATACTTTTGCCGTTGGCTATTTTAATTCAAATATAAAAAATAATTGATACACGAAATGTCAATATAATATTTCACTCAGAACTTTCTCCCTCAATAGACCTTATTACATTTCTATTTATCCATTATTCAAAACATTGCCATCGAATTTTTCGTATGATAAAATGCTCACAAAAATTGAATTGTTTTAAATTATTATTGTAATATGCAAAATTTAAGAAATAAAAATTACTTTCGATGTAGGTACTCCGATTCTTCTTTCGCCTTTCTCTCAAGAACAAAGAATGAAACTAAACCAAGTTTTCAGTCATTTGAACTTCGTTATGCCAATTGAATTACTGTTTTCAAAAACATCTTTGACATCTTGACATCGTTGTCATGTAAACTGTGTTCTATAAAAAGTGAGTTTCGGACCATTGACAGCCTTTCCAGCTCTTACCACATCATATTTCAAGCACAACCTTAGTTAGCAAAGAGCGCCCTTGAGGTGGATTTTTTTTTCACAAAACGGCGCTTTACAAATCATCCAAATAATAATAATATACAATACTATATTAAAAATGCTTAGATATTTCAGAGTTGCTTTATACATAATATAAACCATAGCATACCAATGAATAGTGAAATGTTGTCTTCAAAAATTAATAAAAGAACCAACTGTGCATTGTCTTACATACATTTTAATATTATAACTTCCGTAGTAGCTTTTATATAATAAGATAACTTTGGGGCATACGTCCCTCGAGTTTAGTAGATATTGTTCATGCATGTTAAGCTGTGTTACATTGTTTTATCTTTTGAGCATAAATCATCGTAAAAATAATATCTCGAAATATTCTGTCGGCACGCCCAACATATCGTCCTTCTATCGTAGACACACAATCACTTTTATAATGAAATGTCGATCTGTTTCAATGGTTATTATAATTGATTACAAACACTAAAAGAATTCATGACGAGTATTGATTCAAGAATCTTAAGGACATGTTTATCTAAATATTTTGTTAAAGGAATAAGTAACGGTTTTTTTAGATAAGTATACATATGAATATTATTGTCTTTAAATTCAAGGTATGTACATTGTATTTAGATAGTGTTAATACGATATGATTTATCAATATATTATCAAGAATCTGATGAGCTACTCTGAAGCCGCCTGTCTAGAATTTCATTTAACATTCTAGAATCGTAAATTACCGATTTTTCAAACTGGCTTTTTTCAATCTAGATCCTTGTGAATAGAATAATTCTACGAACATCTTTAATTTAATGATGATTTTACCAAACATCCTGAGTAACTTACTTTTTACGGTACGGAGAAAACAAACTGTATGTTCAAAATGCAGTTAGTTCACAGACCATACAACTTATGGGATATGCAGTGATGGTATAGAGTATAGACAGAATGATATGCAAAACTTTTCATGTTATCACTCCCACATACAAAATATAATACTATATGATTTACATTAACACCTACATACTTACTGATGAAGCATCTCGCCAACCTATAGTAATAAAATGTGTACCTAGTTACACAATCAGCCGTTCTCTTAATACCTATACTAAGTGCAATGCCATCATAATTAATGCAACTTATTTATTGAATCTGCTTAAGGTTTTCTTAAATATAAACCTTCAATAATATATTAATGGCTGCTGATCATTAATATAAATATGTAACTGATATCAGTTTTAATTATGTCTGTCCGTAGTCGAAGATTGTCATTAAGGAAATATAAATTTGTAAAAGAGCTCGATTTACAATAAGAGTAAAATATAAAATAATACCAAGATCTTCAAAAAATATTGCAAAATTAAAACTTCAGCGTGTTTATTAGGATAATTTAAAATTAATACCGAAATACCTATTTCTATACACAATTATTTTTAAAAGAAAAACGAATAATATATTGAAAATGGGTAACGAGTTTATTCTATCTATCACCTCACACCCATCCTTTGTATGTAGACAAAAAAACGGAACACTCATAATTCCTTAGACATGCACGCCCATTTTTCCATGCAGTGCCCAGGTCACATGTTTCTTGTACCTTCTTATTTTTACATCTTCTGTCCTTTTAAATAAATAAAAAAAAACCTCATAATTTCATTACGTGTCCAAACCATGCCAACTTTTTTCGCATTCTATTCGTATATTTACTACTACTACACCATCACGGCAAGTAGGGTATTCACATATTTTTTAAACATATATTTTATATAACCTATCAAACATTATTTATACTCGTTGAAAGATTTCTCGTTTATATCATACCAATCTGATTAGAAATCACGAAGTAGTCTGACCTCGCGAATGCGATATGATTGAATGCCATAAAATCCTATCGATCATAAATTTATTGTTTACAGCAGATAATATTTCGGTATGCATTACACATTACAAGACATCGGCTGCAAGCGAGTAGTAAAATGTAAGATTTCATATCATTTGTGAGGTTTATTACGATTCCTTTATATCTAATAATGATGATTCATGTTGGTATACTCGCGCTTTGAACAATAATAGAGCTGTTAAATTTTAGTAACACTTTTATCTAGGTTGCTATTCTCAACTTAGCAATAATAATAATTAATCATAAAACGTCAAATTGTTGGTATTTAGTTCTTGCACACCTATATATTATATAACGACTTAACGTAGATACTAACTCTTATTATTTGAAATACCGAAGGTTTTATACATACTTACTTTGGGAAGTCTGTTTACGAGGGATGGAAGATTTGATAAGGACATCAAAAGAAGAAAAGTCGCCGGTGCTAGAGTGAATGGTGCACTTCGACCCATTGTTAGCAATAGCAGTATGTCGAACATGGCAAAAATGCTAGTGCCCAATACCATTCTGATACCGACACTTATGTATGCAAGCGAAACTTGGACCGGGCTGAAAAAGGACGAGAGTGGAATAAATCATGTGGAGATGCGTTCACTGAAAAGAATGGTAGGTAAAACGTTGCGAGATAGAGTGAAGAATGAGGATATCAGGAGAATGAGCGGATGAGAGAAGAGTGTTGTGGACAGAATGCGTGTAAACAAGTTAAGATGGTTTGGACATGTTGAGCGAACGCAAGATGAAAGGATGACGAAGAGGATGTATTTATCTGAAAAAAGGGTTGGGAGGAAGCGTGGACGTCCAAGAACCACGTGGCTTGATCACGTGGACCAAATTCTTAAGGACGGCCGCGAGTTGATTAAGAGAAATCGGCGTGCATGTATGAGAAACTGGATGAATGTAGAGGAAGCGAAAGAAGTATGTAAGGATAGATCAATATGGTGTTCCGTTCTCTCTGCCTACCCCTCCTGGGACATGGCGTGAGGGTATAGTATAGTATAGTTGTATTTTTTCCTTTTCCATAGTTGTATGGAAGGGCCGTTGTGACTAAGTACTTCCTACAGAAGTCTCTGCCCATTGTCATTGCTTCTACGCCCTCGTCCGACTCCAAAGCAAGTCTTTCAACACACATATTTATTAAATGTTTTTCCAACATTCTGTTTTCTGGAAGTTTTATAAATTCTCAAAAACAAATACATGTCGAGTTAGATATTGCAGTTCCGAAAATGAAACTATCTTTCAACTTAAACTCAGAATTCGAACTAGTGATTTTTCATGCAGAAAACCAATAATCTATCAACAGATTACCGATACACGATTAATATAACTTTGTGATTAATAACATTTTTACAATTTAGCACACATTGTCAATAATTTATTGGATTAAGTTATGATAATATTACATCATAAGATAATCAAGAAATTACTTGGAGAGTAATGAAGACACCTTTTGCACACCTACTATCATTATAAAAATTATATATTGTGTCAAGAACATATTAGTGAATACAATATTCTATTTGAGAAAAATTTAATCACTTCAACCAAGTTTTTTATCTCTACCATGTATAGAGTCTTACACTCCGTATATTATCTATTATTAACAGCTCATTATAATTCTCTTTCAAGTGCTTACAATATGTATATAACTACTATACTTTTAATATTGCAAATAAGTTTTTTCATTATTCTCGGGTTTGTGCCTTGACTAAGAGGTAAATTATGTTGAACTAATGATGACTACCGATAATTGATAAATCACCTTATGTCTGAAGTACTTAGTGTACATAATATACATAAGTAGTCTATGTATATATAATTTAATGATTTAAGAGATAAAATACAGAATTACAGTTCAAACAAAATGTATGTATACTAATTGAATACTTCTTAATTTATCCTTTAAAGTTCATCTTATGCACAAAAATTATAAGAAAATAAAACTTCTTTCATTCAAAGCTATTATGTGCCAATTTCATTACCAACACAATTTACTGCATTCCGAAAAAAGTGCTTCCAAATTGATTCAATTATTTGTTCATTTACAGTCTCGAGGGGCACAAACATTTTATAAAACAAATGTTAACATCACGATAAAAAAAACTATTTATAAAATTAAGAAACTAAAACACAAAATAAAAACATAACAATACACACATAAGCTCAAACATATGAGTCATAGAGCTTCTTTAAACTTTGAAAAAGAACAATCATAAAAACTACGTGGTCAACAATTATCTTATTTATTGATATATGAATAATAGGGAAACTACGAAGGAAATGTGACAAATTCCTTTCTACGTCATTACTCTGAAACTGATAGCTCGTACAAGATATAAGCAATATGAGAAATTCGTATGAATCACTGCGAACAAATGTCTTTGGTATTTATACAATTTGCAAGACAGTATAGAACTATGGACTTGTGTCGATTCATATTAGGAAATTGTAACAAGGTTTATGCTACAAACATACTTTGACGGATATTCAAGAAAGAGCCAAATATAGATCAAAGCCTTACTCATAATTTTACAAAAGATTTATCATTATTATCAGTAGGTACGTACCGTTGTGACGTTTATAATAAATGTTTTATTAATATTGTCATCCGGGATTTTCTTTATATCTTTGTTGATAAATAAATAAATAAAATTATGGCACGAACGTTAAAGAACTTTATTTAGAACATTTTATAGTGTATCCAAGTATTTTCCATATCTGTCTCACGAGAAGAAATATACCTGTGTAACTTAATAATCTCTCCAGAAATGTAACCAAGTATCACCAGCACCCATTAACATATATTATGTGACATTTTTTTTGTAGATAGATACTGTCCTATTATTCAATAATTATCATTTTTATATGTTGATGAACATATTTTTCAACAAAACCTAGCCATTAAAATTCTTCGTAATGTTTATTTGGTTGGCAGGGCACTAAAAAAACTTTCAATTGTTCAGTCTGATTTTCAGTGATCATTCTCAATCAAATCATTTTATATCTTGTTGAATCTAAGTGATCATTCTCAATCAAATCATTGTATATCTTGTTGAATCTTATAGTGATCATTCTCAATCAAATCATTGCATATCTTGTTGAATCTTAGTGATCATTCTCAATCATATTATTGTATATCTTGTTGAACCTTAAAAGTTCTAAAACTTAACACTGAAACATCACGAAAGACAAATACTTAATACACAAAATCAATAAATGAAAATAAATAATAAATCAATGAAAACATGAAACATTATTATGAAAAAGGATTAACCAGCATGTAATGAAAACATTTTATCGCTGTATAAAATCACGAAGTTGTAAGTAGTCATTACCTTCATAAAAATATATAAAAGCTCTCTTGTTGTACACTTACGAGTATAAGTCATAAAATATGTATGTAGAAGTAGTTATTAAACTATTAAATCTACACTTAGTTATGATCAATTTTAACCTATTTACTTTATCCGTGACTAACTTAAACATAATAATATATTGTTTATGGTATCTTACATTGTATTACTCAATCTTAACATTGTTCTAATTTGTCTTGTATTTTTGTCATTCAATACAACAATATTTCATTATAGATCAGTTATTGAATGTTTTATTGCTATTGCTTTGCTACAACTTATAGTTTATTGCGTACATCAGGTACTCGTATCTGACAAAATGCTCCGTGAAAGGTTATGATCATGAAACACTATTGTAATAATATGTAAGCAATGTGATCTGTCTTACATTATATACCTAGATAAGGTATTGCAATTAATAACTCACAAGAAAAAATGTTAATAGTACGAAACAAAAATGCCAATACTTGTAATAGATATTCATCATCATCGCCCTCAACGCTCCTCTCGGGAGCACAGGGCAGAAATCAGCCTCCTCTATTCAGAGCGTCTCTGTGCCAATCCAATTTACTCAAAATACACCAATTTATCTTCCCCAACACAGTACGTCCATCTTTAAAATATTGCATCTTCGGACTAAGTAGACTAAATAAATGGTTTCACTTTGTTATTTGATTGATTACATTTAAAACCATTTGCTTACTTAACCACATGACAATCATGTAATATGACAGATTATAATAAGTCTACTCAGCTAAATGCTTTTCACACAATTGAACAATACGTATCGTCGATACTCAAGGAAACGTGCATTATCGGAAGAAATTTCTATTGTATTGTGCTAGTTTAAATACAACGTAGCTACTTATTCCACTACCTCATAATATATTAATTATTTATTTATTTATTTTATTCTTCACTGTACATTGGTTACATTATTTGAAATCAATACAAAATATCATAAAAATACCAGTTATATTAATATAACTAGACAATAATTAATATCTTCATAATCGGAGTTTTATCCGACAAAAAAATATTTTCAAATATCAATTTCAAATGAGAGTGACGTCCCATTTATATGAAACATGCAAAAATCTCGACTTTGTTACTCGACCATTTTCATTCAAAAGTCATATAAAAGAAGTTAATCTCACGTTCTACTTCTTTCACTTTTAATTCTACTTAAAAAGAAGCCTACAAGAAGTACCTACTGACAATTTCTTTAATATTTGCGATATAAATCCCATCATGTGAACATCTCTTAAAATACAATGTCTCTGACAGCTTTTATTATGTACATTAAAACAATAATAGTATACAAAAACGTGTGTACATAATAATTACGAAGTATGAAAATAAACCAATTAGTGTCATTCCGCTTCATTTCCGTTCATCATCTCCATGTTACATATTATGTACAGGTAATGAGTAATGAATCATTGTGACACGGTGCGACTTATCCATAAAAATCTAGAACCTACGTGAGTATTATAATACCTACTATTTACACAAATATAATATAATAATTATTCATTTACTATCGTTAATCTTGTAGAGTTTCAGTTATAAAAGCATTACATGCGATACCGGGTTCATATTTTACTATTGTTTATGTAAGCCAGTGATAGGCAAATCCATTTATCAAAAGATACAAAGTATCAATACGCATCAATATACACTTTAGTAATGTTTCTGTTATTTTGTTATTAGCCCCAACGCAGATGAACCATTCCTAGTGGAGCAGCAACACTTTGTAAATTGTACCAAATTCTTCCTCTTCTACTTCTTTTTCGTGGTTGTAGATCATCGATCTGTTAGTTCGGAAGTTGTTGCCTCTTGTGATGGTGAAGACCAGCTGTCTTTCTATCTTTGTTGTGGTCTTCCTCGGGGCTGTATCAAATTATGCACTATAATTTAAAAAATGTGAAATGTCTTTATGAAAAGAGGTTTATTTATGTTTATAGCAGAGCACATATATAACAGAGCAGTTCGCGAGTTGCAGTTTGCTACCTCTGATACAGACAATCTATGTATTAAGTTAGTTTAACATTGCATCATATCGTGAAAAATACCCACGCACACTTTGACTACATAGTAGTAAGTAATACCTAATAAGTACATAACGCAACGAGATATTTAGAAACAGATTAATACATACATATATATTAATAATAGTACAATGTATTCTTATGATTCACACTAAGATAAGTGGTGAATATCAGAAGAACTTGACTAGTTTATAAGCGCGACATCACTTAAGGCATAAATTATGTATGATTATTATCTATTTGAACCGCTTTAGTTTTTCTCACAAGTATCAAAAATAGATTAAATTAATATTAAATAACTCAATGCGCAGAACTCGCTTGCCTACGATGATGATCTATGATAAATAACGAATTTGCAACTCCCGTTTTAAAAACAAGTTTGTTCGAGAGTTCCGTGTTTACTTTACGAAAATTCTGGATCACTAATTCTTTCCAGTGAAAACTTGACATAAAAAGTAGAAAATCTTTTATATCCTGAAAATCTCACAGCGGATAATGAAATAATAAAGAAAAAGCGGAATGATAAATTATTAATAAGTAGGTAGATACATAAGAGCTTCATTTCAATTCCTATGGGATGGTGACTTTGCATTTGAAAGTAGTGGAAAATTGGGAATATTTATATGATACAATGCTTCCACATATTCATCACAATTAATAAAATATATCTACTTCTAAATTATCCATGAAGAACAATAATACAATGGTACGAATAGTCTGATAAAAGAATCTATACTTACTGAACATAGTATAGATAAACACACAGACGAACTTTCTCAAATATTTACATGTTGGTTAACCAGATTTTTATATCGTCACTTAATTTATATCAGTTTTGTTCTGTGCGAAAATATACATAATCTTACGCAGAAGTGGACCAAAAAAAATGTCTAGACCAGAGGTTCCCAACGGGGGCGATATCAATCACCCAGTGGGTGCTGAAGTCATCCAAAGTGGGGGTAGAAAGCCAGAGAGAATTGAGGACCTCTAAGGCCCATAAACATATGTGGCTGACATATTAAAAGTTGCAAGCTAAAAACAAAGATTCCAGACCAGAGAAAAAGATTTTGAATTTACGTCTTTGTGCGTGCACTAAAGCTCACAAAGTGGGTGATGTTCGAAAAAAGGTTGGGAATATCTGCTCTAGATAATAATGTGGCAAATGTTGTATAACAGTTTTATTGAATAATTAATTATTGTTCCAGTTTTAGGGCATCATAAATCAGTAGCATACATAGTCATTAATTCTATATGTCCGGAGGTAGTCATCTATTTATTGTGATTTCACATAGACTTGGTGTTATATTACTACTTACTTTATCTTCTAATTTGTTTCTAGATATATCTTTAACGAAATAAGGCAATAAAACTTCAATTACATAACATTCACAATTTGATTATTTAATATCGCATGTATTAAGATCATCTCATAATATTAGGAGTGTAGATATACAATTTGATTATTTAATATCGCATGTATTAAGATCATCTCATAATATTAGGAGTGTAGATATACAATTTGATTATTTAATATCGCATGTATTAAGATCATCTCATAATATTAGGAGTGTAGATATACAATTTGATTATTAAATATCGCATGTATTAAGATCATCTCATAATATTAGGAGTGTAGATATACAATTTGATTATTAAATATCGCATGTATTAAGATCATCTCATAATATTAGGAGTGTAGATATACAATTTGATTATTTAATATCGCATGTATTAAGATCATCTCATAATATTAGGAGTGTAGATATACAATTTGATTATTTAATATCGCATGTATTAAGATCATCTCATAATATTAGGAGTGTAGATATACAATTTGATTATTTAATATCGCATGTATTAAGATCATCTCATAATATTAGGAGTGTAGATATACAATTTGATTATTTAATATCGCATGTATTAAGATCATCTCATAATATTAGGAGTGTAGATATACAATTTGATTATTTAATATCGCATGTATTAAGATCATCTCATAATATTAGGAGTGTAGATATACAATTTGATTATTTAATATCGCATGTATTAAGATCATCTCATAATATTAGGAGTGTAGATATACAATTTGATTATTAAATATCGCATGTATTAAGATCATCTCATAATATTAGGAGTGTAGATATACAATTTGATTATTTAATATCGCATGTATTAAGATCATCTCATAATATTAGGAGTGTAGATATACAATTTGATTATTTAATATCGCATGTATTAAGATCATCTCATAATATTAGGAGTGTAGATATACAATTTGATTATTAAATATCGCATGTATTAAGATCATCTCATAATATTAGGAGTGTAGATATACAATTTGATTATTTAATATCGCATGTATTAAGATCATCTCATAATATTAGGAGTGTAGATATACAATTTGATTATTAAATATCGCATGTATTAAGATCATCTCATAATATTAGGAGTGTAGATATACAATTTGATTATTTAATATCGCATGTATTAAGATCATCTCATAATATTAGGAGTGTAGATATACAATTTGATTATTTAATATCGCATGTATTAAGATCATCTCATAATATTAGGAGTGTAGATATACAATTTGATTATTTAATATCGCATGTATTAAGATCATCTCATAATATTAGGAGTGTAGATATACAATTTGATTATTTAATATCGCATGTATTAAGATCATCTCATAATATTAGGAGTGTAGATATACAATTTGATTATTTAATATCGCATGTATTAAGATCATCTCATAATATTAGGAGTGTAGATATACAATTTGATTATTTAATATCGCATGTATTAAGATCATCTCATAATATTAGGAGTGTAGATATACAATTTGATTATTTAATATCGCATGTATTAAGATCATCTCATAATATTAGGAGTGTAGATATACAATTTGATTATTTAATATCGCATGTATTAAGATCATCTCATAATATTAGGAGTGTAGATATACAATTTGATTATTTAATATCGCATGTATTAAGATCATCTCATAATATTAGGAGTGTAGATATACAATTTGATTATTTAATATCGCATGTATTAAGATCATCTCATAATATTAGGAGTGTAGATATACAATTTGATTATTAAATATCGCATGTATTAAGATCATCTCATAATATTAGGAGTGTAGATATACAATTTGATTATTTAATATCGCATGTATTAAGATCATCTCATAATATTAGGAGTGTAGATATACAATTTGATTATTTAATATCGCATGTATTAAGATCATCTCATAATATTAGGAGTGTAGATATACAATTTGATTATTTAATATCGCATGTATTAAGATCATCTCATAATATTAGGAGTGTAGATATACAATTTGATTATTTAATATCGCATGTATTAAGATCATCTCATAATATTAGGAGTGTAGATATACAATTTGATTATTTAATATCGCATGTATTAAGATCATCTCATAATATTAGGAGTGTAGATATACAATTTGATTATTTAATATCGCATGTATTAAGATCATCTCATAATATTAGGAGTGTAGATATACAATTTGATTATTTAATATCGCATGTATTAAGATCATCTCATAATATTAGGAGTGTAGATATACAATTTGATTATTAAATATCGCATGTATTAAGATCATCTCATAATATTAGGAGTGTAGATATACAATTTGATTATTTAATATCGCATGTATTAAGATCATCTCATAATATTAGGAGTGTAGATATACAATTTGATTATTTAATATCGCATGTATTAAGATCATCTCATAATATTAGGAGTGTAGATATATTATTTCATGATTTTTGTGTACCAATCTGGGTATACATACACTGAATGAGACCCACCGACCGTCTGGATAAGGGGCTTTTATTTATTTGGGTAAATAAAAGGATATATATTATAATTATTTGTTTATTAATTTAATCGTTCTCTCTTTCTTTGCAGGAACAAGACTCTACCACTCGGAGGTCACGGCGTCAATAAATCATCTCTTTCTACGACATCCCCAACGCTCGCTGACATATTCTAAAAGGTGAATAGTGAAAGTGGATCGTCAGAGCTGGGTCATCAAGTCGAAAAAGTCGTAAGCAATATAAAAAAGTACACAATGATCATAGAATATTTTTCTTCTTTATCTCGGCTATTTTAAGATCGATATTCGTTTAAAAACTTGTAACTAAATTTCTCAATTTACGCTACACCAGGTAGGAACTTCGCGTAGGTATAGTTTTCATAGTTCCAGTTTCCACAAGTCTGAGATCTTCTCTATTTATCTATACCATTACGACCCACAAGTGCAGCAGTCTGTGGATCCTTTGAAAGTAAAAAACATGCAAGTCAAATTAAGAATGTGTGGCATTCATTATCACTGAATCAAAGATGTAGTCTATGATCTTCCCACATTAGTTTTTCATATTAAGATTGCCATTTCAAAAGTTTTAAATCACTCATCGAAAATTAAAAGCACTTGACGGTATGTCCCGCCCAATGCTCCGTGTCTATGTATAGTAAGGCCAAACTGTTGTGTACTGTACTTTTCTATTGACATTTTAAAGAAGACCTGTTTAAAAGTTCAATAAATTAATACAAATTTTACTGTCTATTCAAATTTGCATACAACCTTCTCATTCAAATATAAAATAGTAATAACATTATAAAAACCATTTATTAGATGATCTGCGGTAATCTGATTTAATAATATGCAAATAGATCACTTGTCTAAAGTACCTACCTGATATGTACATAAATTGTACCATATATTTGCGATTCTATACTATGTACTTACCCATAAGGTATTACTACCAATTTTAGAAACAAGATGTTGATTGGCCTTTTCACCAACAAATTGAGGGGACCAAATGGTTTTATTCAATAAATCATCCATCATTTTTTGATAGCTAATGATGTAGGTACAAGTTAGTAGGTAACGAATAATACAATAATGGGATTCCGAATAACAGATATTTGGCGAGATTCTTAAGCAGGTAGGTAGTCGAATGTCTAGACACCCCTATCATTATATAAGTAATTATTTTATCTCGCTCGGTTAGTTGCTGGCTTCCCCACTTGTAGGATATGCTGCGATGGTATAGATATAGTAATAGACATTATATCTTTCGTGGAGAAAGAGGAGGTGTTTCAGGATTAGTAAGCATATGAAAATGTTTTGAGCAACAATATATTTTTGAGAGATTTAGTTCCCTTATCAATTTTTCTTTTATTTTTCTTTCTTTTATTACGAACTTATTTTACTATATTGATAAACCAATTAATTTGTTCTGGTTTCATGTCTTTCGAAATAAAATTACTGTCCTATATCCAGATACCTATTTTTTTAATCTTTTTTATAATCATATTAATTTATCTAATTTTGTATATACTATTCGGAGTTGACTGTAAGATATCGCATGAAGTTTTTATATTTTTTCGTGTTTTCTTATAGCCGAGAAAGATTTATTTATTTTCATTTATTTTTTATATTGAGCTTCCATCTAATATCCGACCAGGTAATAAATAAACCGAATACCGGATACCCCTTTTATCCGGTATTCGGTTCTCCCTATATGTATAATATCTGTTGTCATTTCTACGCGTATAATACATGACGTACTTAAAGCGCAGATATAATTACACAAGGCACTAGACCTTCAGATACTTTGAACAAAGGCAATGATGAAATCTTCAAATTAATTCATAGATGTACATAATATGTATAGCAGAAAAATTTGTTACTTATTATAGCCATAGACAGAAGTATTAAATATAAAAGTGTTTATTTATAATAATTTGATATCATGCATGCAAGTGAGATGTGGACATGATTAAAACAGGATCAAAGAGGCATAAATGAAGTAGAAATGAGATCGTTGAGAAGGTCGTGTGGTAAAAGTCTAAGAGATCGTGTGCGTACCTACCTAACAATGATATACGAGAGGAATGTGGAATGAAAGTTAGTGTAATAACAAGGATGAATGTATATAAGTTACGATAGTTTGGGCATGTGGAAAGGATGAATGAGGACAGAATGACCATGAAGGTATATTTGGCTGAGAGGAATGGTGCTCGGAGACGTGGACGACCGAGAATCGAGTACAAATGGCAAGATCATTTAAATAAAATCCTACCGGACAGTCACGTATTGAGCACATTAAACAGGAGAGCATGCATGAGGAATTGTATGACTGTGACTGAAGCGAATGCAAGGATAGTAGGAAGTGGCGCTCGATCCTTTCTGCCTACCCCGCGAGGGAAACGGCGTGATGGTTTGTATGTATGTATGTAACCGAGAACCACGTGGCTTGATCACGTGGATCAAATTCTCAAGGACGGCCGCGTGTTGAGTAAGAGGAACCGACGTGCGTGTATGAGGAACTGTATGAATGTGGAGGAAGCGAAGGAAGTGTGTAAAGATAGATCTGTTTGGCGTTCCGTTCTCTCTGCCTACCCCACTTGGGACACGGCGTGAGGGTATAGTATAGTATAGTATAGTATAGTAATTTGATATCAACTTTCATCAAGTACCGTCGATCGACAACATTGACGTGTAGTAATGTAACTTCGGTTTGCCTTCAACGATACTTTGTTTTCAACTACAAATTTTTGAGCTTATTTTGAGTAAGTAAACATAAATTATTTAAATTTTGCTGTGAACTGACTCCACTTTCACGACACAGTTTACTTATTAATTTGAGAGCGTGTTCTGGATATAGTTATGTTGGTTTATCAAAAACTTTGTTAATAAAAATAATACGAGATTATCTTTCTTCTATTACACAACCAACATAATGTACGTAAGATTTCTGCATATAATATATGGTTACAATAGCAATTAGTACTCATAGTGTACTGTACCACAACAATAAGAATAAATTTTATATGAAATATAATTTTCCGGGTCACTTCCTCTAAGTATAGATGATACTTGTACTTAATATGTAGTTCATTTATACAACAATCAATTTAGTAATAGTAGGTACATCTTTTTCCTATTATATTACATATCTACCTATGTACTACATATCTTATTAACAAAGTATTGCACGTTATCAAAAGTATCTGCGAAATATAAATAGAGTAAGGCATTAACGATAAATGAAATAACGAGTTAATTAATATCCGTTTAAATTGTGATTCATCTCTAGCCATCTCTCCACTGCTGGATGTAGGCCTCTTCCATATTCCTCCATCTTTTTCTCTCCTGCGCGACTGCTGTCCACCTCCTACCCGCGACATGGACGATATCGTCAACCCATCTTTTCTGCGGTCGACCCACTCCCCTTTTTTGATCCCACGGTCTCCAGTTCACGATTCTAGGTGTCCATCTTTCAGTTCCCTGTCTAGCCACATGACCCGCCCACTGCCATTTCAATTTTGTGACACGGTCCACCACATCGGCAACTTTTGTTCGGCGTCTGATTTCCACAATTGGTACTCTGTCTCTAAGACTTATGCCTAGCATTTGCCTTTCCATAAATCTTTGTGCACATCTTAATTTGTGTATGGTATTGGCTGTCAGTGTCATTGTTTCAAGACCATATGTCATTACAGGGAGGATACATGTGTCATAGACCTTCCTTTTCAGGTTAATGGGAACTTCTTTATTTTTGAGAATGTGACCTAATTTACCAAAGGCGGCCCAACCCAATCCAATTCTTCTTGGTATCTCTGCTGTCTGGTTTGCTTTCCCCAGTTTGATTTTATGTCCGAGATAAATGTATTCTTCAACAGGTTCTATTGTTTTATTGTCTATGGTGAGACCGCTGTTGGAAGGGCTCATAATTTTTGTTTTTCCAATGTTCATCTCGAAACCAACTTTCAGGGAGGCATCATGGAGTTCCTTTATCATATTATTTAACTCTTCTAGATCGCAACTGATAAGCACAATATCGTCCGCAAATCTCAGGTGGTTCAGATACATCCCATCTATCTTTACTCCTTTTTGTTCCCATTTTAGTGTTTTAAATATATTTTCTAGGACCAATGTAAACAGTTTGAGTGAGATGGTGTCACCTTGTCTAACGCCTCTTTTGATTTCGATTCTATTAGTTTTAGTATCGTCATCAACCCACACATCCATTTTAGCATGATCGTAGATATATTTGATCAGTCTTGAGTATCTGGAGTCGATTCTCGCGTCATTGAGTGCTTGCATTATTGCCCACTGTTCCACAGAATCAAAGGCTTTTCTATAATCGATGAATGCCAAATGGATTGATATATTATATTCAGCGGCTTTTTCGATAAGTAGGCGTAGAGTCTGTATATGGTCATTTGTTCCAAATCCTTTCCTGAAGCCCGCTTGTTCAATTGGTTGATAAGAGTCTAGTTTTGGCGTTAGGCGGTTTGACATGATCTTGGTAAGAAGTTTATACAAATGGGATAACAAACTGATAGGTCGATAGTTTTCAAGGTTTTCAGGATCTCCTTTTTTGTGCAATAATATTACTTCTGCATTTTTCCATTTTTCTGGTATACATTCCTGTTCCAAGCATTTATTTAGAAGTATTTTTACAGCTCCAATCAGTTCTTCACCACCTAACTTTAACATGTCACTTGTCACTTGATCTTCTCCTGCACTTTTGTTGGTTTTCATGTATTTTAGTGCGTATTCAATTTCATCATGTTCTATTTCTGGCAGTTCTTCTGATCCGACATTTCTAACGATAAAGTCATTTTCTGTATATGGTGGAGGTGCTTTAGATTCATACAGCCCTGTATAGAATTCGTGTATTGATTCTATTATTTTATCTTTGTCGTTTATTGTTTCTCCGTTTTTATTTATGATTTTGATGATATTGGATTTGCCGGAGTTCTTGTTTGATTTAAGAACTTTCATGTTTTTGTTTGCTTCTATTGTATTTATTATGAGATTCGTGTTGTGCTTTCGGATATCCTTTCTTATCTCTCTTCTTATAGTTTTATTAAGAATTTTATATCTATTTGAGTTTCTATCTGTTCGTCTTCTTTCTTCAATCAGTGATATTGTGTTCGGGGAAAGCTTATGGTTTTTATAACTTTGCCTAAAGGATAATTTCTTAACAGCTGTTTGGATGTTTTCCGTGATTTTATCTGTGAGGTTGTTCAATTCTATGTTTTAAAGATGTGATATAGGTTCAAGTTTCTGTTTCAGTACATTTTGGAATTCTCTTTGGTGTTTGGTAATTATTTCTACTGTAGGAGTCTTCTTGGGTTTTTTGTGGATCATATTATGTCTATCAACTTTTGTGTTTATTCTGAAGGAAGCTCTCACAAGTCTGTGGTCACTTCCTGTGTCAAATTGATTTAATATTGTTACATCTTTGCAGTAATCCATTCTATCCGTCATAATATAGTCTATTTCATTTTTCGTTTTGCCATCAGGGCTTTTCCATGTCCATTTCCTGTGTTCTTTCTTTTTGTAGAAAGTATTTAAATTGTGATTAACGCCCATCTTTTAAGTTAATCTCAAAGCTTTCATTTCTTGAGGTGGATTTTTTTTTGAAAATTATAGTTAATGTATACAATTGATGATGCAGATTGTGCAATTTTTAATCTCATTCTTCAGGTCGGACAGTCGGATTAAGTTTACCGATAAGAGTTTTGAAATTACGTCACAATTTTTAGTTTAAAATTTATGTCGATAGTCGACAAAAGAACTACCTATTGCACTGTTTTTTTTTTTAACAAAGCACAGTTATATTATATGGTTTATAAAGAAAACCAAATACCCTCACACTAAGTTATACGCCTGTATCGTGAATGTGAAGTAGATCTGAAAAAAGTGGTTTTAAACCTAGTCTCTCTACTGAAAATCTAAACTCTGCCACCAGACCACAAAAAACCTAGATAAAAGATTTATAGTTTATTTTTTATTTATTGAAACATATCTATTTATTTATTTATTTTACAAAATAAACGGCTATAAGCCTTTAACAAAAAATTAAATAATTTACATATAAATAGAAAAATATAAAAAAGTAAACATACAACCAAGAACCTATAACATTATCAATGGAGAATAAACATTGAAGTTAACAAAAATCCAACAAAATAATAAAATAAAAAACATTTGAGTAGATAAGAAAACATTAAAATAAAGTAAATACAGATAGAAAAAAACAATCTTTTTATCAACCCAGAATTACACGCATTGAATCCTATCACTTCTCATGAATAATCACAGAGTAAGTAATAATAGTTGATCTTTCAGAATAATAAATCAAATTACATATACATAAACATTGAAATGAAATTGATAAACCGAAACCTATACTATACCATCACAGCATATCCCACAAGCGGGGTAGCCAGTAGATCAGCTGCATATAATAAACATGCAAGCTGCCTTGTACATACCAACAAAAAATTAAGACATTCAAGGTGGGTGGTAGACCTCATCGCTGATGTTAAGATATAAAAAATATTTATATTTTAAACACATGCCTTTTACTGTACACTCGAAAACTTACGGAAAAGAGTGGAAAACCAATTCTTTACCAGGTGCTCCACAGAACCACATTTACATTTAGATAAATAATTGAAAATATTTTGAGCAATGCACATACGTATAGAGTATAGACAAATGTGTTACATTATTATGTATATCACACCTACCGCAGATAGTAATAAGAGATTATATTTTACTCTTATAATAATTAATTTCCTTCAACACTGAATATAGCAAATGTTAATATTTACATAATCCTTTAAAACCCACGTATGATTCCAGTCTATTTTCTTATTTCTCAAATGTAATGTTATAACATATTGCATAATCACCAACAAGCCAAATTATAAATTATAGGTGGATTAAGTAGTATGCCCAAATAGAAATAAAACCATTAGTTAGTCAATTTAACTCACTCACACATTAAACATCTTTAGCTGTACTCACAAAGAAAACGGAAATTGAGACCAGTCTTACTACGCAGGCCTAAGGTTAACCCTGGTTAAATAAGAAACCCTACTCAAAATACAATTTAAATATATCAATTCAGGAATAACTCCTTATTTTGCAATAATAATAATTTCTTTACAAATATACAGTAAAACATAATTGATTCCCTCAAATTTCAGCAGAGCTCATGCTTTGAGGGATAGTTTCATCATATTGTACCACAAATTCATTTATATCATCAATTAAGTATTGTTCCGTAATGTAATTTTTTTATTTTTCAAAAAGCAGTTGTTATTTACATAAGGGAGTGTTACGACGAAGACTATGATAAACTCTTTTCTCCTTACACTAGACGGGTCTGAAAGCCTGCTGTGTAGCATTCCGATGTAAAGACCTTTTTTTTAATTATTTTAATTATTTTTTTTATGATGTTTTTTTTGTAGTTGTTATAATAAATATTACCCTCGATACGGGTGCAAATCCAGTGAGGTAGTATTGAGTGCATAAATGTGAGTTAAAATAGTGAAAAATGTTATACTTGGTACTGTAAAGATATTTTGGGAAATAAATTATTATTTTATGGTCATAATGCGACAAAACGTTTGAATTTTACAAGGAAAAGCTTTAGTCCGGCATAAATACGTAACAACAATAATATTTGTTTATGAGTGAAGTACGATTAAGACAAGTATAAAAATTATGATAGCAATTATTGTGTATGTTGCGGCTATTCGCGTTATTGAAATTCGATAGTATTCTATTATAATCCTGGTCGTTTATTTCATTGTTAAAATCGATGCAAGAATTCAACAAAATTAATTTAAATTAAATGAAATATTTGCTCAAAATACATTCGTAATTTGGCCTATAAATTTGATTTGTCTCAGCGTGATACAACTGTATATGATGATCTTAACGAGATGAATTATGTTCATATGAAATTTGCTGTTTTTTGATATCCGGTATCAAGGCCAAAGTAATATTAATTCAGAAACAACATTTTTGTCTTTAATGTATTTTATGACAGTATATGACGTTAATTACATTGATTGATATTGTATAATCAAATATACAGCATGTTCAGCATACAATTACAGATATGAAAATGTGTCAATCGTAGAATATCACGAATATACATAGACACCTAAAACCCTCACATAGGTATTAACGAGTATTCTGACATTCACTTTTTCAACTTTTTTCCACTTTTAAAAAATATTTCACATTATTAATACTCTTACTATGCCATCACAGCATTCCGTGATGATCCTGAATGTCTTTTTCATTGGCACGGAAATCATCTGGCTACCCCATTATTTTATATCATCTTATATATTATAGATGTAATCAAAGTTGTTAGATCGAAATACAAACCTACATATATATGTAACTTTGTCTGATCGAGATATTATGTACATTTTGGAATTCTACTACGTACCTAAGCACAAATACAGTGAAGAAATTTATTTGATTCATTAAAAAATGGCAAAGATACTATTTTTGGCTGAAAATCATTGTTATATCTATTTCAACCAATATTTCATTTACACAATTTTGTTTACTATACATCTATTTGTAATGCAAAATCCTCAATACATACCTATCAATCATACACACACGCGCGTTCCGAAAACTAATTAAAATCATCTGTCTTACAACGAACTTACTACAATATAGAGTCGGTAAAAAACTTATTGAATTTTGACAGTTAACCACAATTAATCAAGAAAATTATCAAACTTAATAACAATTTATTCAATTAACAAAATAAACCATTCACTAAGTGATTCTTAAAATCTTTGATACATCGTTTAAAATATTTATAACAACATAAATTTTTAATTGATTTTGATGTCCTGCTACGTGGTGTTCCATGTAAATATAGGTACTCGAATAAAATAATTATATCCATCGTAAAAAGAAATACTAACTAGTTTGCCTTATAATTAATTCAAAATATTTCATACGTGAATGATGTTGCAAAAATTTGTTATAGATTTATGTTGTTTTGCAATTAAGATCAGCATATCATTAAAGAAAAATTGTTGTTTTTTTTTTCACTTTTACTAATAGCTATCAGCCAAATATAATCAGTAGGTACCTATGCAATATTATTAAACGTTTTATTATTCTTGTTTTATTACTCATCGCTGAACTGAAAATGTCAAATGTCTTAAACGTGACGTTTTTCGAATACCTGCTTCTTACAGGACACACGAATACCAACAAAAAAGAGTGGGAGACTTATTCTATACTTGGAAATCCTCGGGAAAAATATAATCGAAGATTCTATCATATTAAAAGGTGCAAATTAAATTCAAAATCAGTTCATTTCGTAACGATTTTCCGTAAATACTTTTCTGAGATACCTTATTTACAATGTAAATCACAGTGGACGAAAAAAATATATAAAAGACATTCGATCCCTTCTACCTACTCCGCAAGGAAAGTTCTTAATTTATACTTGTATACTTACTTAATATATTATGCTACTTCTTAGAACTAAAACGTTAATTGCGAGATATGAAAAAGTGTTTCATATAATGATGTTGTATATTTTCGTGATAAAAAACACTCATTGCACTTATCTGAAATGATGTACAATTTTGACAGTTTAGTAACTCATTATAAAATATAATAATGTTATCAAGATCCATCTGAAGATATTTTTTATCTCAAAATATGGCAGGTCAAGCATGATTCTAGCGCGTGACTAGAACATTTTATCAAAGACCAAAATAACTTTGAAACATGATCGATCTCGCTTCTCAGATATATTTTTTCACTACAATCCTTATTGCGGTCTTATGGGTTGTTCACTTTTATCGAATATCGCCAGGCGAATTTCAAAATATATCGCCAGGCGAATTTCAAAATATATCGCCAGGCGAAAAAACAAAATTCGCCAGACATCCATTGATCGTCACACCTGTTCACACAGTCCACCGATATAGAAACGATCTGTCAGATGCGCTTTGATTTTGACACTGTTTTTAAAATGGCGGACGTCGATGGAGATCACGAAGTGTTTATTTTTATTCGAAAATGTCATAGTAGAGTTTATAAAGCGCTTTTTAATTAGGGAAACAAACGCCACAACCAACAACAAATATAACAGCTGTCACGAAGCGGGAAACATATTTTTTTTTATAGGTTATAAAGTTTTTACCATAGATACGAACGCCGCGCACATCTGCGCATGCGCAAATCGTTCAATCGGCCGAAAAAGTTGGAAGGTGATCAACTCGAGACGATATCATTTCTACTGGTTTTTATCGTTTCAGACTAGCTGTCATTTTGTTCACACGGTTCAAATGGCTGGCGATATTTTGGTGCCCTGGCGATATTCGCCAAAGTGAGAACACCACATTAAGATTTTGAACTTTTATCTACAATAAAAATTTGGTATTGGCAATTTCGTAGGAGTGATATATGTATATTATTGTGAAAGAGAGTCTTTCATACTATTGAGAACATTGTAGCTGTGTATTACTATCACCACAACATGAAAATGATCTTTTTTCACTGTGTCGGTGTTTAGGTCTTTGAATTCCATAATGAAATAATTCCATAACGAAAACGTCTCTCTCGTGAATGAATCGAATATTAGAATCAAACATTTGTTTTATTTTTTTCACTGTGTCGGTGTTTAGGTCTTTGAATTCCATAATGAAATAATTCCATAACGAAAACGTCTCTCTCGTGAATGAATCGAATATTAGAATCAAACATTTGTTTTATTTTTTTCGATATGATCTTTGTTCATGGAAGAAGCTAAGTAATAGTTTTCAGATGTAATAAAATCTAAAACTTTCTGACTCTTCAGAAATTACGAAAGACATTTTATCCAATGAAGAACATTTTTTTTTATTGTTGCGCAATAAACGACATAAGCCTTTATAAAATATATAAAAACAATCCTAATACATAGTTAAAAAAATATCAATTAACAATAATATACAACTGCACTCAATGATCGTGCCGTACCCTAACATAAACATAAAGGTTCTTTTTGTTGCATATTTGTAGTGATCTTTCAGATAAGTTACATGTCCCTAGTAAAGAATAGGTTCCCACTTTTGCTAAAAAATTTTGAAGGTCCTGTAAAAGACAGGGTAAAACCTAACAAATAAGACAATTTAAATCTAGCGATAAGCCATGGCATGCCACCCATTCTGAACATATTTTTATTGGTACGGAGAGGACCATTCATGTTTTTTATTACGTGCAGTTAGTCCGCTGGCTACCCCACTGATAGTAGTAATAGCAATAAAGCTCAATATTGAATGACAAGAATAGAGGAATTACATAATATTAAAAATAAAGAAGGTCTCCTTACGCAAATATGCGGATACGTTTCTTGAGTTCTTATCATAATAAGAACATATTTCTCACAACAAATACGTTTAGACATAATATTCCACTGGAGTATGTGACACATGTAAGTAAAATTATGACAAAAAGTGGCATAACACTATGACCGAGTGACATATGAATGTAGTAGGTATGCAGTAGTAATGATAATATACATATGTACAAACTACGACAGATTGCAATACAGAAGACACACGATACGGTGTTGCCATTATTATTATTATTTTAATGAATATTAATATTACCGCTGCATCCGTGTTATGTTGGCAAGTTTGTGCAATACTTTATTAACTACATCATTTTAATACTTAGTAGTAGAACATAATATCTTATTACTCGCTAAATATCATCGCAATGCTGCAATATATGTAAAAGGTAGTGCATTCTGGTTGTAAGTTCATATTATCATTATTTGATGACATTTTGCATGGCATGCTAGTAGTACCTACCAATGCCAATGCACAGAATATGTTGATTCCATACATCTACATATTTGGATTTGATATTAAAACTTTTCCATTGAAACCAAAGAATTGGTCTCTCACTATTTTCCGTTAGTTTTCTGGTGTCCTGTAAAAAGCAGGTGTTTGAAAAAATAAAGACATATTTCATCTCAAATTCGACGGGGAGGTTTGCCACCCATCCTGAATGTCTTATTTTTTGGTAGCATGGAGAAGACAATTTACATGTTTGATACATATAGCTGGTCTGCTGGCTACCCCACTTGTGAGATGTGTAGTAGTAGTATAGTAACTTTTCTATATGAACGACTGCAGTGGAATGTACCTAAACAAAATATATTATTTTCTACTAATCAATTTACACGTATACGAGAGAGACACCTTTTGTCTTCTATCGAAATTTTCAATGTATTTTTAAATTTACGACTCAATAAGGGGACTTAAAACATTATTGATTAGAAACCTACCTACCTATATGAAAAGTTCAATAAAGAGCTATTGTTTATGAGCGTAGTTGGGCTATAAGAGAAACTTTGAAGATATAATGTTACTGTCAGAAGCAGAGAGCAGAGACAAGCTCCCAAATATTACCTATAAAAAATATCACTATACGAATTTTACTAAACCTCTCTCTCATTTTTGAGAGCTATTTGATATGGATTTGTTCAAAATTTCATTTGCATACTATTACACGTTTTCTTACTTAAGATATTTTATTTTTAAATTCATTTAGCTAATAAAACTTATATGTTATTATAAATTTACATTAATTCACAGTCTTAATTCAATGATGATCTGGTTAGCACAATTCTGAAGGCCGCCGGCCGTTGAGAATATATTTTATTCAAAGTACAACTTTTTTTCTAGAATTAAGAAAATTATAATAAAATAAAAAAGAAATACAGGTTTATTAGATATCTAAACACATGCGGCACAAGCAGGTGATCATCTCACATATTAGTCTACTAATAATAGATGTTTCCTTGTATTTAGCATGATAATTATGTGTGAACCTGAATACTTATCATAAATTTGTAATTTATTTATTTATTATTATTAAAAAAAGATTTTCACGTTCAAAACTTATTGAAAATATTGTATTGATATCAAAGCTTCTAGACTTACACTACGCAACACACACTATGATGTTTTTACGACAAAGCACCCGAATTCGAAGTAATTAGGTATGCATTCACCTGTAAAATACAATGTGTAATAATTTATTCCTTATGAATTCATCAATACATACTCAAACTCGGTTAAAAAAGCTTCTAAGCTTCTATGTGTCCTTAATGTACCTACCTACTTTTATTATTTTGGAAGAGGTGGAAGAAGCTACCAACAAAGTTTTTTTAATTAAATGTTTTAAATACACCACATGGTTATTTTATTAATCACTAATAATTTCTTCTAATTCTTCATGTGTCGTGTCAGGCCTTCCGATGTTTCCTATCACTTGTGAAAATGTGTCCTAAACTTGGGCATCTTGAAACACCTCTTCGAGATTCCTTATTCCTGTACAACCATTTTTGTTATATAGCCAGAAGATTCGTCTTCTTCCAACATCTTTTCATAAAAATAAATAAAACCATTGGCTTATGATAGGTTCTCTTTATTCATACGAATATATACTCGTAAATACTAAATCAATCGGACATTTAATCGACTAACTTATTTATGTATTTTTATAGTTATCATAAAATCCACATTAAGAAACTTTTGCGGTACATTTCTAAATTCAAATGGAGCAGGTATTTATATTGAATATGTGAAAAGACGTAAAATATTATAAATTTTCAGCTAAATAAAGATATATACCGTCATAAGTGCGGTAGTCAGCAATCCTCTTGATTCCAATAAAATTTAAATATCCAAAAGATTACTGATACATTTCAATAAGTTTGGGATACATAACATTCTATAATTATTTTCATATTTACTTCCAATAGAAGTTTGTCATATATATTTAAAAGACTATCAAAAATTGCAAAGTTTGATGTGTTGAAAATGGTTTATTTTAGTCTGGTACAGTCTAGCTTAGCCTACGGTATAGTCGCTTGGGGTGGTGTATTAGATACGCACATAGCGTCTTTAGAAATTGTACAGAAAATGATTATTAAAAGAATGTTTTGTAAACCTATAAGATACCCCACAAAGCAATTATTTTTGGAGACCGGTCTGTTTGATATCAGAGAACTTTTTGTTTTGCAATGTTTGAAGTTTATTCATAAGAGGCCACATTATTTCGACCTTAACCTAATAAATAGAACTAGTAGTAGATTGCAGAATGTATTTATTGTTCCGGAATGTAAAAAGAGATTCACTCAGCGACACTCTCTTTATGTCGCTCCTAGAACATTCAATCTTCTTCCTAATGAGTACAAGCTGATGCGAAATTATGTGATTTTTTCTGGTAAAATACGGCAATGGATAAAGTCTCAAGAGCGAGACGCGTTATTGCTATAAAGTACTTACACCAGGAAAGACGTCACGGGAGATAAACTATTTTTTAACCTTTATAACATTTATAATATTTACTTGTTTTGGTAATGTCGGGTTTAGGAGTGTGGATAAATTTGTTCTAAAGAGGAAGATACACTCTTACTTCTTTTATTCTTTTGTTTTTGTATATAAGTATATGTAGGATTGAATAAAACAACTAACTCACAGTTTAATAGTTTTGGTGAGTAGGCATTTCATGAATAAGTCATATTTCAATGTGATACTGTAACATTAATTTTAAATGATTTGCTGGATTGACAAAGTACTAATGTTTTAGTTGTAACATTGTTATTTTTTGCCATGAGGGTGGATAGTGAATTTCTTGTTTATTGTTCACTAAGCCTACTGAGTGGGTCTGCGAACATAGCGATGTATAGGTACATGTTTATCTGTGTGTATATAATATGTAGAGTATACTACAAGGTACACAGTACACTGCAATTATTTATGTATTCTTTTAAAGGACACATACATGTTTATAGTTACGTACAGGTAGGAATATAAAACTTGATATTAGTAGGTATTCCCACATACAGGCTCTGCCTGGTGGGATCTCATGGTAGATGATGTATGGTTCTATTGTATGTATACATGTATGTATTAGAATATTAAGTTGTAATCTCATTTTCTGATATAATTGTATGTATGTTTGTATATTTAGTGTAATAGTAACATTTGTTTGTAATTTAATTTTGATAAGTATAATAATGAAATGTATACATATGTTTGTATTTATAATTGTACCAAGAGATAAATAAAGAAATAAATAAATAAATAAATATAATATCTTCACTGCGGGTGTTGATAAAGTTAAAACTCGTAAATTTGACAAAAACACAAATTTTAACATGTTCATCCATAAATCGTTAGTAGATAAAATCTTTTATAATACCGATGTCATAATCATTGCTCACTGACCGATAAGAAAAAAAATTGTAGTAATACACATAAGATCCGAC
Source organism: Athripsodes cinereus (assembly GCA_947579605.1). Taxonomy (NCBI): domain Eukaryota; kingdom Metazoa; phylum Arthropoda; class Insecta; order Trichoptera; family Leptoceridae; genus Athripsodes; species Athripsodes cinereus. Next base: position 17,678,974 of record OX388316.1, on the reverse strand, counting down.
ACATTTAATTGAAAACCACGATCAAATGTTTTAAATCATTCGTTAAAACACAATACTTATATGAATTTATGTTTTTTTACTAAAATTACCAACTATACGATCTAATTTTCGGTAAAACGCAAGTGTTCAAAAAATTATAAAACATACCCATATTGTGAATAAACTGGCATACATTTTGAATAGTCTAACATGTTAACGGTATTGAACAGAGGAATCTAGTACATCAAGTACGCTGACTCCTATCTGCACTAGATACTGTTATGTGATAGACAGCTTGATAGTAATAAATGATCATATACTTTGTTATCTAACTATCTCCTGTTAATCAATTTCTGCCTCGTCACACGTTCTAGTTTAGGTGACAAATTTCTAGTTATCTGTAATACCTATAATGTAACTGATTTTGCTCGTGCCGTATCCATAAAAGTATGAGCTTTTCTTTATTTTCTCAGTTGGATATAAATTGTTTTTGTCAATTCTATTATTTAATACTCTACGAGCGAATTCTAGTCTGAAACTACAATAGGAATGTAAAGTGTTAATTAAAAGGATGTTCAAAATCTACTTAGTAGGACATGTAAATTTGAGGATAAACCTTGTTAATCTTCACAGGTATATTGACCTAGTAAATTTGCCTTCTAATTTATGTATTGAGTTGTGCTACTCGTCATCATTTATAAGCTAATTAAATCGAAGTTCTTCACAAACAATTATGTTATAATTAGTTTATTCTTGTAGTTAAATACTTCTATACGATATTATGAGAATAAATAATAAGTATGTATGTAGTTATTTCTTTATTGATCAATACGCAAAGCACAATAATTATACGTTCTAATATCTAACGATACATTGTTAAAAGCATGTCATAATCGGCATTAAATATTCTACAATTAGTTTTAATTTTATTATGAAATCGCATTTAAAAATAAATTGTTAATATTATATTTGCAACGAAAATAGAACCTTATAGTTAAATGTGTAAAAAATACTTAAAAGTTAAATGTGTAAACATTTTAATTATTTGGGTTCAATACTTCGATAGACAATACTTCGTATATTAGTTTTTGATTATATGGTGAACTTTATAAGTCAAAACGAGTCAATTATGGCAATAAAATTGAAAACCAAGCTTTAAAATTCACGGATATTAAAACAAATAGATTACTTTGTAAGTACCTTCATATCTAATTAATTGGAACAATAGTTTTGAATTGAAACTATCTTTGAATGATTTATATTGCAACGCTTAAGTCTTACATGTGCAAACTTTGAGGAAATGCAGAATATTATATTGGGTTTATATTATGTCCGTGTTTTATTTGATTAGACACGCAACAATGTTTCTTTCACATCAATCAATTTCATCGCGGAACGAACAATAAGAATGGTAGTAAAGTTCACAATTATTATATAATACATTTTTTTAACCTTTTTTGTTTGAAATAAAATATATTATTAGCATTGTTTATCAGACAGATTTATAATGACTGCATTATTGAATTAAGCACGTATACATTTCAGTTCTATCTATCAATTTATGTTATCTGACAGGCAGAAGTTTATCCTACCAGTAAGTAAGTAGCTAGACCGGATTCGTTATGATACAACAATAAGAATACGAAAATTTTGTTCGCATCGCGATAAATTAAAAGCTTTTCGAACGCGGTATGTTTCGTCACTGAGAGTTAAAAAACAATTTAGAACATTTTTAAGATTTTTGAAATGAATCTTGTTTTGTGGAAGAATTATGTTGTCAAACTATAAATCATTATCATCGACATTATCAGACTTTATGTTATAGATCATATCATCAGATTACCTACTTATTGTAAGACACTTATAAACATGATAAAATATAAAATTGGATTAACCGACCCCGGAACAGAGAAGGTCTCCCACTCTCCCAAGTTTTTGAGTGTCCTGTTAAAAGCAGATATTCATAAAACATCGCATATTAAGACATATTATAACATCTTTCATTCAGCGATGAGGGATGCCACCCATTCTGAATATCATATTTTTGTGGCACAGAAAAAACAACCTATATGTTTTTGCAATTATTTTGCTGGCTACCCCATTTCAGGGATAATCCTTAATTGTACAGATAGATATAATATAAGATCGTTTAAAAATCTTATAGGTAGTAGGTACTAGTCAAGATCTCACGAGAATTTACATAATATGACTTTTAGACAAATACAATTTTTTTTATTTATAACTCCGACAAATTGAGTACATTGCTAATGCGAATTACTTACTTGAAATATCACAATAAACGCCTATTTGAATATATAGATAAAACAGAACATTAACTTTTCAAACAGGATATTCCCGCGAAGGGAGAAATAATTATAGTAGGTAATCTGACAGCAAATAAATTATGTTCCTTATTACAGTGTAAGATATCTTTATTACTATTCGTCTCACTTCAAAAAACAGTATCATTACACCAGCGTCAAGCATTATATCAATTCTCCCAAAATTTAATTTACTGTACGGTAATGTGAAGCAAAAAGTTGGAATTGTATATTCATATTTCTAAATCTTGTTAATTAAAACTTATATTTTATTTTTTGAGTTAGAACCCATAAATATCAAAACATTATTACATACTTTTAAGAACGATTAATAGTAAACAAACAAATAAAATTTAATTAAGTACATACCTACACCTCTATCAGGAGGCGTGTTAAATCTATTGAATGACGATGTAAATATTTGCTGAGAGCATCGGTAATTTTATTAAATAAGAGTGATGAGTATAAGTATTACTGCATGTCCAATAAAGTAGAACTCAGATTGTAGGTTTCATAAAAAAATAAATTAGGGGCAATAAACGTTTATAATTAGATTAGTTGAAAGAGATCACGTCTTTGCGATTAACTCGCTCTCTCTACATAGATTATATCTTATTTGGATGCATTTTTCTATAAAATTGTACATATTGTGATCAATGTACAGTAAAGAATGAATAAATAAATTAATAATTATCATGAGATGCAACCTATCCTGAAACTCTTAATATTTGAAGCACAAAGAGGATGACCTGTATGTTTATTATGTAATGGTTGTCCGCTGGCTACCCGACTTATGGGGAATACTGTGATTACTAAAACTGAATAATGCTTTGTATTCTCAAAACTAATCAAATAAAAGTAATTAAATAATATGTGAAATGATAAATGCATGTGATTATATGGTCTGACTTTTTCATTACTATTTGTATATCCATAAGTAAATAATTAGCAAATGTCCGCATTTTACACATAAAAAATAAAATAAAATTGATTTGTAGAATATTATCTTACCCCATGCTTCTGAAAAGCGCATTGAAAAGTATAAGAAAATCTAATGAATGAAGAAAATAATGTATTTTCATTTATTTTAGAAAGATTAACTATGTTATAGTTGAAATGAAAATATATTATTTTATATACAGGATTCGAATGAATAGGTCCTTATATTATAGCTATGCGAAAAAATCTCATTCTGTGCACGAACATTGGCAGGAAGAAGTCGCATCGCTTTTGGTACTTTCTCTCTGTAGAAATTTAGTTGTATGGTACATATTAGGATACTAATAAAGTTTTTTTTATTTTTTTTATTAACATCGTAGATATAATATGAGTTATAAAACAAACATTTCAAAACTGATCGTGTGCCTCTCCTTTTTATATCACCTCTTATCTTGTATGCTATTTCACATTTACAATAACGTGTAGGATTGTCTATACTTGCAAAGTCAAGCACATAGTATTATTTTGATGCCACAAGTCTTTCATGTACATAATATTATTATGTAGGTATAGAGACCAGATAAATTTATTGTTTACGAACGTATAATCACAACTTACTCATACTAGCACTACCAGATTTCGTGAGAACCGATGATTATCTTATAAATCCGAACAGATAAAATGATAATAATAATATATAATATAAAGTATTTATATTTACGTTTCAAGTTTGCGAAAACAAAGTTAATGTGATATTGTTTTAGCTCGTGTTTCTTCATAAACACTGAGCTCTTGAGACATAGTATTTAAATCTTTATGTAAAGATCTGAGGAATCTTTATTATCTGTTTAATTTTTAATAGAAGCTGCCTTCCTATTTAATGAGCTCCAGTTAACAGACAATTTTGACATAATTCATTATTATTTATTAGGAATTTGATAAATGTGATGTTATCATCTATTTTTGAAGGCTTAACTATGCAACAGTTTCGAGATATTTTGAATGTTTTTCAACCAGTATTCTACAGTGCACTTTTGTTACTTGATTGTACATAGATCGCGATCGATTTTAGCAAACCGTTGCCATTATATATACATTCGAGTGCGTTTTAAAATACTCGTTTCATAATATTTTTTGTTTCAAATTTAGATGATTTGAAACAAAAAAATAGTTTGATGAGAAACATAGTTAGTTAGTATAGCCTGGTGAGAGAGTTTCAAACCTCTAAAGATATTTCATAGGTGGAAATAACACCGAGTTGTTTCGAGTTTTCAAGTATAAGCAGGTGTTCTTCTTAAATTCAGTGATGAGATTTGCCACTCATCCTGAATGTCTTACATTTTGTTGACGCGGAAAGAATTAGATGAATCATACCTAGAAGTAGCTCACGATAGGTGCAATTCTATCTAACTACACTTGGAAGTATCCAGCATGCGGTACCCATACAAGGTATCTATGGTTGCCACCCGTACTTTATAATAAAGTATTGTACGTTATTTCAGGTAATTATACTTTAAACTTTATGAGAACAATAAAGTACACGAAAATACTTTATTTTGCAGGATTTGATTTCTTTGGGATTTTGAAAAATTTAGTCGTCAATATTTTTTCGTTATACGATATTGGTTTCAAATGCTAAATGAAACTGAGTATGATATGATTGAAATTTATTTGCATTTTTGTAGTTACTTATAAATCTATGAAATGTCTAGAAGGCAACTGCATAACAATTTTAGATATTTACGGGATTATGGTTAGTCTTAGAGATTGATTAACACAAAGAAAACAAGATCTCTTTTTTGGCTATGAAACAGGCAAAAAAAATTAAACTGTAATTAAACGGCATTACCGAATAAAGTGACTTTGTCTTTTCTAAACTTTATATGGTAGTTTCATGTGTTAAATTAACAAATTTTATCTTTCTTTCATCTTTTAAATATGCATTCGGTTTGAGTTTGTAACAACTACGTTACTTCTTATCATAATCTTACATAGTTCTTAATTCGGTGGCACAGCTGATATGATGATATTTTATAAAAGGGTCTGCAAATACATCGACTTATTTACTGGTGTAAACTCAAACTTTTATATCATCCCATATTTTTTTTCATTGATATCTACTTGTAAGACAAATTTCAAAACTTGGTTGCAAAATCACAATACCTTCACACGCATTATACACAATCATACTTTTTAAGTAGGATCCAGCATTTTTTGACCCAATGAGTAATTATCACTCAGTATCTTGACGTAATAATACTATTGAATGGTAGTAGTAAACACATCGCTGCTCTTTGCTGACACTGGTGTAAAGTTGGTAACGAGGTCTTCTTCAATGACCTGACCTATTGTTTTGCAACCACTTGGCAAAAATAAAAATAATGTTATTATTATTATTTGCATTATTATTGTGTCCAAACCGCAACATTGTCCGGTTGTGCAACAAAACAAACCAAACCATAGATAAAGAAGAAAATAATAATATTAAGTGTTGAATTAATTATACCGTAATTTATAATATTGTTATTACAAGTAGTATTATTATCGGGTGTTGCCAGCTTTTATTACGTGTAACATAGTTATTGTTATGTTATATTATGTTGTGTTGCTTGTATGAAGAATGCATTTATTACAGTAGATCCTCGATAAGCGTCATGTAGTGAATTAACATCTTTCATAATTTTATTTTGTTACTCTCTATTATTTCCTGACAATATCTTCCATAAATTTTTACTTTAATGTTTCCAGAGCTTCTATTCACTCCTACTCGAAGTATTTTTAGAAATATCTCAAAAAATTAAAAATAAATTTGGTATACAGAAAACGATTTGATAGAAATAAATTGACAATATTAATAATACCATTATTATTTTTTGGATTTTTAGATATTTAAATAAGACAAACTGTAAGAAATTTAAATTTTTCAATTCAACAGTAGGTAATGAACCATGTCAACCATTCTGTATGTCTTATTTTATGGCACATAAAATACGATCTAAATGTTCATTATATGCAGTCAATCTATTGACACTTGTAGTAACTAGGAATTACCGAGTGATACTCAATGTGAAGTTCCCGGCTAAGAATAGGTCTACCACTCTTTTCCATAGGTTTTTGAGCGCTCTGTAGAAGCGTTATATCGTGGAACATCATGATAAAAATATTCCACGTCATCAATTCTATTTTATTCACTGTGTCGGTGTTTAGGTAGTAGAATTTCATATCGAAATAAATAAAACAAGCGTTTTATTCTACTAATGATTTAATCGGTGAGAGAGACGTCTTTCGTCTTATGAGGACATTGCCAATCATTACAGAGCGCTCAAAAACTTATGGAAAAGAGTGGATTGACAATGTCCTCATAAGACGAAAGACGTCTCTCTCACCGATTAAATCATTAGTAGAATAAAACGCTTGTTTTATTTATTTCAATTATATTTTAGATTTATTATTTACAAGTCACAAGATGACCCGCATGTTTAATGCATGCAGTAGTTAGTATAATACTGATTACCACACTTGTAAAAAAAATAAACTATCCTCCGGTAAGCGAATCGACAATGATCATGAAATTGTAGTACAACATTGCGTCACATCAGTCTATTGTTAAGTTAAAACAATGGCTTAATGATAATAGAATTTGTAATGGGTGACTTGAGACAAACGGGAGTCAAACCAGCAGCAGTAGTACTATATACACATACGCAAGTAAAAATTATGAATGATAATAATTGTTAATAAAATATTTATTTCTATCATTTAGTTACTAAGTAGTATAACATTATGTAGGTTGTTAAGTTAATAGGTCAAGGTGAAATCAAAATTGTAGGAAATTACGAGTATTTTAAAATTAAAATACTTTGATGATAATAATTGTTGTAATTACTTTTATGTCGATTACTTTTGCTTGTTGTATTTGTTCAATTTTCACTAGATTTTAATCTAGTACAATAGTATAATGATACTATTTTGTCTCCCTGTAATTAGTTTTAAAAGTTTTGATATCAAAACTGTTATACCAATGTCACGAGAAAAATTACACAGTTGATACAAATTCTTTTGAAAATCAAAACGGCTAATTTCATTCGATATATATATAATGAGTTACAATCCATTGGATTGGTCTGCAACGAGTTTTGACTTATTTCTCCACTCCTCCCTATTCTCAGCTAGTCTCTTCAACTCCATATATGAGCCACAGCTCATGTCCCTCTTCAGTTGGTCCATATAGGCGTCTCTCGGTCGACCTCTGCCATTTGTGCCTTCGGTCCTGCCCTCTGCGATTGCGATGAGCAGTCCTGGGTGCCTGATGTTGTGGCCAATCCAATTAGCTCGTTGTTGGCAGATTCTTTTGAGGAGTTGCCTTTTTTCGCCAACCCTGGTTAACACTTCTTCGTTTTCGACGTGTTCCGACCAATGAATCTTCAGCATGCGTCTATAGCACCACATTTCAAATGCCGCTAACCGTCCGCTTTCCCTCTTGCTGATGGTCCACGTCTCGCACCCATATAACAAAATGCTCCACACAAAGGCTTTAGTGAGATTCTTCCTCACGCTTAGATCAATATTAGGGGATTCTAATATTTTGGATTTTTTGTTAAAGGCAATTCGTGCCTGGTTTATTCTGCTCACAATTTCTGATTTGGAGCGTCCATCCTGGTTTATTCTGCTGCCCAAGTACACGAATTCTCTTACTTGTTTGATGCTCACTCCATTTATGGCAATGTTCGCAGTCGCTTCCTCCCTTCCAACGACCATACATTTTGTTTTATCTTTATTTATTTTCATGTTGTACTTTGACAACAGTATACTTTCCATTTTCTCTAAGGCTTCGTTCAGCTCCATCTCGGAGTCTGCGAGCAGTGCTATGTCGTCTGCATATCTAATCATGTCGACTTTTTTCCCATTTATTTTTACTCCTGTCCAGTTCTTCATTTCTTCTCTGAGTTCATCAATAGCTCGCTGTATATAGCAGTTAAAGAGTGCTGGCGACATTGAGCATCCCTGTCTCACACCTTGTTCTACCCTCGCTTCTGCGCAGCTCTCTCCGCTTTTAATTACAGCCATTTCATTCTTGTATAGGCTCCAGATTGCTCTTCTGTCCTTATAGCTCATTCCTATCTGGTTTAGAGTCTTAAAAAGTTGTTCCCATTCTACTTTATCGAATGCTTTTTCTAGGTCGATGAATGCTACATACGTGTTTCTATTTACTGTTATTCTCTTTTCAAGAACAAGTCTTAGACTCAGAATTGCATCTCTTGTACCTGTCTCTTTGCGGAATCCAAATTGATCTTCTGAAAGTGTTTCGTTGATTTTACTTTCCGCCCTTTTCATTATAATGTTGGTGAGTATCTTAGAAGCGTGTGATATCATGCTTAATGTTCTGTGTTGTTCGCACTTTGTCGTGCCTGTTTTCTTAGGTAGCGCTCGTATCAGACATTTGGCGAAGTCCTCAGGTATCTCTCCTGTGTTATATATTTTGCAGACAAGCTTATACAAAGTGTCAAGCATGCCGCTTCCTGCGCATTTAAGCAACTCTGATGGAATTAGGTCAATACCTGGTGCTTTGCCGTCTTTCAATTTTGATAAGGCATTATCAAATTCACTTCTTAAGATGTCATCTCCATTATTTTCTTTGTCATATTCTGTTTCCAGTGCTTTACTTTCCTCAAGTATGTTCTTTCCTTTGTAAAGTTGTTCTAGGTATTCTTTCCACCTTTTAACAATCAATTCATCCTCAAACAGTAGTTTGCCGTTTTGATCTTGGATAGCACATCGTGGTTGTGTCTTATCATTGAAAAAATTCTTGACTTCAGAATATGCAGTTTCAAATTTCCTTTGTTTTATATTTCTGTTGATATTCCTGCATTTTTCTTGCAGATAGCATTCCTTTCTCAATTTGGACTCCCTGTTGATTTTGTTTCTCAAGATTTTATATTCCTTTTTTCCTTCTTCTGTTCTCGAGTTCTTTAGCCTCCTTCTTTCTTCAATCATTTCTAATGATATATCTAAGAAAAAGTCAACGAGCAAAAAATAGGAATGAGAATATTGCATCCAAATTATAAAGAAAATATTTTGTTCTTTTAACATTTGTTATGAAATATTTTCCTTACTATTGTAGGCTATTCTTGGCAATTTATTTATTCTTGATATAATTTTGCGGAGCTGAAGAAACAGGTAGGTAAAATAAGATTATATAATATTATTGCGTTTCAATTCAACTTAGTTATAAAATCACATCATCGCGCAAATGCTTCATTTATTCACCATAAAACAATAATTAATAATATAATTAATCTTTGCTCATAAACTGAATTCTCATTTAATAAAATGTTTTCATGGGCAGAACTTTAAAATAAAGAACACATTTTATGTATATTTTTACTTACCCATTATTACAATTGTTATGGTCCATTAAAGACACGAATATCTACTATTAATATACCGTTAAATAATAATACAATATTCTTTGTTTATGATTTATTGTTGAAAATTACACTTCTCAGTCGACGTATCAATGTTGAACTAAGAACGCCCCCAATGTGTTTCAGAGGTGTCGCTAACCTCAATCATGATCATATAGCCTTCTGCTAATTTAATGTCAGACATCTGAATGAATATCATTATACTGACACTATCACAATGCACAGAAACAATGAATATCATTACACTGACACTATCAAGCAAATAAGGTCGCGGGATACCAATACGCTCGTACTGAGACCGTGGTGAACTTCGTAAATATAGACCCATCAAAAAGTTTAATTAAATTGGTATTAAGTTTATATTATTCAACGCAATTTAGAATATTAATTACTCGCAGATTCTTAAACTGTTCCAGTTGGTTACAAGTAAATTATAGGATCAATCACCTCTTTTAGGATACCAAACAATATTTAAAAGAAAGGTCCCTTATAGGGTTGAACAGATAAAACCATTCTTCTTCTTATTCTTCTCTACGTGTCTTGTCGTGTCCTCCCGACGTTGACGACCACTTGGGAGAAATCCTTCCTGTTCCAGACAGCACGAAACAGATCCTCCACACCTCTCATCCCGGTCCACTCCTGAATGTTGTGAAGCCAGGAAAACCGCCTGCTTCCAACCCCTTTAAGCCATTAAGAAAGTGAATACTATAGGATGATGATCTGTTTACAACCATCTAAAGGGCAACTTCTCTTTTTCCTCCAAAACTTTCTTTGGCGCCACAAATCGGCAAACGGCCTATTCCACATCACAGGACCTGCAATGTCGAAGGTTCTGTCATGAAAATGTGTGGTTTTGTTTCTGCTGTTAATTATACGTATGTAGGTAAACTTAGCTCTACAATTATTTGACATCTTTGATTATTTAAATTTTGTGACATTCGCGTGCTTAAAAAATAAGTGTGCGTCAGTGTATTATTAAAATGTATAAATGAATATTAATTGTGAAAATGCTATATTTTGTGTTGTATAATATTTCTGGAATAAATTTATTATTTATTTATTATTATTATTATTAATGGCATAATTTAACCGTCATAAAAAAATAATAACATAGATATTACTTTGATGCTCCCATATAAGTTAGTTGGAAGACATCGCATTTTAGCGATAAACTCGCCGTCTGTACATTGAATTGTATAACGATATTTTTACGATACTGTTTTTTTTTATAATATTGTAACCAATGTACAATACTTATTTGTTTATTTTAGTGAAGACTAAAATAAACAAATAAGTATTTCGTCTTGGAATACGATTATAATCCTTAGACACAATATCAATTTACACAACTTTGCAAAAAACTATTATTGCATACCCAGTTCTGTTTTTTGTCCCATAAAAACAACAGAACGTGTTGAAGACTTCCGCATTAAATCATTACGCAAAAACAGAGATCATCAAATTATATGCAATGGAAAAAAATTAAAACTACTGCGCACGTTCAGAGGTTTAAATATGAGTTATGGCAAAATAATATTATGCATGTTTGTATAACATCAGATATAATTACGATTTTTTTAATGAAAAATATAACGCGTAAATTTGTACTTACATGTTTTTACATGGATGTTGTATGTATGCTATTTATTACCATGCTGACTTCATCTGAGCCTTAGGGGGGAAAAAATAATGACAAAACAGATTGGCATAACTTCATAATACTTCATCAACGAGACGTATGTCAGTCAACTTATCATTGTATAATAATAGGATTATCTAATATCAATTTGCTCATGAGATTCTTAATAAAAAAATGATTATTTTATCTGTATAATAATATATACTTGACCTCCCTTTTCCGTACAGAAAACTACTTTATGGGAGTGCAATAAAAACGTAAATACAGAGTGTCCTCTTCTTCATCGATCAGCCGAAGCAGGATGATTATTTGAAAAATACTTACCTACCAACCTACCAGAATTGATATTGCAGAAATCTGGCGACTTACATTCATCCAATTCTACACTTCACCGATCTTGTCTACACCGAAAGCACCACAGTACACAACCCGAAACATCGATTTCTATAATGCTGAAAGAAATAAACACTAATTAACAAAATGATGGAAAATTAGGCTTATTTTCTTAACTTAACATAGGTTACAAATCAAAATGATTATGATTTTTATAATATTATTGTGAAACTGAATGCAGTCGGGGATTCCAGAATCTTCCTTTGGGTAATAATGGGTCTCAACTCAATACGTATTGAAAAAAAAAACAGCCCACCTAATGATTCATTGAGAATGTAATCCAAGTTAGAGTTTCCTGTGTGAACTTAAAGCTAAAAAACAAACAAATAAGGTTTCCAGCTGTTTTGAGACCCCTCTTTCTCATAAAATGTAATATATTTAATGTAGCGTAAGTTAACGTTAAAGTTAAAAAAGTTTTACTCAAAAATTAATCTATACTGTAAGTTAATTTTCTCGTTGATCCGTTCATTGTTATTGTCCGACTCTGTTAAATAAACATTAAATAAATTTATGTTATAATACAAAACATATTATTAAAACAACACAATGTTGTACACATAATAAATTCTTCAAATAAATCATATCGTGATTCAATTCACCCAATACGTGATAACTTAACTACCAAAAGTGCCGAAAGGCAAATAACATACATTCATGCAAACTACAAAGATTATAATATTATAAAAGATATAAATTATTATTATCTGTGTGAATATTTCGTATCACGTTATTTTAATTATTATTGTATACTAGCTTTTAACCCAGTATCGTTTAGGGAACAAACGTAAATGAAATAAAAAATATTCAATAATATTATGTATCATCTTTCCCGAGAAAAAGTAAAATTATTTAAAAACTGGCAACACCGTGCTTCATACATATTTAAATATTTCATAGTTAATAATTCAAGAGTTTTTGTGTTTACGCTGTGAAAATCCATTTTTAATTTTATTAAATAAAATATAAAAATATATTATTGAGCACTGTTTAATCTCCACTATGTTAGGTTAAATACCGAACGTTTTCGCCTATACTTGTAGGCATCTTCAGGGAAACAGTTTCCCTGAAGATGCCTACAAGTATAGGCGAAAACGTTCGGTATTTAACCTAACATAGTGGAGATTAAACAGTGCTCAATAATATATTTTTATATTTTATTTAATAAAATTTCATAGTTATATCATGAACTGAACTGTCTCCCCTTTCACGACACAAGCTTTTAGCTTACTGTGAAAGGTGTACAAGGTTGTATTGGGTTTATAACAAAGCTCAGATATATCTTTTTATATAAAAAAAATGGTGACGGAGTGAGTTTTTGCATAGTAATCTAGTGTTTATTGCAAGCAGCTGTAGTGTTTAATTCCAATAGAAATGTTGGATGTTACATAATTATCATGAATTTTCCCTGTCTCTATACACATTTAACGCAAGTTTTACGCAATGAAATGAAAATGTGTTTCAACATAATATCCAAAACAATATATTCAATTGTCATACAAATCTGATGTCATGTTGTGCACCAATACAATAAATAACGATACATACATCGTATAAACTGTAATATTTCAATAAATAAGTTTTCTATAATGTTTTGACCTAAAACATGTCTAAAAAGTGAGACTTCGAAACGAGTGTATTATTTTGCCCGTGTCTTTCCTAATAACGGTGAACATATAGACTCAGAGAAATACAAACATAGATATTTACAAACGGAGTAAAATATTCATACTGACTTGTATGCATTACATAATTTGATAAACGCAAATTTCTGCTACCGGCGTTAAAAATGACTCGTGATGATCAATCACAAAGCACTATTCCATCTTTAAGTCGCCGACCGATTTGATAACACCAAATTAAATTATTTTTATTACTCACATATTGTAATATCTTATGATTAATTCATTTAGGTGCTCAACTCTAATGTAAAATATTTTGTAATAGTAACACGCGAGCTTATTTCTTTTATTAACAAATAAAGTGAACATATTTTAAGTCAAAATGACTATCAACCATCAACACTATTTTGCCACTACCTACTAGCAAATATTAATGATGATAAAATTTAATTTTTATTTCACACGCTCGCCTATTATAATTCAGTTTTTTTTTTATATCTTTGTTGAGTCTTAAATTCTGAATAATTTAGTGTCTTTCTGTAGAGACCATCTTTAAACATTTTTTCATGATCACTTTGGTCTTAACGTTTTATTTTTTTTTTTTTTTATTCTTCACTGTACATTGTTTACAATAATACAAATTAACATAGAAAATATCATTTATACAACTCAATGTACAGAGGGCGAGTTTATCGCTAAAATTCGATGTCTTCCAACTAACCCGGTACCTACTAGGTACCTACTCACTTTTAGGTACCTACTCATCATCTTAAAAAACCTGCAATGTCTTTTTGTAAATTTTATCACCGTTATATTTTTACTTGTACAATAAGTTCTCATTAAGGACGCCATATATTTTGTATTACTACATATTTAATATCATGTTAATAGAAATATTTTTGAAACTAAAAGCTTCGTCACTTCTTCCGATAATATTTTGGAAAATTTTACCTACATCGTGTAAACATGATTCTCCAATCGAGATATCTATTGATTTTATGTTTGCGCGTTGTGCCCAAATCGAGATAATCAATAAAAGAATAGTAAATATTCTTAACATTTATCCGGATTTGTTCATATTTGCAACTCCACGGCATAACTTAACAATAATTTATTACATATCTTATAAATTATGTCATATTTACCAATAACTATTTATCGATTCATTTTTTCATACCATCACGAAATTTCCCACGGATGGGGTAGCTAGCAGATAAACTACAAGTAATAAACATGAAAGTCGTCTCCTCCAAACCAATAAAAATTAAAACATTAAGGATGGATGCCACACCTCATCGCTGAATCGAAAGTATTTAATGTCAAACACGTGATGTTATACGAATACCTGCCTTATAAAAATACACTCGAAAACCTTCAAAAAAAGTGGGATACTTATTCATTGCAGAAATAGTTATTTAACTCAAATATAATTATGATACTAAAATCACAATAAGCCTACAATACAAAGATAACGCAATTTATTCTTTAAGGTGAGAAGTTGCAACTCAACACAATAACAGTAATAAAAAAAATTAATCTCTTATTATGCCAATAATTTAAAAATATTTGAGTAATTGAAAATTGATTCATTATACAACTTAATCCCAAATAAAAAAATAATAATTCGTAAAATTAAAAAGAAATTTGCGAAACAATATTTTCTCAACGGCTATACTAATAGATAGTACTCGATTCAGTATTAAAGTCCAATTATGAGAAACTTGACACGAAGAAGTTCGATAGATTATTGTGTTGAAATGTATTTGTACATGAACTGTACATTAATTGGAGACCATTGTTATTTTGATTTTGCCCAACGTGTATTAACACCTATCTAAGTATAAAAATTAGGTGAGTGAGAAGATTGGTGTCATGTTTTTACTTTCATCTAATAGTTACTTTGTTTTGTTTAATATCCACTTGTTGGAAACACCTTTCTCGATACAGAAGTTCTTGACATAAAAATATTTCAAATTGGTAAAAGTACAAAAGTATATTTATTGTGTTCATATTTATATTTAAATGTTTTATAATTCGAATAAATAAATACCTTAATAAATATACTGACAAAATAACGACGTCTCTATTGGGAAGAATGTGAAAAAAGTACATAATAATAATAAAAATCTATATTGCACAAAAATGGTATACAAAGAAAAAAAAACATGACATCATTACTACTGAACACATAATTTTGTGCAATGGGCAAGTTTATCGCAGAAGCGCGATGTCTTCCGACTAACCCATATTAATTCATTGTTTACCATTGATCTACTTTACTTGAAGATTCCTCTAATCGACTTTAAAAGTCATCAGTTGAGTTGTGAATTTGATAAAACTGAGTAATTTGACTACGAATGGTTTTAAAATTGTTGAAGGGTGTTTGTGTTTACACTGTGAAACTTCATATTAAATAATTTATAAATAATTAAAAACACTGTTATATTTTCACTATATTTATTTAAACTCTAACGTTTTCGCCCACTTCAATGGGCATTCTCAAGTTTTAAAATTGTTTATCAAGTAAATTATGACAAGGTCAGAAATAAAAATTTTCATCTCTTTTCAATATTTTTTTTCAAATTTATCGATCTACGGTAGACGGCCTCCTTTTTAATTCTGTATTTATGTAAATTATATGAAGCATGTATTGGATTTTAAAATAAGAGGCAATAGCCGTTGTTTATTGTAACAAATATTGAGACGTTGGAGAAATACTTCTACAGTCCGCCGCTCTACTAACCGAGCTATCGAAGGCTATTGGAGAAATACTGCATGCTTCAACAATTTTTTTAGTTTATTGGAAAAAATAGCCTGATTGTGATAAGCACTGATTATATATTTAATGTTTTTAATAATAACATTTATGTATTGTTCATGAATTCTAATCGATCTATTTTTGATTAATTTAATAAATTTACGTTTATCTTATTTCATAAAAGGCCCACATAATATAATTAGCTACACATTGATACAAAATATATACCTAATATAAACCAATATTCAATCAACAACAAAGAAAGTTTTGGATCATTATACATTCCCCGTATCTTCTCATCTGTGGTATGCACATCTTCTGTGTATTAAATAATAACTAATTACATAATATTTTACAATATATAGGTACTTATTATTACTGCATAATATGTAATATATAATCGCATACCAATAACTTAGTAACAAAATAACAATAGATTCTCTTATATATTTTGATGTATTGATGGCACGCTAACTCCGCCTTCACTCTTACTCAACTAATCTAAGAAGTACATGTAGGTATTACAAACAGTCTCTAGAGCAGGGGTCTTCAAACTAATTTGTCTCATAGACCCCGTGCCATTTTTTATTTGGCTAGACCACTCTCCTCAAATTTATGATATGAACTTCAATTTCGAATTCACTCATAATTAAAATATTAAATCAAGATTCTCCAAATCTGATTTATGTAACTAATTTATTTATTTATTTAATACATAAACGGCTATCGCCTTTTATATCAAGTAAATACATTACACAATAATAAAATCATTATTGCCAAAATTTCGATCATGTCTGGCATCAACGGATTCCCATGTCCCTTGGACTCATTTTTTCGCTGAGGTATACCTACTTATCTTTTGAACTTCGGAATAGATTCCTAAGAATTGAATCTATACACAACATTGGAAATCATCGTACTAGAGTTAGGTATGCGTCTATAATATAACATTTCATATAACATACTTCTTTGTTTGGTTTGTTGGAACAACAACCTACTCATCATTGAAAAAAGATTCCAGCTTTCACAACAATTGGTATCATTGTTGTTATCGTATCTACCGATTGTTTTGTATGTTCAATATACGGTCAGTTCACAATACAAATACACCTACCAAACTGACAGTTAAAAAGTAATACTTACGACATGTTTTGACGTCAAATTCTATTCTTTGTTTGTTACTAGCATCCATCAATTTAGGTGCTTTATTCTGTAAAATACTGATCAATCCGTATTCCACGATAAATTTAAAGTAAAATGGTAAATTTACGAGAGGAAAAATGATTTATAAGAATATTACTCAACAACACCTCATCCACATAATCAGCAGACTGTGTAAAGCCCCTTTAGTAGAAAACAGTACAGGAGTCTCGAAGCTTACGAATTGGCTTAGGTTGGTTTATGACACTTTGCCCAGCAAAATTGCAAATATGTAAACACACCAGCTTCCACTTGTTTTAGTTGGGCCAGGTTGCCAATGAACTAACAGCCAGTAATAAACATGTAGATTGTCCTATCCGAGTAAATAAAAAATAAGACATTCGAAATGGGTAGCACACCACATCACTGCTGAAATGAAGATGTTAAATGTCTTAAACGTGATGTTTTACGAATACCTGCTTTTTACAACACACTCGAAAAACTTGAAAACAACAAAAATGTGAAATTTATTCTTCACAGGCTACATTTACAATAAGTTCTCTTCAAATCTATCCATTTTTTTTTTAAATAAACGTATTTTAAGAATTACGCTATTTTTTCCTTGATTCATAATATATGCGTAATAAAAAAAATCAATATAAAATGTTCACGAACTGGGTACTTAATTAACTTTATGTTTTGTTTGTTAGAAGAAAAACTCATAAATAAGTCTATCATTAATTAAATTCTACTTTATGAATATTTATAAAACCTTTAACTGATACTAAATTTTCCTATTAAAACATTTTCTTATTGATTAATAAATTAAGTCATTCCGTAACATCTCATTGCTTATGGTGACGATGATGATGATGATATTCTATGGACAAATTTACATTAGATACATGTTTTATAGAACTAGTGGTCTTTGAATCTAACTCAGGTTTCCTTGATCGAGCAAAAATATGCATAATTTATTTCATGTTTTAATTTTATCTTTTTTTACCGACCTATATCTAAAAATAGATTTTTATATTATATTTTATTTTACCATATTAAGTATATTATATTTTATTTACCTAATTTTATTTTCTTTTGTTTTATTTTTACTTTGTTGAAAAAATACAGAGGAAATTACACACATAAAAAAGAAATACACATTCTAAAGCATGCATAGGTACAGTTCGGTCGGTGGATGGCGCTGGTAGTAGCTGCCTGAAACCTCTGACGAATCATTTTTCAAAATTAAATATTATTATCTTATAATTGTTCAAATTAACACAATTTTAATACTTTTTTAAGTTTCAATAGTTTTATAAAGTTAAATTTTTGGGTGTTATTATTTTTCAACTAGTTAAAAATTTCAAATTTAAAAACGTGAATTAGTGAATAATATTTATGACAATTAATAATACCTTCAATTGGAACTCACATAAAATTCTCGCATTTTAGTCAAATTTGTGACAATCACAAGTGTTTTCAAAATTCAAAATAGTTATATAAAAATATTAAGCGCCCTTGAGACGGTCTAGGGACTGTTAAACGGCGTCAAAATAAAATCATCCATAATCATCATCATCAAAACACTTTTATTAAGTTGGATACTAGGTATACGTTATTAAATCCTATTAAACATTATCACATCATATTTATGAAATTCAAAACAGTATTCTTAAAAATGATGTCACAATTTGAAACTGATTTTCTTTTTTTAACTGGCACACTTTAACTATCAAAAAATATAAATTACCATTACAATATGTCGATCGCTTCCAAACAAAAAAAAAACGGCAATAAACCTGTATCGTAATTACTGTATTACATCAATAATAAAATTAATTGGAGTGTAATCGAAACCATTAAATTAATTGAATAAACTAATGTTATTTTAATATCTTAATTTAATTCAAACCAATGAAGATTATGTATTACATAATGTACATACAATAATCCGATACAATATTGCTGAGTTAGTATTATCAATCAAACAGAAATTAAAATATTAAACCTACTTACCTCAAAATTATTTAATTACAGTTAATGATTTTTGCATATCACGAAAGGAGAATACAGTTCTGAATATGCAAACAGTGAACGAGATGTAGTCTATCACACATAACAAAAATAAAAGTTCGTGGAATCAAAAGTGAATAAAAGATTATTACGACTAGTGTATATAGTGGGTATTGAAAGTCTTTGATTTAAATAAGGCTAAACTATGGCGAAAGTGATAGTGAGTACTATGAAGTGTCTATTTGTGGTGGCAGCTATGTGCATCGGAGCAGCTTTTATGCAGGTGAGTTATATTTTGCACTAATATTATTTTCGAGTTTACATTTCAATTCAATAAATAATTATTACGTAATAAAGTATATCTAAAGACGACGAATTATTTCAAAGTTTACACTATGTAATATACTCATAAAATTTTATCTCGTCATATTTTATTATTTTCATCATCTAACACATAAACATCTAACCGAATCATTAATATCTGATTGGCACGATTATATTTCAATTATGGTCCTGGCTGGGTCATGTTCTGAGAATGCCCAATGATAGTTGGCCAAAAGGAACATTATTCTTCCGTCCGCAAGGATTCGTCGGCCCAGGCGTCTCTCTTTTACAATACACCATTCCTGTGAGAACGACATCAGAGCGCAGGGAATGTCATGAGAAGAGGTGACGCAATTGGTACAGAGTCGTTCTGAATGGAGGAGACTGGTTTCTGCCCTATGATCGCGAGAGGACCGTTGAGGGCGATGATGATGACTTTGATGATATTTCTATTTCTAGAAATATATATTGTGTATATCACTATTCCTTATACGAAACTATACAAAGATGAAAATATATTTTTATATTTTCTTAAAATTACAAGTTTGCTTTTGAAATAAAGAAATAATACAATGCACGATAACAATGATAATTGATATAATTTATTAATTCGTGCAATTAAATAGAACAATTTAGTGTCGCTGCAAGCGTGGGAGAGTTATCATAGCTATAGGCACTCAGACAGAGATACCTTCATTCTATATTATTTATCTATCTTGTATAATTATTATTCACTTGCACTCATAATATCGGAAGAAATGGTATTTAGTTATTATAATGGGAACAACGCCAATGTCTGGGAAAGTAAAAAGAAGCATGCAAATGTTATAAATTATCTTTTCATTGTGAACAAACAATCATTACATTAAACAGATGATACGCAAAATGTTATTAATTTGATTTTAATCTAACAACATGAAATGACAAAAGGCTGATGTGTACTAGTTAATAGCGAGAAGAATATTTGCACTAACTATTTTAATTAATGAAAGTATTAGCACTTCCTACAAAGAGACTGTATACAAACAATAAATTTGTGTATGCGAGAAAATAGATATTACAAATACACATAGATATTACCTTAGATATTACAAGTACAAGTTTGGGCAAAGCAAAAAGCAGACTAATTGAGCCATCTTGATCTCGCAGGACAGGCTTTGGAGATAGAACGTTCAGTGTTGCGGGTCCCAAAAGCTGGAACAAGCTACCTCTGAGTCTGCGAGAGGAGGCGAATGTATCAAAAACACTTCAAGTAGAAATATAAATGTGATCGATGTGTCTTTGCAAATGAACCTCTCAATTGGTCTAACACATTAATTAATGTCATTTAGGTATTTCTCAACCTTACAATTTGTACTGCGTAATAAAACCATCATAAAATAAAAAATTACAAACCTTCTGCAAGATTATCCCAGAAGATAAATGCAATCGATGAGATATCAGCAACATTATTACATCATAGCCACAACAATATGATTGTAACTTTCAATCATGTCCATAATATGATTCGCCACGCACGCCCTTTAGGCGAATGTAGAAATTAATTTGTGATATTTATGATTTTATATCGAATTACAATATTTTACAGTTTAATTTTGATAGGTGTACAATAATTTCACGGATGTATTAAGACAGATTTATTACTTTTAATACAATTGCCTGTGAAACCTGGCACCAACAATACAAATAAAGTTATGCTGTACAATCTATATGATAACGACTGGTTATGAACATTTTTTTTTGTTGGAGTATGGCTAAATACTTTAAAGATTTTTAAGTAATTCTAAAAATTATTAAAAAAATATATAAATTGTTTAAAGATCGTGAACCTTTTGATATAATTTATTTAATCTATACATATAGACCTCAAAACAGCAATTAAGGCTATGTTAACATGGCAAAATTTTGACGCGCGTTTTCAAATCGTGCGTCTAGAAATCCTTATATTTAGCTTACAAGCGTTCACACGAGTGTCAACGCGCGTTGACGCGCTTTGACGCGCGCTCATGTGAACGGTTGTTAGATAAATATAAGGCTTTCTAGACGCGCGTTACATGAGAACTTAGCCTAAGATTGCTGGTATCAGAGGTTAATAAATGTACATAGATCAGGAAAAAAAATATATATGTATTATATTTGACATTACCCCCTATTCTATATTGATTCAAACTAAAATAAGAACGTTCCTAAATTTAATAATTAAGTTCACTTGAACTAACGGAACTATCATTCGTATTCTATATGATACAAGTTATATACAATTCTTATAAGGAACGATTTTGAAGACTAACTAAAATAAGAACGTTCCTATTTTAGTTAGTGCACACTAAAAATGAAAAAGAATCAGGGGTATTACAGTATTAAAATAACGTTTTGGCACAAACACTATACATGCTATTCCAAATTTGAATATTGGTTTACCTTTAAAAGTAACGATTTAGATTACCTTACACCTATTTTAAATCATGGATTTTATACCCACCTTATGTTTGTATCAAGGATTCCCGATAAAGAATATGTCTCCTACTCTTTTTCATATGTTTTAGAAAGACAGGTATTCTTAAAACATTCATTGATGAGATATGCAACCCATCTTGAACATTTTAACTTTTATTGGTAAGAAGAGGACGAACAGCACGTATATTACTTGCAGCTCGTCCGCTGGTAACCTACCTTATGGAAAATACTATAGTGGTATGAATTAATTAATTAATTAATGGCATTAGTATACAAAAAAATGTTTTATTGCCAAACCTAATATTGAGATATGGCACATATTTTTTTTATATTTCCCAGACCATCCTTGCACTATGTATTGCGAAAAACGTGTCTAGCTATCTATCTATTTAATTACGCCATTTCCCACATATGGGGTAAGCAATTAAAGAATTTACCTCGATATTTTATGCAGTAGCTAGTATTACATAATGCATACCTACATCCTTAATACCGAAGAAGACCCACCTTCACCTTACAATTTATCGTGACATTATTATATATACACTACGAGTATATTACCACAATGCAAATAGTGATTCAATTCTACATAACATGATCAACACAATTCCTAGTTGAATTGTTGTAATCTGCATGTTAATATCATGAGTATTCCGATGTAAAATGTCAACAACATTGTTGTAAGTAATAATAATAATATGGGCGCATTTCAGCTCGCGGTGATTATAACTACACTTGCACAGTGTTTAATAGAGATGAAATGTATGTAATAAATGTATCCGGTCTGTCTAACCTAATTAATTTTATTATCTGAGAAGATGCCGATATTTTGCTATTTTTTTCCCCACTCCAACACATGTCTAACGGGTGCAAGTTAGAATCATATTTCCTGCTTTGAAGTTTATTGAGGAAAACCTTTAAAGTTTCAACTTCATTTGAGTCGTGTCTTCCCATGAAATTTTTAGCACTTAAAATTGTTGTCTAAGGAACTGTTGACCTAGTCAAAACACATTTTAGCATTACGTTTTCGTTCGAATATAGACGACGTTGCGAGAAAGTGTCAATCTACGAAACTTGACACTTTCTCGCAACGTCGTCTATATTCGAACCATAACGAAACGAAAACGTAACGCTAAAATGTGTTTTGACTACGGGCCCAGATAGTGATCAAAATTTGATTCTTTGTGTGGGGTATCTCAGGAGTAAATTTTGTTTTTTCTCACATCGTGGTGGGTTCATTACTACGAGTATTATAACTGGACATCTCAAATCAATAGATTTGAGATAATGGTTAAATCGTGGCAACTCACTCAGAAGTAAAGTACCCAATGTGTTATATATTATTGATATACTTTGATAACAGTATAAAGAAGCCTCTTGATTCATAATTTTTGCAAGAAATTACTCAAATATTTAAGGCACAGAATCATAACATTCTTAGCCTCATTGATTTGAAAATTATATAAATATAAATAGTTCTCATAGCATATTTCGTTTCATTTCAATAACAACATTATATTACGCCTCGCAAAAAGATTACATAGCGCAAGAGTCATATCTTAATATGGGACTAGCTCGATCTGTGTGAATTGTCTGTGCATGTTATATTATGTAATACGAGGAGGTATTTCATCGCACACTTGTTTACAATTTAAACCTTGTCTAAACAAAATAAACACATGTTGAAATGTCAATAATGCCAAAATAAACTGACTACATTTTTTGTTATTTCAACAGCGACTACTTGAAAAAATTTAAATCCCTATATAACATATCATTCATAACGCAATGCCCACCCATCATAATCAAAATTGTGAGGATAAGAACATCTTTGTACTAAAGATTTAGTAAGTATAAATCTTTATGGCCATTAATATTAATTTATTTCAAGCATAATTCGACACATTGCAATCAGACGATTCACTGATTTTTTTTATCATTATATGCAATTTATTATTATTTATTTTTATAATTTTATAAATGCACATTGACAATATTTAACAGCAGAAACATATATTACACTCTTACAAATACTTTATCAATAAATAAATCATGATAATCTTCATAAATATTCGTGTAAATTTATTGGTCAATGAATATTTGATTAAACATCAAAAATTTTAAAAAATACTTACCTACCAGTAAAAACCATTATTCATGCAATGTGCATGCAGAATTTTTATGCTAAATTCTACCAATTCATTTCAATTATGTTAAATTCTACCAAGTTTTGTTTCAACAAAATTTGCATTTTTTTAATAGGTACTAGCGGTCCGCACCGGCTTCACACGGGTAGATAGGTATTTAAAAAAAAATAGTTTTAGTAAGGTTCCCTATTTTTTTTTAAATACAATATAGCCTGTGTCACCCGGGGATAGTGTATCTTCCCAACAGTAAAAGAATTTTTCAAATCGGTTCAGTAGTTTCGGAGCCTATTCGGAGCAAACAATCATATCTTTCCTCTTTATATATTAGTATAGATATAGATAGCATCGGCGATAAGGTATGCTAAATTTAATATCACATGATTTCATGAAATTGAAAGGATGTCGTGTATAATAGTAGATCAGTACATACAGTAGTTACATAGTTCACGTGCTGATCCGCTTGTGGAATATGTCCTGGTCCTACTGGTAGATAAATATCCAGAATAGGTATCAATGAGATATCAATATACTAGAGCAGAAACTATGACAAAAAGAATCAGGATATTTTCATCTCAGTTTCAAAGTTCTACTTAACCTTTATATTATGCGAATGATTTATTGACATTGTATATTATTTTTCATCTACATTTCAATGATGATCAGTGTATGAAATATTTGCTAAATTTTCGAGTAGCTCTTAAAATGATACAATGAAATATTTATTTAAATAAAAAAAAATGCAACAACGTATGATTCATAATATAAAAATACCTATTATTAAAATATAGGAAGCGTTAAACTTTTTTAATCACATTTTTTTTTGCATACAAAACATAATAATATTTAATATGGCATCTTAAAATGTTTTTATATGAACGTCGTAGTCATCAGCAATGATCATTCTTACAATATTTATAATTTTGTACTAAAATCGCGCGTGTTTAAGTTAGCATTAAAATAATGTATGGCGATGGGTCACATTAATCACTTAATGTATATAGGTAAAAATGTTTGCAGATATATCTAATCACACACAAGTGCGACGAGATGATGTTGTTAAAAAACGATTACGAATTGTTAAGTCGTGTTTGGTAATCGCGGAAACTAATGACTAAATTTTAAATACAAGTTGTTCTTTATTGTGTGTGACTCGGTGACTCAGCTGCGACCCAGACAATAATAAAAGCGTAGCCATATTGTGAACACAAGATAATGTAATAAGCATTGCTGACAGTTATTTAATTATTGATAATAAATAGTACTTTTTATGGTGTCATCTCTATACAGTTTCTATCTCAAGTCTTGAATAAATGTGAGGACATGACAGTGTAAAACACCATTCTCAAAGCTCTAAGTAGTCGCGCGATTGGCAAAAAAGACTCACTTGATAAGCAATTTTTGATGGACAATGGACATTGAAAATGTATAAGTATTTTCATCTAATCCATTGTTCATCGCTTTCTGAAATTAATCCACATTTATTAATAAAATGATTGCATGACTGCATGATTATTCTACCTAATCTCATTATATAAACAAATTTAATTTGATTTATTTTATTAGCTACTAAATTTATTTTGCTTTTATTATGATCCCCAACATCTTATGGAAGATTAAACACAACTACTCTTGAATAATACCTAATGTAATAATAAATAATTTATTGATCATCTAGAAACAATGCAGTCTTATTCAAAAGTACCTACTTATTTTGTGTTTGATTTATATACTTTTCTATAACATTTCTACTTAGCCTCTATCAACCATCAATGTTGCTATCAAAAATCTATTTATTATAATATCTAAGTATTAATTTATATTTTTAACATATTCAACAGATTATTTGTTTCATCCACCTTAACAAAAACTCATACTTTTTATTAAATATTGTTTTATTAGTGTTATTTAACAATGAATACTATTCTACTAAATGAATATGAAACCAATCTTCATATATGTATATTAGGGTGTCCCTTATTTTTCAAAGTTTTAATTTTACAACGCATAGGCCATTATTTTGTTCATTTGGTCCTAAAACACTCAAAAACCAATTTTTATCTTATTCGGAACAGTGCAACCCGTGCCGACTTGCACGGAAACATCTTCATACAAGTTTCATACAAAAACTCATAGGGGCGGTGAGTGCTAACTGTTATTGTCACTCAGTCTCGGTTTTTCTGGTGATTGTCGCGGATTTTTTTTATATTTCAAAGATGTTAGTGGAATAAAGAAGCAATATAAAAAGTATTTTCATGGTTAGTGAAGTAAATAAATAGATGACAGGTGCAAAATTACCGTCCAATCGTCAAGTTCTCGCAGTTCTGTCTTTCGATATACGCGATATTAAGTTGAATGTTAATGAAATCGAAAATCTAGTCATTCGCGTGTGCATTACATTCTGAAAAAGGCTAGAACACCTAATAGAGCTGTTACTAATCTTGTTAAGAGATCAGGGGATCTTTATCAGGTCTGGAAAGAGCTGCCAAAAAATAGCAAGAAGATTCAGGATTTTCATAGGCACCGTGAGGAGAATTTCCACTT
This sequence comes from Athripsodes cinereus, assembly GCA_947579605.1. Classification (NCBI taxonomy): domain Eukaryota; kingdom Metazoa; phylum Arthropoda; class Insecta; order Trichoptera; family Leptoceridae; genus Athripsodes; species Athripsodes cinereus. The sequence goes on along the minus strand of OX388316.1, from coordinate 17,652,279 downwards.
GAATTCGATAATTTATGCGATATTGTATTCGCCGATGCTCTCAAAAGACTAAAAATTAAAGAAGATAATAAATTATTGTAAAAGCAAAGAGAACCAAGACGTACAGGATGCTTAGCGGGTGTTGACAAAAAAAATTGCTGAAATTGACAAAGAGCAAGGCTGAAAAAACTAGCAGAAGAGAAAAAGAGATTAAAGCGTATGATTTCAGAGAGCTTGTTGTCACCTGCTGCTCAACACATCTGTGATACGCCTGAAAGAGCCTCTGGCATCCACATAATTTAAAAATCAGATCTACTGGCGCAAAGCATCAAACACGATGGATAGCAAGAGCTATTTACCCTTCAAAAAACTGTTTATTGCAGACTCAGTTCAAAATGGACGCAAAGGATAAAGAAACTAAACTAGATGTTTGTTTTTTTTATTGTGGTAGTTCATGTAAAGTCCTTGTTTGAATGCTGTTTGGTGGTGAAAGCGCCGAATCAAGATTTGTGTTTTTTAAAAACATTAAATGGTAACAAAAGAATTGACAAGCTGATTTCCATAGCGACCTAAAACAAGTTCAGTCAACAATTTGTGATATTTGTCAATAAAAATAGCCGTCCTTTTAATTTTTAAGATGTAATTGATGGGCAGACCAAGGGGATCACTGTAGAAAATTTACAAAAAAAGAAAAATAGGGTGATTTCGGTAAGAGATTTGAAAAATCCAAGGAACAGATGTCTGGCTCTCTATATGTTAGGAAGTAGAGCTCAATTTAATTCTAAATATGTTATAACATGTTCTTTTTATGTATTCTACAAGTAGCTTTAATGTTTTTATAGGAAAATTTTTGAGTTATTTTGTATCCGTCAAGACCAAAAATTTATTTTCTCAACTAAAACTTGACAGCAGTTTCCTTCAAGAAGGTGTATCTTCGTATAAAGGAATCGTGGCATTTGTGGAAGCTTAAAGAAAGATATCTAGCTTAAAAGCAGTGTATGACACAGCTGAAAGAGCTGTTAAACTAATCCAAGGCTTCATGGTTTGATAACCGCAGAAGAATAGAAACAGTTCCTATGACGTTGTGTGCATGAACATATAAAAATGTATCCAGACTGTAAAAAAGAGACTTTTTACAGGATATGTTCAAATTAATTAATATCAATTTTGTAACTTTTTTTGATAATTGCAAGAAATGTTCCATATAAATTTGTGTTTTCATCAATATTTAGCTAACATAGTGGTATGAAGTGATTATCTACAGCTAAATTTAAAAGACCCTTTAAGCTGCTATTTTCTGAAACTTTGAGGCTCTGTCGGCACGGGTTCCAATCAACTTAGAAAGCTTAAACACAATTAGGGGGTATGCGTTTCAATAACTGAAAAAAATTTTTTTTTGACCAAATAAGGGACACCCTAATGTATATCCATTACACGTGTATTTAATTTAAAATAGGTTACACTTAAAACATGCATGTTCAAAACATATCTGTGCCAGTAAAAATACTAAGCATTCGTAATAAGAAATTCAGAATAGGTGGCACACCTCATCGCTGAATGGAACAAGTTTGATGTCTTATTTTTTAATCTTTAAGGGGATTACCAATTAAAAAAAAAGTAATTTAGTATTTCTATTAAAACATAATATGTAAAGACATTTCGTATTAAAACTTTGGATTATTTTTTCAGCAGATTTGATTTCTTAAATAAAAACATGTATTTTGGCTTACATCCCACCCACATTGTAAACAGATTAAGATATCAATCAAATACATTTTCTACTGATCTCTGACTTGTGTTTTGTTTTATTTTATCAATAGTTTAATAAAACATAATATCTCATCTTGTTTAAAACAGAAGAAGCATGATTTTATAATAATTTGCATAAACATCGTGTTCAACGCTAGTGAATAAATAAATTGTAAATGTCATCACAATATGCACACTTGTATCTTTACACAAAACATTCCGGCTCTTACATATAATATATAAAATACATTTAACCCATTACCTCCCACTGTACTCACATGGGTACACTTGTTAAAGGCGAGATTTCATGTTTTTTATAATGATTTTCCTGTAAGTAGTGACTTATTTCAACAATAGATAGCACTAGTAGTCTACGAAAAAAATCAATATGGCGGCAACGCAATCATAACCGTTATTAATGACAGTTTGATTTTTGGCTTGCGAGCACGTGTATACAGGTAGGATGAATATATATTTATTTATAATAACCAAAAAAATATTTTTACTATTTCTTTATTGTAATATACAATTAGACTATAGTAAAACAAGTGATGTTATTATTTTTACAATTTGTTAAGATTACAATGCAGTAGGCTGCATTTTATTGCACTGTACTCAAGTGAGTACAATGGGCAGATCTGTACTAAAATTATTTATATTTTGTAGCATCCCCAAAGTTTCTATAATGGCATCCTGTCGCATCTTTACAAGTCAAAATAACTGTTTAGGACTAGAAGAAGTTCTCGAATCGATAATGGCTGATTATTAAGATAATGAGGAGTACGATGTTCTCTTGGTTCCACCAGATTCTGCTGTCGTGAGTGATGAAGAAGAAGGAAATAATGAGGATGATGTTACCTCTTAAGAAAGGGTGTGAAGAAACGCGGGCGCCCGAGAACCACGTGGCTTGATCACGTGGATCAAATTCTCAAGGACGGCCGCGTGTTGAGTAAGAGGAACCGACGTGCGTGTATGAGAAACTGTATGAATGTGGAGGAAGCGAAGGAAGTGTGTAAAGATAGATCTGTTTGGCGTTCCGTTCTATCTGCCTACCCCACTTGGGACACGGCGTGAGGGTATAGTATAGTATAGTATGTTACCTCTTCAGCTCTTCCAAGAGATGTACCATGTACTATCGAGGTAATACCTCGTTATCTCAATCTTGAGTATTCAGGCCGAAATAGCGAGGATGATATACCACTTTCTAATTATGTAAGACCTGCGAAACGAGCTAGAAAATATGATTGTGAGGAACCTGTATGGAGGAAAACTTAGCCTTCATACAGTAAAAAGTACAAGCCATGACATTACCAATGTTATTTAGAATAGACAAAAAAGTATTGTGAAATCAATGAAAGATCACAAACGGCCTATCGGCCGACGGCTATCGCAGTCGACTTGCAACATCGAGGTCCTGGGTTCGATTCCCAGCTAGGTCGCGGAGTTTAGTAAGGAATTTTCGAAACCAAATTGTGTGGATTGAGCCCGAGTACTGGATAACACAATTCCTTACTGGTCATGGAGCATTCAATGCGCGTCTTCACCAGTTTGGGATAAAATCATCCCCTTCGTGTAATTTCTGTCACTCTGAATCCCAAACGTCGGAACATATTTTGTGGGATTGTTCCCACACCGACATCAGTAGGAAAAGAGAGGAGATGCTCGTTGCTGTTCGTGGTCCATCCTTTGGACCTGTAGGACATGCGGACTTAGTGGCCACAAGGAAAAACTTTTTCGCCTTCAAAAACTTCTGCACTTTCTTTGGTAGCCTAATATCCCCTTCAAGTAACTAGCGATACTGCATAGAGAAGAAGGCATTATTCCCATTTCTTCCCTTCCCTTTTTGCACCAAATTTTTTTGGTGTGTGGCCGCTAAATCTAGAGTGCTCCCTCGGGGCAGCATTTCTCGCTTTAATGCGACATTAAATCCTGTTTGTGCATGTGTGTGTCGTTATGGAGATACATATCTCCAGGTACGGCACGAGGTATGTGGCGGGCGCTGCCCTTTAAAAAAAAAAAAAAAACCAAAAAAACTGTCTCAGCAAAATTGAGACAGCACTAGTTGTCAGGAAGAAATTACGTAAGTAATAGGTTCATCAGCTATGTAAAGAAAAGATTTTTTTTTAAATAAAATGACCACAACGAAAGTGTATTGAAAACAGTGTTTTGTTCGCAAATCAAAATAACAGATTTTGAAATGAATCAAGCAGATTTGAAGAATTTTTTGGGAATATTAATCTTAACAGGTTATCATAAATTGCCTACTGAGCGTCCTTATTGGAGTTAGGATGAAGATTTTGGCATTCCATTGGTAATGAAGTGTATGCCACACAACAGATTTCAAGAAATTAAAAGAAACCTACATTTTATTGACAATACTCATGCTACAAGTTTGAATGATAAAATGTTCAAAGTCAGACCAAGGAACAAAACGAGATAATAGAACAAAGAAATGTCCACTCACAGATGTGAAGAAAATGAAAAAAAAAGAGCTGAGTACGATTGCCGATTTGACACAAAAAATGAAATTATAATTGTACGTTGGAAGAATAACAATGTTGTTACTTCTGGATCCAATTTTGATCATGTAGAGCCTGTGGATAAAGTGAAAAGGTGGTGTAATGCTCAAAAGCAAAAGGTTGATTTCAATATCCCGAGACATTTAATAAATTAAAACAAAGTAATGGGTGGTGTCGACCAGATGGATCAATCTGTACTGGGTGTCTATAAGAGGAAAAAAATGGTGGTGGGTTATCTTTACTTACTTATTGGATATGGCCATTTCTAATACATGGCGGCTGCATGTTTTGATTAGTAGGACTGGATGAAGTGACATATATGGATCAGTTAGCATTCAGACGAATAATTTCTCGAGCGTATCTACAACCGAAAAGTACAAAAAGTCGTCCAACATCATCAACAGTTCAGGGAGTGGATAAAAAAACGATGGTCATAATCCAGAGCGAATTGAAAATCGATCGTGTTGTGTTATTTGGCATAATCGGATCCGCTGCCGATGTGAAAAATGCAAAAAAAAACACTTTGTGTTGAACAATCTTGTATAGGGCAATTACACTCTTAATCTGCCCATTGTACCCGGCTGAGTACACCCCTCTATTTTTTTGGCTATGTGATTTTCTCCTTATTTTTTGTTATAGATGTTCTAACTTACCCAATATGTCATATTAAACAACGATTAAAAGTAATTTTTACGTGTAGTTTTCTTTTGGGCGTTAATGGGTTAATATGAAATTATGAACACTCCATGGTATCTCTATATTCATCATACGGATGAGGATGTAGGGAAAATACAAGACATGTGAATGCTTAGTGAAATAGGGAAGGTTAATGGAAAAATGCAGATGGGATGTGCTATTTAAAAGGACGATGATGAACGTATATTTATTTTAAAGCAGCTATATAATAATTCTAAGGTTTGTACATTGACAGAGTGAAAATTCATACTGATGATATTCAACTTTGATTACACAACACAGTTAACTTTTTACTTAGATTTTGAATAAATCTGAGTGAAAAGTTAACTGTGTTGTGTAATGTCAACTACTGTTAAGTGAAAAGTTAACTGTGTTGTGTAATCAAAGTTGAATATCATCAGCTATATAATATCCAAGAAAAACGTGGTTTGATCAAATGGTACGAATTCTCAGAATGACTGCAAGAAAAGTCGATGGCTTAGTTGGTTGAGTTACTTGGAAGAAATCGAGCCTCTGCGGTAAAATCGCTCTCTGTGTATTTGTATTAAATATAAATGTATATTTATATCAAATTGCTTGTAATCAATGTTTAGTAAACAATAAATATATAAAAATCAATAAAAAAAACAGGAGAATATGCATGAGGAACAGCCTGAACGTAGTGAAAACGATCTTTTGCTTTATATTTATATGACTTTCGCTTTATTCTTATAAATAAATAACTTTCATCACAACATTGGGGAATTTCTCACAATAGTGATAGCCAGCAGATTACCGCATGTAACAAACATACAAGTTGTCTTATTCGTAGCAATAGATAAAGAAATATATAGTGTACAAAATAAAAAACTGATTGCAAAAAGTTACCAACTCAATTATCCATTTTTTACTTAATTTCTACATGAGTTAAAAGATCAATTATCCACAATATAATATATTCATCATTCAAACATTTCTTCATATAAAGATGTTGATTTATTGGTGTAAAGAAATAATGAATTATAATACATGATCGTTTGTCCTTCAACAATATCGCAAAATTTGCATAAATTTCATAAACATAAACTTACAAAATATACGAGTATTGTGACAAACTATCATAAAACTAAGCACTGAGATAAACTTAAACGAATAACATAATGAATTCAAATTATCATATATTATTTACTGACAGATGATATTTCAGTTTGATATATAACTATACCATCATGACATGGCATGGAAGTGTGGTGGCCAGCAGACCATCTGTATGTAATAAGCGCGCAAGTTGCCTTATCCGTGCCAACAATAAATTTTGATATTCAGGATTCCAAACCTCATCGCTGATTTTAAGATTTGAAAAACCTATTTTTATTAAAACGTTTGATAATTATGCATCTCCAAGTTTCGTCGAGATAAATTATTTATATTGTATAAGTTTAAATTATTACCAAAACGATGATAATATTATTTTTTATTTTGAAAAGTTATATCTGGATTTTGTTATAAACCCAAATACAACCTTATACACCTTTCACAGCAAGCTACTAAAAACTTGTGTCGTGAAAGGGGTGTTTGTCGGCACCTGGTATCGAACCACGGACCCCTTGTTAACGAGGCCGAGACTCTACCTCGAGGCTACCGACGAACTCAATATATTTATTTATTTATTTATTAACATAATATACGGCTAAATAGCCTTTAAAGTACAATAACTTACAAAAACAAACTTGAAACAAACACAATCAACACATAAGTGACAATGAATACAAAAACATGACAGTAGTAACTATTGATGTATTCTTCTTTGTGTTCTCCGAGGATCGTGTTTACCGTGAACCTAGTTCTACGTTCGGCTTCTCCGCTATGTTCTGTACTCTGTCTGCTTGTAAGCACCTCCTGCAGGCTGATCAGACCATCTTGTTAGTATACGACTCCTAGTTATTGTCAATTAAATGATCAGTGATATCTTAAATGAAGCCGATTTCAAAGCTAGTAAGTAACATAAGAATTTTATTTACCTACAATTTTTGGTACATAAACATCATTGAAATATCTATTGAAAAATTTTATGTAACATGTTTTATTTTATTACTGCTCACATCAATATAGTCGTGGAATTTGAATAATATATAGTACAAATTAATTTGAATAATTCTTTAAATATTTTACTTCGTCTGCATGTGTGCATCTTTGTATATCGAGTATAGCCACGTATATAAGACGCGATTAGAGAAAGCTTGTCGCCCGTGAAAACATGCATCTTCTTGTGTGTTGAAATACATGTACAAATTGTTGATAATCCACAAAAGAAAGCAGTCCACAAAAAATATCACATTTCTCTTCAAGAAGTATTCAAAACATTATCACAAATAACTGTCGACTATATATTTAACATCTAGTATATAAAATTCTCGTGTCACGGTGTTTGTTATCATACTCCTCCGAAACGGCTGGACCGATTTTGATGAAATTTTGTGTGCTTATCGGGTATGACTAAGAATGGCCAACATCTATTTTTCACACCCCTAAAAGTTACGGTTGGTATACCCCGATTTTTTTTTATTATTTGGTCAATTTTTTTTATGGTGAGGCACTAAAAAATACATACAGGCCTAAATTTTCACCTTTTTATCATCAAACCCTATTTTTTAATAGCTATATTAGTAATTCAATCATTTTCAACTCCCGTCGATAAATAATGTATATGGCAAAACAACGTTTGCCGGGTCAGCTAGTAATAATATAAAAATGGTTCACAACAGTACGTCGTGAATCCGGTAAAACTATTTCAGTATACCTACATACCACCATGCATACTAGATACCTAAGCAAATCCGGGTTAGATGCTAGTATCTAAAATATTTTATGAATTTTATGATTCTTAACCTTTAGCAATAACAAATTGATTTGAATTGCAAGATATTGGTACTTTACAATAGCATACCAAAGATTATTAAAACATATAAATTATGAATTGCATAATTGAAATTCAAAATGTGTACAAAAAAATATTTATAAGACTAAATTGGTGTCATCTATCAAAATATAATAAAATAATATTTATATCGAATACACATTAATAAGAAAACACAATATACAGTCGCAGATTTGAATCTCTACCACTCTGAGGTAATTTCTTTATTGATTGCACTGTGCAAATCGCAAAACGTCTTTATTGTATTGTGTAAACAAAACAAATAAAAAATATTTATGGTATAAACAAAAAATTAAAATGTTGCACACCAGCAATAACAGACATCTTTAAAAATATATTTAGCCGTAGAGCACCCGGTGAAGAATTAGTCTCCCACTCTTTTTCGTAAGTTTTCTAGTTTTCTAGCAGATATTTTAAAAAATAAAGACATTTTACATCTAAAATTCAGCGATGAAGTTTGCCACCCATCCTGAATATCTTGATTTTTAGTTAGCATGGAGAAGAAAGCTTGCATATTTATAACATGCAGATGCTCTGCTGGCTACCCTACTAGAGTTGCTAGTAAAGCCAAATAATCCCCCCAAACGCGTTCACAATAAGCAAAATGTTTGTGTTGTAAACGTATCTACATAAATTGAACCCGAGATATCTCTGTTTAATTTTTATTTTTTATTATTTCATTCATAAATACACAGTATATATTGATATAATGCTTGTGCGGAGGGTCGGATATCAACTATAATAATTATTAACACACATATAAGAATTAGCTAGAAATATTAATATACATATAAGAATTAGTTAGAAATAGCAAACTTTCAGTTCTCATGTACATTCATCTAACGTTCACTCATCAAATCTACCAGCACAATACAAAATTAAACCAATACAATTATTCACAATGTCAAAACAATATACAAATCAACTGGATCAATTTTTCTCTCATCAACATTAATTCCGAAACTGTTTCATCAGGCTACTGCCTACATATTTTTTACTATACTGTACCATCACGGCTAATCTCACAAGTGGGGTAGCCAAAAGACCAGTTGCACGAAATAAACATGCAAGCTGTCTACTCTGAATCAACAAAAAAATTAAGTCATTCAGGATGGGTTGCAAACTTCATCACTGAATTTGAGATGTACAATGTCTTTTACAGGACACTCGAAAATTACGGAAAAGAGTGGGAGACCAATTCTTGTCGGGTGTTCCACGGCTCAAATTTTATATCAATGCCATGTCACATTTTTTGTATGAATCCACATAAGGTATTTCAATGTTACTTGATTTCGTATCACATGATTACCTACACAATATATTGATATTGCGACATATTTCTAATGCTCACATTATTTTGTGTTTACTTAGAGTATTATTAATATATTTTTAGTTTAACCCACACTAATTTTTTAACGTACCCGCAGCTGTATTTTAATTTATTTAGAGGAACTTGTTGTTTAATTTGATTTTCCACGTTTAATTTTAACATTTATTTTTGCAGAAGCAGTACCTAATTACTTACTTTCGATTGTCGAAGAGTTCTTCTAAACCTTTAACCTCAAAGAATTGAATTTTCAAGTTCTTCGATCTTTGGCGGTGGATTGCCAGCCAGGAGGGCTATTTTTGACGAAAATCTTATTTAATGTCTGCTTCTATACCATCCTTTATTAATCTTCTATAAGTGGGACAGTCGCCGAACTAACCACAAGATTTTTTTTTTATTATTATTATTATTTCATTCATAAATACACAGTATACATTTATATTACAATAACAAAATAACACATAGTAAAAAAGCTTTCTCTATAAGCAACCAAATGCTTGTGCGGAGGGTCGGATATCAACTATAATGTTAACACATATATAAGAATTAGCTAGAAATATTAATACACATATAAGAATTAATACAAATAAAAATAAGACGTTCAGAATGGGACTCATACCTCATTGATGAATTTAATACAAATAGCCTTTTACAGGTCACTCGAAAACTTTCAGAAAAATGTGAGAATGATGTGTTTTTTTTTAATGTGCACTGCAATATTTATCTCGTTGTTAACCTAAATTAGGGTCTTCAGAATAGTTAAATCAACCCCACTTTTGAGACTAGAAAGTATATTATCAAGAAAAAAATATTTATAAGATGTTTTATCCTCCTTTACACGAGACTTGTCTCTATAAGGAGGATGTTTAGATTTAAGTTTTTATAAAATAGTCTGTTTTGTTATATCTACATTGTTTGTTATGTTCAAGAAAATAAATAAATGTTTGATAACACCTATTTCTAAACATTATGTAAATCATCTGGTTTCATTATTTATGAAAAACATTATGTGATGGCAATACAAATTTAATTTTAATACATAGCTCTTGATCTGCCTCGTGTAAATTTTTTTATATCTTTTTTGTCGTTGTCTATCATTATTGATCAGGAAAACGATTATATTTTTCGTACAGATTTTTATATTACGAATCTATGAGAAAAAAGATGAGCAAATTACACACTTAAAAGATATTCGATTTTTACAAATCAAACTTATTCGAAGTCGACATTGCAGTATAATTAGAATGAATAGTCCACACTGAAACCAGCTTTAACCGATTCAGAAGTATCGTTATACATTTAGAATTGAAATAAATAAAACAAGTGTTTTATTCTACCATTGTTTTATTCTGTGAGAGAGACGTCTTTCGTCTTATAAGGACATTGTCAATCAATGGATTGACAATGTCCTTATAAGACGAAAGACGTCTCTCTCACAGAATAAAACAATAGTAGAATAAAACACTTGTTTTATTTATTTCAATATGGAATTCTACTACCTAAACACCGACACAGTGAAGTTATACATTTACTCTTTCTTTAGATGTGTGCAAATAATATAATCTTCATCGCGATTCTCTCAATCATGTTTTATAACTTATATTTTTCACATTCTATAATGATTATTGATGTGTATTTGCCGTAGACAGAGTGACTTCATTATTTGTAAAACACTTCTAATTCATACATAACTGCACACAAATCTTGTTTCAAGTAGGTAGTGTCTTTTATTTATTGCAGAATAATATTTGATAAAATAGGAACATATCCGCTAAAACAGTTAGTAATATTTTTGGTGCAACTACTTTTTAGTGTTATAAATGTCATAAAAAGAGATAACTCCATTGACTTTTGCTGATTTATCAATGTCAGGTTGAACAATAAGAAGTATGTTTATCAATAGGAAGTATGTTTGTGAGGGATGGTAGATACGAAAGGGACATTAAAAAAAGAAAAGAAAGGTGACCGTGCACTTCGATCTATTGTTAGCAATAGCAATGTCTCGAACATGGCTAAAATGCTTGTACCGACACTTATGTATGCAAGCGAAACTTGAACATGGCTGAAGAAGGACGAGAGTGGAATAAATGCAGTGGAGATGCAATCACTGAGAAGAATGGTAGGTAAAACATTGCGTGATAGAATAAGAAATGAGGATATTAGAAGAATGAGTGGATGCAAGAGGAGTGTTGTTGATAGAATGCGTGTAAATAAATTGAGATGGTTTGGTAATGTGGAGCGAATGGATGGTGTAAGATTGACGAAGAGGGTGTATTTATCTGAAAGAGAGGGTGTGAGAAAGCGTGGACGTCCAAGAACTACGTGGCTTAATAACCACGTGGATCAAATTCTCAAGGACGGTCGCGTGTTAAGTAAGAGGAATCGGCGTGCATGTATGAGAAACTGGATGAATGTAGAGGAAGCGGAAGAAGTATGTAAGAATAGATTTACATGGCGTTCCGTTCTCTCTGCCTACCCCACCTGGGACACGGCGTGAGGGTATAATTATAGTTGAACAATCTGAACAGAAGAAACTAAATTCGCACCTAGTAATGAGAAAAACGTATCTAAAAATAATTAAAAAGTATAAGATATTCGATTCATTTATAAATAAACAATTGCTAAGTAACGCTTCATTATACTTTAAATCTTATTTACTATGAATCAAAGTCGATCTAGGTTTACATAGATTATTGGACTATAATTGAGTATTTATACTGAAGTTACCTAAATGTGAGACGGAAAAGATCATAAACCTTTAGTGTACCTACATGGTAATATTTGTAAAATGTTTTGGTTATTATACTTCGTATATTTCGCAGATTCACATGCCCTATATCAATTCATTATATTTTCAAGGACTAAGTGAACACGTTTTGAACGTCAAAATTTATTATAACAATTAGGTTTATGAGAACATTACAGAAATGACGGAAGAACGAAGTGTGCTCTTTAGTATCTTACGTACCTACCTTCCTATCCCGCGAGGGATATTTTATATGACAGGCGTGTAGATTGAAAAAAAATCTGGCTATGAAATAAAATTCTTTAATAATAGATTCAACACTGTGGCTTTAACTAGCCTTAAATGTATTTTTTTGCAAAATTAAAACATGGTTCTAATAATTCAGACTGACATTTCGTTTGTTCTCACATTTTTATTATCCTATTAGACTTATAATTTTTTTTAATAATAATTATTCTATAAACCGAAACGTGATAAACTATACGTTGACACTCGCCAATTAAGGTTCGCAAGTTCAAAATGCTTACGTTGTTCATACGCCGTTTTGAAAATACAAGTAGGTATTAGAAGAGATAAAAATCCTTACTACAAGTTTACCCATTAGTGTGTTGCAAGCAAAGAGAAAAACAGAAAAACATTACCAGATTATATTGCTGCAACACAATTGCATAAAAAAACATCGATTTCACAATCACGATGTGTGAATTGTGGAGATTTATGGGACATAAATTTAATCAACGACTTGAGTTTATAAAAAGCTGGTAACTTAGACAGAAAAATGAATGATATACAAGATACAGTTTAAATAGATAGTTATTTCAATTTAAATAATTTTACAATTACAACACGATCTGCTCATTAACAAGTTTTGTAGTATGGTAGATAATATGTGATGAAACTATTTCGATGTGTGAGATTATTGATAAATTATAATATCTGAGATCTTAACGATTATAGTAGGCCTAGACGAGGTCTGAAGATCTCTGGCTTTGATCAAATATTAAGTTATACCTTCTCGATACTCAAGGCGCGTGGGAATATGTAAATATGAAACCACATAAGTACCTAACTATATAACATGTAGATGTAGATAGGTATGCACCCCATACATCAAAACAATTTATCTAGAAAATTATACATAGGTAGTATATATTTCTCAGGTGATTTTTGCATGTCTTTCTCACTGCATGTACCTACTCAAGATGTTATACTTTGGTTAAACATTTTACAGGTGCATGTCATGTCTCACAAGTAAGATTATAAAACAGATTCATGTATTGAAGTAGTAAATATGCAAGTTTTCATCTCAGGTATTTTCCTCTCTGAATTATTTCGTTCTTCTTTATGACCCTTTTTGCCCACCACAACATTATTCTTCAAAGCGATTCTGTGCCAATCAACCTCTCCTACAATATTTCTAATGCCCTTATTTCGTTGTCATAGGAATGGTGTATTATGGCAGGGAGTCTTCTACGATTTCTATTGCTTTTTAGTCCAGAAATTCATGAGAAGGATTCTGTCTAGTTTTTTTTTTTACTTATCTGGGTTTTTTTGTTATAAACCCAAATACAACCTTATACACCTTTCACAGTAAGCTACTAGTTTTGAGGATATAAAATATGAAAATCATTCATCGATTTGATATCAATAACCCAATTACAAGTTAACGTTACTTCTATCAAATCTTAAATATAACTTAATAGTAATAGTTCAAAGTATCCAATAATTCCCACCACTAGTAGATACTCTATGGAATATTGGAATTTTTGAAGTAGTGATATCACCTGAGTTCCGTGGAGCAACCGGTAAAGAATTTGTCTCTTATCGCTTTTCGTAAATTCCTCCTGAGGTGTTTAAAAAAATAAAAACATTTTACATCCTAAATTCAGCGCTGTGTTTTGTTGCCACCCATCCTGAATTTATGTGTTTTGCATGTTTATTACTTGCAGCTGGTCTGCTGGCTACCCCACTTATGGGGTATGCCGTGATGGTAAAGTAGTAGTAGCAGTAGTAGAAGTAGTGATGTCACATTTTCGATACAAACGAAATAAAATCGTAATTGACATTGTGGTCAATCCGGTATACACCTGAAATTAAATCTGAATAATTTAATCATAATATATGTACAACAAACGCAAAAAACAGAAAAAAAGGAAAATGGAATGAGATTAATTAAAATGTACGAGCGACCTTGTCAGTCTGATGAATATTTTTTGATTATAATTATTAATATTTTCCGTAACGCAAATCAAAGTTTATACTCGCGTGACATTTTACTACACAGGTGCACACTATCTTCACTGAAAGCAGATAACATCTTTTTAAACATTCAAATATTAAATAGATATATTCATTCTAGTCGATGTTTGATATAATTTATATTATATTTATGAACATATACATTATACATTGATGATGTAATATAATAATGTTTCAAGCCGCACAACATAAATAAATTAGAGTAAACCAATCCTCTCATCAATCTAATTTTTATACAGATTTCTTTATTGTTCATGGTATTATAAGGCTCTGGAACAGACTTGTACACAAAGTTCGTAAGTCTTCAACAAACAAATTCACGGTCTCCAGTCTTTTTGAACATATTTAAATTTCTTTCAGTCTTTTTTACTTTCGTGTCGATAATTACGCCGAGCATACCCTCTCCTTTACCTCTATCCCTTTCCCCTTCCTTCGTGCTTAATTAATTTATTTATTTTACATATTTATATTATATACTGTATTTATAGTTATATTTAATTTATATACATACATATTTTTGTCTTCTTTTTTTTAATATTTTATTTTTTCCGAGTTCGCTGGAAGAAATCACATCTATGCGATAAACCCGCCTGTCGGTATTTCTTTAACCATATAACATGTCTGTGGACTATAATATTATGCCAACGAAGTTTTTTTAATTTATTATCATTATAATGTGATTTCTTAGTATATTTAAGTTGTACTATATAATATGTAAAAGCTGTTTGTTTGTATTAATAGAATAAAATAAAAATAAAATAAAAATAATACATTGCATAGTACTACAACTTTACAGCATATCCCAACAAGTGCAGTTTCGAAAATTATGAACAATTTTTAAGAAAAATTATGACACTAACGTACTATTTTCAATATCATAGCTCGATACATTGTTGCAAAACACTATCCATATATTTATATTCGCTGTTTTTAAAATTAGTTGAATATTCGAGGTCAATATTAATGGTAATGGTTTAGAATAAAATTTCCTGAACGTGATATTGAAGACAGTCAATAGAAAATAGAAAGAGGAGGAGGTTTTATTATAAATAATAGTTCAGAATGGGTGGCAAATCTCACAGCTTTACAACGTTATTGACAAAATATTCTTCTTTTGCTCTTTGGGATTCTTATTTTCAAATCTTGTAATAAGTAATGCATGTGACCTAGGAGTAGGTACCCTGAATACAATGAGTCCCACTATTTTCTGTAAGTTTTCAAGTATCCTGTAAAAGCCAGTATTTGTAAACCATCACATATATTGATTACATTTAACATCTCCAATTCAACGAAGAGGTATGACATCCATCCTAAATAAATAAATAAATAATAAATAAACGGAGAGTATTTAAAGCGCCATCTTTGTGCCATAGCACCTCGAGGAGGCTGTACATGATAATGTTTTATCTTAAACAAAGTTGTCTGTGTCAAGAATTTAAATTTAAATACAAAAACATAACACATAATCTCAGATACATAATAATATGTATCCGCGTCAGAAATAGAAATAAAATGTTTTGTTTTTATTTGGCACGAAGAGAATGACCTATATCTTCATTCTATACAATCAAATCACTGGGTTGTTTGCCCTATTTGCGAATGATTATAATAATAATTAACTTTATTGTACAAAATATTTAAACAAAAATAATCAAATTACAACATGGTATATACAAATAATTTGCACAATGGGCGATATCTTCCAACTTACCCAATGATACCATTATGGTATATATAAATACATTGCCTCTCTGCTTCAAAACGCACATTTATATTTGAATGTGGTTTTCATGAACTTTTAAATTATTATTTGTGTCTCAAATACAGTTTGTGGGTGAATAATTCTGGGCATAAAATTCGCATAATAAAGCTTTTAATATATAAATACTTTAGATAAGAATAAAATTATTGTTTATAGGAACCTGTATTAGAAAGGAAAAGTTGAAAATCTTGTTTGGTTCAAAAGTCAGAACATAGTAATAATAAATATCTAGGTATACCCATATCTACACTTCTACAGTCTGCCATATATTATTCCAATAAAGCAGTAAATGTTTCATTGATTTTATTCTGTAAATTATAACGGTTATCGAATATAATTTACAAATATACCATCTCTGTTTTTATTTATTTTAATTCAAAATGATTATTCCAATATCCATCGCTATACATAACTCAATTTAATAATAAATAAATTTGTACTCGTGTATCCAATATATAATATATTATATCTGGAATGTTGTTTGTTGGAAGAGGTGACTCTATTGGAGCAGAGATGTTCTGAATGGATGATTTCTTCCCTATGCTTCCGGGAGCAGCACTAATGGGTGATCGCATGGGATTTTGATACTAAAATATCTATAACCGTTTGGTGTCTCCGAAACATAGTACGTCCCCCAATTTTTTTTGTCTCTCAATCGTTTCGTAATTTTTGTTGAATGATAATGCGAAAAAGAATAAATAGAATATAAGACAATTTTAACATTTCAATTCAGAAGTAATATGGAAGTTTGCCACAAAAAGGAGTACCTATATTATGTTAAATACATACAATAAGGTTGCTCTGTATCAGATAGTGTTGATTTTTTTTTTAAACAAAGATATATCTGGATTTTGTCATAAACCCAAATACAACCATATACACCTTTCACAGTAAGCTTAAAGCTTGTGTCGTGAAAAGGGAGTTTGCCGGCACCTGGAATCGAACCACGAACCCCCTGTTAACGAGGCCGAGACTCTACCTCCAGGCTACCGACGAACTCATTATAGATGACTGTTTATTACTGTTACGGATAAATATGGACATAATTATACAAATCGTAAAATACATGTATCCAATTCAGCAACTGAAAAATTTGCCCATAAAATTTGAATCGACATAAAATATTTATGATCTTTACCATATATCATTGCATTTCTTAATAATGAGCTATTATAGACGACAAACTACGTAATCATTTAATATAAAAACAAATATTCCATTAACTAATATTTATTATTTTACTTAATTGACATAAAACATTTAATTTAATCGATTGCCAGTAATAAATTTTGCGGTAAAATACAAATAATGACACACTGACTTTTCCTACAACAATATTGGTAAGTATATTTCCTTACTAATTAAAAAAAATACATTATATTTAATCAATATAAAGGATGCAGTAATTATCAATATAAATAAACACCTTATCTCATCTTGTAATCATCTAGTATACCGTCAAATTGTTATTTTAGATAAACAGATAAGATATTCATTTGATAAATGTACACAAAACTTAACGTGCTTCTTATAACATTATGTACACAATAATTAAAAGATTTAGTAACTGCGTGTATCAATTATTAATTAGTATCCAATCAAAACTTAGATAATAATTATTTTTAACTATTACGTTTTTTGCTTAAAACTTAAAACGCTGACGTATAATTTTATGTTTTCTTGTAAATTCGAGTAATGTTTGTTTACATTATATTTTCATTGTGCAACAAATAAAATCCATAATTGATGTAATGTGTTGTGACTATTTTGGTACAACCAATCCTTCAATTGATCACATGCTATCTATTTATGATCATTTCCGAAGTTCAATTCTAAATTACACTTTTAGGTAAACCTTGATTTACCTACATAGAACCCAAATACACTTCCAAACATTCTGAATTGAAAGTGGAGAAAGTCAACGATTGAATTCCGAACCACGAACTACCAATTGAAATTCCAGGATTCGACGATCAGATCACCAACTAGGTACTTCTATTTCAAATGGTCGGCGGTCGTGTACTAAAATTGAACATTTTGTGTATTTAAAGAAAAATTGATAAGCATATTTTAATAAAAAAAAGTTTCAAATTAAAAAAAAAACTTCATAATATTGATGTTTGACACGTGACAAAATCACAATATATGTACGCCTCTATTTATAATAATATTATGTATTAGATACATTCATTAACATATTATTTTGTATTAAATAATAATATCAACAAAAGTTACTATCAATTCATATGGTAATACAATTGGACAAGTCACAATATTAATGTATAGATAACTAGATACTATGAATAATTTACTACACATATGCTCTCTATGAATGAACTTCGCCGTAGACCGTGAATATATCGCGATGTTGTTGCATTACATAAATTATGTATATGAATAATATTGTGTATGTTGTAAGTTTTGGTGTACGATAGCAATATTATGTGAAACCAAATTTATTGTACTCTTATTATACTATACCAACACGGCACACCTACAAGTGGGTTAGCCAACAAAGATGCATATTGTCCTATCTGTGGCAATAAAAAATAAGACATCTGGGATAGGAATTTGGTGGCATACCTTAGAGCAGACTTTTAGATGTTTTGTGATCACCTGCCTTTTACAGGACACTCGAATACGAGTAAACGTATGTATATTTTGAAAGTACGTTTGCGGAATGTAAGATGCGAGAGAGGAAAAGTGGCAGCTGTGCTTCGACGCATTGTCAGTAGTAGCAACATGGCAAAAATATTGGTACACAACAGCATTCTGATACTGAAGCCCCTTTGTATTCAAGCGAAACTTGGACATAGCTGAAAAAGGACAAAAGTAAAATGAGATCGCTGAGATAAATGGTTGGTGAAATTTGCTATGGTTTGGAAATGCGGAACGAGTGCATGATGAAAGCGTGATGGTGTATTTATCTGAAGGAGGTGGTGTGCGAAAGCGCGAACATCCGAGAATAAGTCACATGTTGAGTAAAGGAAAACGGCGTGCGTATACGAGAAATTGTATGAATGCGGAGGAAGCGAAATAAATATGTGTACAATATAATATATAAGGCATTCCGTCCTCTCTGTCTACCCCACTTGGGATACGGCTTGAGAGTATTGTATAATTTCTAGACGTAAGTTTTTCTTTAAAAACCATGTATTATGCTGTGTAAATGTGTGTGTCATCCTCGGTGTGAGGTCTTCCACCAAGGGTACATCAAGGGAGTATTTTAATTGTCGAGTGGGGTTTTTTTTGCAGAGGAAATTCCATAAGGGTATCTATCCCTCGAGCCCACTCTTTGGTAAAAAAATAAATAAAAAATAAAGCTTTTGCTCTAGATTGACTGGATGACATGAGAACTGATGTTCTTGAAACATCCAGGGGTAAGTGGTGGGAACCCCTCCCTTAATGTATAATAATAAACCTTTATTGCACAAAAAGTATACAATAAAACAATACATAATATTGAAACAGATAATTTTGTGCGATGGGCGAGTTCATTGCAGAAGCGCTATGTCTTCCAAGTAGCCCATAATATATAGTAGGTATACTAAGTATAGTTTAGGGATACTTAATAGGTATTTTATAAACTTACCAATTGGCGTCTCAATCTATGAATAGGTACCTACTACTCGTGCCAAGCTGAGGAAATGGCGAGTTATATGACTCTCATACATGTTTATCATATTAAGTAGGTATATACAAATTACGCGATGTAACCGCAAAACATAACTCTAAAACATATACTGTATATCTCGTCGCGAAAAACTATTCAATAACCTAATAATGTAGGTATATACATGACATGGATAGAGACGAAACACATGTGTGTGATATTTCCCGATTTACTACATCCTAGATATAATAATGTAAGTCGTTTCGTTTACATATTAGGCAGGCTAACATCAGCCACAATTCATAGATGTCATTTAATATTTAAATAGAAAATAGATTAGTAGTAGTTATGGCCTTATATAGAGATAATATAAAAAAACATGTTTCTACTCCGTGCCTAGTGTGAGGTGTTAGACTCAGAGACACACTGGCTTGATTATATAATTGTTAAAAATATATAATTTAAAATATATAAATTGTCTATATTTTATTTATCTATACCACTAAGACATATTCCACAGCTGGCGTAGTTAGTAGATTAATAAATATGTAGATGCAATGCAATAAAAATATAGATGCAATTTGTCCTCCCATGCCAGTAGAAATTAAGACATACCTGCAGGATGGGAAGCATGCCTCATCGCTGAGTGCCTCATTTGAATATGTTAAATGTCTTGTAGGTATGTGATGTTTTAAGAACACCTGCTTTTTATAGGAGAAAGAATGGGAGCCTTGATTTTTGCCGAAACTCTATGGAGGGAAAGATGGTTTTATTTATATAAGTGTATTGTCTCCGTTCTCGTGACGACATCAGAGTATTAGGAATATTATGAAAAGAGGCTAAATATCGTGAATATTTTCTTGTAGATTAGTCCTTGACTATCTAAATTATTTACAGTAAATAGTTTATAATTAATAAAAAAATACAATTAAGGGATCTATCACATTAGAATAGATAACATGATTAAAACTTACTAAGTAAAAGTACTAATTTGTCTAATAATAATTCAACATCAACAAATCATTTTTAATCTAACATATTTTTTTTTACTTTGTTATATGTTTAACGTGTAAAAGGCTCACGCCTTGTACATGAGTACAAGTGATAAATAAATAAATAATAAGTAATCAAAACTAACGATGAAGTATATATAATAAGATGTGTGAAAATAAAAACAGTTAAATATAATTTTTATTGCAATTCTAACAAGTATTACCAAAGTATTATTTCTTAGATTCGTTCCACCCACTTCACCGTAACTGATGGCATGAAGTTCAGTCATAGATTTTAGTAATACATTATACTGCCATTATTTCAACGCAAGGGCAAACCATAAACTTCAAAGCGTGTCTAAGACTTGTGGTATTGAAGATGTAGTCATTTTTTTTTTATAATATTATTCCATTCATAATTGCAACAGTTGATTTTATTTGAAAAGATCTATTAAATATTTTAATAATTTATGTTAACCCTCTGCAACTGACGTGAGGTCTGTCAGACACCGCGAAATCTTTTTTTTGCAACAACGTTGCCATTTTGAGTCCTATCTTTCCGTTTCGCTCAGTAGCTTCCTAAATTCTGTTCTTTTAATCATCAGTACAGTAACGACGGCCGTCGTGAGTACATGTGTGGATCTATAGCTGATGGGTGTCTGACATACCTCACGTCAGTAATAAATGATGGGTCTGTTAGACCTAACGTCAGTAAGATAGTAATTTTTTCATAGTGTCTCACATACATCAGCTCAGTAAATTCATAGAGTCTACCTAACATCACTTCAATAAAAAAAATTTTTTTCAATAAATGGAGAGCAAATTTCATTTGAGGCCTTGCTAGGGAACTTGTTCTTGCTATTATGACACAGCGGGTGTATAATGAAAAATTGCCGAGAGAATTGCGCAATCATGACTTAGGACGAGATTTCCCAACTGCCCCTGAACAAAACGAATCTGGGACATCGCGTGAAAGAATATTGTGCAGAATTTTTACGAGTGAAATGAAAAGAAAGATTAAAGAGTGCGATTTAATTGAAAGGAAGACAAAATTTACTCGTTATGCATGCAAAAAACATGTCTGCCTACAATGCTCGGCACAAATTTACCAGGACTGAGAGGACGTACTTTGAAGCCGATTTTTAGAGAAACCGCTCTAACGATTTTTTTTATTATTTTTTTACATTTTAACAAAAGTTAACAGAAAACAAATTTCTACTTACTTTTTTTATTTCATGTGTTTTTTTCATTTAATTAATTTTTATTAATTGTTCTCAAAAAAATGGTGATTTTTTATTAGCATTAAAAAATATCTTGTAATTTCTAATATCTGTTTTTTTTTAAACCATATTTTTTCAAATGGTGTCTGCATACATGTCAAATACTCACAAAAAACTAAAAAAATAATCAAAACTTTTTAAATAATGGCAATAATGGAACTTAAAATGAGTGTCTGTCAGACCACTCCTCAGCAGAATAATAACTAAAAAGCCACCTCAGTTGCAGAGGGTTAAGTGATGAATGTAAGAATTTTAAATAAATGATTGGTAAAATCTCGCGCGATAGAGTGAGAAATGAGGATATTAGGAGAATGAGCGGATGCAAACGGAGTATTGTTAAAGAACTACATGGCTAGATTATGTTGATCAAAAAGTATCGTGATAGAAAGTTTATGGTAAGCCAGTTTTTACGATAGTCTAAATGTGAGATTTAAAACTATTGAAAGTCGACTCGATATCTATAAAGTGGGTGTTTTAGTCTTCAAAAATTATTTATAATGTTAAACAAACTACCACAACGTTACTATCAAATCAATAAAGAATAGAATAATTCAATGATATGAATACGGTACAGTATCAAGGATTAAGATGACATCAAGATTTATTTAATATTAACTAATAATAATTGATTTGGTCCAAATGTCACAAAGAAATCAGCAATATTATGTGTAAAATTAATATCCGGGATGGAAATATAATATTGTATTGTTAATATTTTAGCTCCCTTGGTGTGAGATCATGGGACATATTATATAATTAATGTCAATCAATGCTTTTGTTAACCCATATTAGGTACTTACATATTATGTATTTGAAACTATACTAACACTAGTATAATTTACTCAGCAGATTCTGAATTATTATAGGTACACACTGCTCTCTCCACATGAAAAAAGTTTAACATTGCTATATAAATCATTCAACATTGGTGCGATGAGTTGTACTACCCCTCCTAAAAGTCTTTTTTGTATTGAAACAAAGAAAATGATCTGTGTGTTTATTATATAGTTTAGTGTTAATACTTCACTTATGGGAGATGTCATGATAAAAAAGAGATAGACTTGATCTACACAAGGCCATTTGTGACCAGGTGATGATTTCTCAGATGTCCACACTTAAAGCTTGTCGTTGTAAAGTTGTCGCATTATTTCCCCACTCTTAGCGAAAATTCTTTTTATGTTACTCTAGTTATTAAAAGTTCGAAACTCTCTTATATATACTGCCTTGAGTAATGAAAAACATTGTAATTTAAAAAAAAAAATCTTCTAGTATGTGATTTATTCTCGAAGAGACGTCTTTTGCCTTGTTAGGTATTTAAGCAGTAGCAACTGCCGAAGCAACAGAACATTGGAAGGGTAGAATCTCACTCAATCAGAGTTCAGGGAGCCCTGGGAAAACATATCAAAGAAAGGAGCTTCAGAGCCGCCGCGCCAACTGCCGAAACAGATTGACCATACACTGAATTGAGAGAGAATCAGTCCACCACCACACTTAGGACCAAGTTAAAGATGCTGCTGTTCGGGAGAAGTCTCGGCGCCCTTGAGATAGTCACGGACCATTAAACGGCGCCACATAAAAATGGTCCAATAATAATAATAATTAGGACATAGTCAATCTGGTTTAAAACCTACAAACTTTTTTATGATTTTTTTATTTCAATAATTGTGTAACTAAGATAAAACAAAATGTTCTAAATTTGTATAATCCACACATAAATATTTGAGTCGGTTCGTATGTGCGTATGTCCTTTATGGACTCTGAAATAAGGAAAGACAGAAGTAAAATAATACACTCTATACGAGGTCTCATATCCTGGGCACGTTCAAGGCCAAAAACATTTAAAATATCTTATGTATTGATAAAGATATTATAATAATAAAATTTGTATGGAAAAATCTATGAAAGTTTTTGTAAGTAGCAATATTCATAGTCGAACATTTTTCAGTGTACTGAATTAATTTCACAATGGATGTAACGAGAAATACATCAGTACTGAAACTAAACATATGGGGATTATTTTGGTTATAAATTATTGTGTTTGGTTATGATAAAAACTCCTGAATTATGCGAGTTAAAATTGCATATTTTTGACATCTTGGGCTAATTTCATAATGGCCGACATGAATGACATAGAATCCAATACATTAATATTTTGGTTGGTACATCGGTTCATTAGTTTGTTTGTTTTTTGACTTTTATGTCCTCTGTACGATATGTCTCATCCAGTTTGCGAGCTGAAAACATTTAATAAGTATTCTTTTATAAAGATTGAATTTATAAATCATGATGTATCAACAATCTTTTGTCGATGTTTTGTAAAATCACAAAAATCTCATATTATCTACAACAATCGACAATATGTGTTCTTATTTTATTGTAGGATATTCTGAGTTTCTTCTTATTTCTAAATATAGTTATCTGTTATATCAAACACAGAGAATTTAGAAAGATTTATCATATCAAATGAAATGTATCATCCACACATAAATATTCTAAAGCGTTCGTTAGTTCGTATGTCCTCAATGGACTCTGAAATAAGGAAAGACAGAAGTAAAATAATACACTCTATACGAGGTCTCATCTCCTGGGCACGTTCAAGGCCAAAAACATTTAAAATATCTTATGTATTGATAAAGAAATTATAATAATAAAATTTGTATGGAAAAATCTATGAAAGTTTTTGTAAGTAGCAATATTCATGGTCGAACATTTTTCAATGTACTGAATTAATTTCACAATGGATGTAACGAAAAATACATCAGTACTGAAACTAAACATTTGAGGATTATTTTGGTTATAAATTATTGTGTTTGGTTATGATAAAAACTCCTGAATTATGCGAGTTAAAATTGCATATTTTTGACATCTTGAGCTAATTTCATATTGGCCGACATGAATGACATAGAATCCAATACATTAATATTTAGGTTGGTACATTGGTTCATTTGTTTGTTTGTTTTGTGATTTATATGTTCTTATCTTATTGTAAGATGTTTAGTGTTTTTCAAAATATAGTTATCTGTAATATCAAAAACATAGAATTATTAATTCAGTGATATTTCAATGTTCTTTTGTCGAAGTATGCTAAACTTCAAAATCTAAAAAAATCTTATATATCTACAACGATACTATTAATACGTCTTCTTATTTTATTGTAAGATGTTTAGAGTTTTTCAAAATATAGTTATCTGTTATATCAAAAACATAGAATTATTAATTCAGTGATACTTCAATGTTCTATTGTCGAAGTATGCTAAACTCCAAAATCTAAAAAAATCTTATATATCGACAACGATACTATTAATACATGTTTTTATTTTATTGTAAGATATTCAGAGTTCCTTTTTATTTCAAAATATAGTTATCTGTTTTATCAAAAACTGGGATCCAACTCAAATACAATGGCATGAAATATATCATTTTTAATCATCTCATGTGCATCATTTTTCTCATTTTGAATTAACCCATAGATAACATAAGTAAGCTTGCATTTAACATAATACGGTGATAATTTAAGTAGGCACTTTTGTAATATATTACCACATATTGCCTCCATCTATTTGTTTCATTAGAAGTATTTCATTTATTCAAAACATGCATCTAAAAACATGAGATTTTCAAAGTTTAGATATTAAGATATTGGCTATTGATAAAGTAAATTGTTAGAATTGCATACCAGCTTTATAATTCCGTTTCAAGGCAATGTCTCACTCCAAAAATAAAATTGTAGCTAAATATAAAACGTCATTTGTGTAACATCTATTTTAGGAATATAATTACATTTCAAATAAAGAATTATGAACGCGATTTGTAATTTCACATAATAAAATTATTATTGTTTGGTTTGCGGTATTTTAAAATTTCACTGGGGTATTCTAAATTCAAAATAATTATAGAATATTATACGTTCTAAATTCAAACATCTCAAAACTGTCATATAAGTGCCACAAATGTCAAAATCCAACGCTTTATCTGGGAGGCGTTCAGGGTAACATAAATAACGCTCGATGTTCAGTGACCTGAGCGACCATGAAGTTGCAGTGAGTGGTGAATGGCACCCCGGATTATCGTGAACAACTTTGAGCGTTTTTATATTATTATTATTATTATTATTTGGATGATTTGTAAAGCGCCGTTTTGTGAAAAAAAATCCACCTCAAGGGCGCTCACATCCCAAATGTCATCGTACTGGCGCCATTTTCGTAAGATTCATTCGCGGTAGTGCGTCATGCTTTACTTGATTACGTTTTTAATTTGAATAGTTAAATTGGCTTTGCTTTAAGAATGTTTTTAGGATAATGCATATTTAAACAAACCGTAAAAAAATAAATTATTCACTAAAATCTGCACTAACTATTTTAATTTCTCTTTCATTTCACTTCTTGAACTAAAAAAATATGATTTTCTGTTTTGAAAAATTATATACCGACACTTATGTATGCAAGCGAAACTTGGACGTGGTTGAAAAAGGATGAGAGTGGAATAAATGCTGTAGAGATGCGTTCACTGAGAAGAATGGTTGGTAAAACGTTGCGAGATAGAGTGAAGAATGAGGATATCAGGAGAATGAGTGGATGTGAGAGGAGTGTTGTGAACAGAATGCGTGTAAACAAGTTGAGATGGTTTGGACATGTTGAGCGAATGCAAGATGAAAGGATGACGAAGAGGATGTATTTATCTGAAAGAAGGGGTGTGAGAAAGCGCGGACGTCCAAGAGCCACGTGGCTTGATCACGTGGACCAAATTCTTAAGGACGGACGCGTGCTGAGTAAGAGAAATCAGCGTGCATGTATGAGAAACTGGATGAATGTAGAGGAAGCGAAAGAAGTATGTAAGGATAGATCTTTATGGCGTTCCGTTCTCTCTGCCTACCCCTCCTGGGACATGGCGTGAGGGTATAGTATAGTAGTAATTATATAAGACAAGAATACACAATAATTACGATTAACTTCGCAATTGTTTTGGCAACCGTCATCACTCAAACGTCAAGGTAACTGTCAGAGTGATAATCATCTTGCTATGATTTCGGTAGATCACCCGACGACATGCCTGAATGCAACAGTGCGAGTCGTCGGGTGACTCGCTCCGGGCGCGTGAACGGATAGAGCGTCGTCGAGTGATCACTCGGTGACTGTCTGAACGCCTCCCTGGGTTGCTAGAAAATAAATGTTGCCAGAAAATTGGTTATTGGTTATGGTTATTAATCTTTACTTTATTATGGTTTTATGAGTATTCGTTACTTTGTAATCAGTACCTACCTGAAAAATAAATAATTGTTATTGATAATACATATCACACCAACATCAGTAGATTGGATTGAAGATTCTATTTAAAATAAGTTTTTGGTATATCCTACATTGAATCCGTTTGGTAATACGTGCTTATTTATGCATGATTTTGGCACGCATAGAGCAGATTATTATTATGACATGTAGCTATTTTGGTGCTAAATAGATCTTAGACTTAAAGCATAATACTTAAGGTGTAACTAGACGTTACATTAGCTGACTGAAACATAATAATTTAGATTTTTAGACTGTAACTAGAAGTCAATTTTGTACACCGTAAATAGATTTCAAATTTCCAATCTGTAAACGCCAATTAATGTTTGAGGAAAATGTTTGGTTGCTCCCGGTGAATAATAATTAATATGCTTAGTTGTTACCGGTACTTAATCCTTTTTAATTAAATGACATAACATCTGATTATCTAAAGGAGCGCTCACATTTGTTCACTTCCAGTGATCACTCTGGATGATCCTCCAAAATAAAAAGGTGTGAACAGGCGTTTCATCAATAGTCAATCGTTTCATCAATCACTAGCGATTCCGGATGAAACCGATTACTACCCGACATAATGTTGACGAAAGGTCCTTTCACTGAAACGACCATAAACAAGTTTTATCCTTTAATTTGTCTTATTCTCTATGAATTTGTATTGAAAGTCAGAATCGTGTACCAAATTATCATACTTTCGTGAATTTTATTCATTTGATTTAAATTTTATTAAGTGCTATTTTTCATTTATTTTTACGACGTCAAACTACATACAACATGACCGTGAGTGTCGGATGGCAGTGAATGTATAGGATGAACAAATGTGAACAGGTGAAGCAATGTGAATGCTACTTTAGTATTACAAACTGAAAAAAATGTAGACTGAAACCAGAAGTCAAATTTGCACACAGTTACTGGATGTTAAATTTCCAACATCCAGTAACTGTAAAACGACAATTAATGTTTGAGGAGGTCGTTTGGTTGTTACCATAGAATAATAAACATACTTTGATGTTATTGGTAGTTATTTATAAAAGATATACCTATCTGGGTTTTGTTATTTTTATTATTATTATACCATCACGGCACATCCCACAAGTGGGGTAGCCAGCAGATCAGCTGCATGTAAGAAACATGCAAACCGTCCTCTGCGTGCCAATATAAGATCAAGACATTCAGGATGGGTGGCAAACCTCATCGCTGAATTTAAGATGTAAAATGTCTCAATTTTTCGAACACCTGCCTTTTACAGGACACTCGAAAACTTACGCAGAAGAGTGGGAGACCAATTCTTTACCGGGTGCTCCACGGGATATTGTTATTTTTTTTATTTTTTAATCTAATGACAAAACATCTGAATATCTAAGTAACTGAAAATAAAAACTTAAAATACCAATTCAAATGTGGGAAATTTTATTTAACTATGTTGGTAGGTAACCAACCAATTATTATTATTTTTTCTCAAAATAGAGCATTTTCCCGTTTTTTTCTGTTATAGGCATTTCCTAATTTTTTACTTAAATAAGGGGGTGTGGGTTTTAAACACTGAGTTTTTAAATTGGGAAGAGGTTAAAGTACCTACTTTTTTTCACGTAGGCACCTACTAATATTGACGTGTGTGATTACAAACTTCATGTTTTGAAATTGGGAAGAAATTTTTTTATGTAGGTTTTGCACTTTTTATTTACTTAATCAGTTTTACGTAGTTAGTGCTAACTTCACTTTTTTCAATAAGATTGTGTAGTTTTAACTCATTTATTTGGATGATTATCTGTTTTTAAACCCGAGCGATGCCGGGTTATAAAAGCTAGTCTAATAATATTTGAACTTACAAATAACCGTTCAAATATAATCAATTAGACAATGATCTCTGTGCGTGGCATTTACCTAAACTCCACATTAAAATATTCAAAATTTGTAATAAATCTTCCACATAAACATTTTGATATCAATAAATCAATGAAAAATAATGGGACAAAATGTTTTCAAGTTGGCGTTACACATTGTATTTAAATATTGAAAAATGTCATTAGATGTTATGGTGTTGTAGGATGATTGAGATAATCAGTAACTATCGTAAAATCATAAGTAAGATTTTTTGCAAAATTCTAAGTAACTAATTCAAGAAACATTTGCTATTTCCTTGGGCTATTTAATTCATTATCAATTTGAGCTTTTACTTATTCATGAACTTCATCAATACGATATAATGTGAAAGAGAGTCATCCAGTCTGTAGGAAACATTGTGGCTCGTGATGATGACTCAATTGGCACAAAAAAAATTAGTGACTTACATTTTTTTACTATAACGCATAGTTTTTGTCAGTTATGCCGCGTTAACCCTCTTTATAGTTTTGTCAATATTATAATTATAATCTCTGATATTCAATTTTGTTTATTTCTTTGTTTACATACATTTGAAGCATTTAAGTTTCTTAACAATGATATACTAATAAAAAAAAAATATTGGCATACTAAAAGCAACTAGCTGTATATTCCATAATAAAATAAACAAAAAAAAACTCGAATGAAGAAAGTAAGTTTTCAAACTGAACTTCTGAAGAGCTGAGAGGATCGTTGAAAAGAGGATTAATTAATGAATTTATTTCACATTTGCACCTCATAACTTTTATTATATAATATTTTGTATATCAAATAAATATGAGAGGTAGGTACCTACATATATAAAACAAATTACAATCATAATCATGACCTCTGACGAGATAAAGTATCCTTACAAAATAATCTCTTACACATCTTCTTACATTCTTCGCATTTTTTATTTTGTGTTTAGACGCCAATAGATGATTCTATACATGCTCACACATACTATTATTGTGATTCTCGAAGCTTTTTCAAAAAATATAATTGACTATTAAATCACTCTAACATAATCTGGATCCTTCTATCTTGTAACTCACACAATATAATGTTTTCATTGTGTTTTGTACTAATTACATAATGTCTATAAAATAACGTTTTTGCGAAAATCTAGAATTTTTAAATATAAAGATATTCCCAAAAAGACTGTAACATTTTATTATACAGTACACCAACATGTTTTCCTACTTAGCTTTTAACATAAAGCCTGAATTACACAATATGATTATAAAATAATACTTATTTGAATAATGCCTAGTTCACACGCCGATTAATTCGAGGCCACCGTTGCAACGCGTAAATAATCAATACGAAACTACAATTATAATATTTTATTCAACAGAAATGCATATAAAGAAAATAGCGTTTTCAAATTTACTTTATTTAATTTAATACGAGTTAAAAAACGAAGATATTTCTAGAAAATATTCAAACAAAGAAAAACAAAACTTCGAGACATTCCCGTGTTAGAAATACATAAGATGTGATGAGAAAGTGATGGCAATATTTGGCATATTTATAAATTTAACGTAATTTAACGTAGCATTTGATTAATATTTAACAGATGTCTTTTTTCTGCAATCAAAATGGAAAATCTATTTATATTAATTTTCATTCCATTGCACTAAGCCCGAATAAATCATTTACGCAAATACGAATACATTTGATATAATTTGCTTATAAAAAATTTATCTATACAAAGTACCTATACAAAGCAGATATTTAAACAAAGAGTAAGTAATAATGAAAAGATGACAAGGAGCATCTAACTTGTTATTTGTATTCAACCATCATAATATTATTATATACCTAGTGGAAATTAACTCGATAAATACATTCTTTGTTTTTTTAAATGGTTTATATTATAACATTTCGTAAATAATAAAATGATAGTGATACATTCAACTTTGTGAGTAATAAAATTTATTTATCTATAAGTCAATAAGTAATATTAATTTCACACATTCATCTAGGATCTAGTAAAGTGTCAACACCCACAAAGCGATAGAATAATTTTATAACTCGCGTGTGTATAATGAATCGGTCGATGAATCATGAATCCAAATGTCACAATACATAATAAATAAATATGGCAATCTCGTTCACACATCGATGTGATTTGTGTATTTTTTGCAACTTGTGTGATATCAAATTTAATTTAAATTATCTCTCTCTGTTCTTTGTTTGTGTTCATTCATTGCTGAATGTAGGCCTCTTCATGAATGTGCCGATCATTTTTATTCTCTCTTCTTCGTCTTCCACCTAGATCCCCGTATATTTTTGCAACGTCTCGCCATATTCCTTAAAGAAGGATCTTTTACTTAAAATTACATATTATTTGGTTTGTGTATAATTAAACAAGTGTTGTAGACAGAATGCGCGTGAATAAACTACGGTGGTATGGGCATGTTGAACGAATGAACGAGGTAAGAATGACAAAGAGGATATACTTATCTGAAAGAAAGGGTGTGAAGAAACGCGGGCGTCCGAGAACCACGTGGCTTGATCACGTAGATCAAATCCTCAAGGACGTCCACGTGTTGAGTAAGAGGAACCGACGTGCGTGTATGAGAAACTGTATGAATGTGGAGGAAGCGAAGGAAGTGTGTAAAGATAGATCTGTTTGGCGTTCCGTTCTCTCTGCCTACCCCACTTGGGACACGGCGTGAGGGTATAGTATAGTATAGTATAGTATAGTATAATTAAACAATCGATAGGTACCTATATTCAAATAAATTAATCTGGATTTGGAATAAACCCAAATATACCCCAGACACCCTCACAGTAAGCAATATGCTTGTGTCGTGAAGGTGGAATAAGTCCAGAATTCAGCAAGTAAGCAACGGGTGGAATCGAACCCAGGTCTCTCGATTGAAGGTCCGAGAGTGTACCATCACGCTTCCGACTACCTCAATTAAGTTGAAAACATGAATGGATTTTGCATGGGGAAGTACAAGTTGTATGATTACCTTAATATCGAATATTTTATGAAACATAAGGAAAGATTTATGAAACATTTCTAGGTCTGTAATAAATCCAAAATACCTTCCCAGTAAGTAAAATTATCGTATAGTGTAGATGGAGTACTTTTGTTAATTTAGGTATATATTGTTTATCTTAAGACATAAGCCGAAAATATACTTAATAAATATGTATAAAGGTAATTGGATGATTCATTGGCTTTAACATCCAAAAGTTTGGATTTTTATGCAATTTTTTTCTTTTCTTTTGTAGCACAAAATGAAAACTTTTAAACATGTAGATGAAACATATTATTCATTTTTAAAATTCCAATATATGAACATTGACATAGTTACCTAAATTTTTTCTTTTCTTTTGTAGCACAAAATGAAAACTTTTAAACATGTAGATGAAACATATTATTCATTTTTAAAATTCCAATATATGAACATTGACATAGTTACCTAAATTTTTTCTTTTCTTTTGTAGCACAAAATGAAAACTTTTAAACATGTAGATGAAACATATTATTCATTTTTAAAATTCCAATATATGAACATTGACATAGTTAATTAAATATTTCAAATCATGTAAATGACTTATTATTTACATCTTAATGGATGTCTCTAAATTGTGACCTCAAGATAGTTATATCACAGCAGTATGTCCTTGGGGTTAAAATTGCAAAACTGCTGTAAATATTTTATTTTGTTAAAGATATTATCTGAATCTGAAATAATAGGCATGAAATATTGATGAAAGAATCGCTAAGAAATATCTATGAATCGATATGCAAATCATAATATTATAATCAAGTATGGAAATTTAAGATAAGAATAAATCAATTGTTGTAGTTCTTCGACACACTTCAAATTTAAAAAAGAAGTATGAAAAAATATATTTCATTAACAGAATGCTCTCCGTTGTTTTCGTTCTCGTTCTTTGAATTATAAAGAGATCCATTGATTGTATTCTGTGATTGACAAATAATATGTTGTAATGAAATAAAATTAGAATAACAAAAAAATTTCACAATACGCAGTTTCCAGTGTAAATATCTTGTATTATTATTGTAGATATGATGATTGTGTTCAACAAGTCATTCGTCAGTATTTTAGTGATTAATATTGATGGTAAAAAGATGAAGAATTAACAAACGTAAAAAATACATCAACAATATTATTTTTAAACAATGTTTACTCCACATTTTCAAGGTTACACACGACTTCAAAATTAAATCTACAGTAATAAAAATACTATTATCAGCATTACAATGTAGCACTTTAAGCATAAGCCTGTTAACCTTTGTTATTACGTATTTATTTTTGGAAATCCTAAATTAGTTTATTAATTAGATTATTAATAGCACTTTTCCAGTCACTTAAATAAAATAAAAGATCTTTCCAAATTTTTACAAACCTCGTTACCTTAATGCAGAACTATCCTAAGTTCAAATTATGGTCAAACTGAGTATTAGGAAATGATAATAACATATACGAGATAAATTAATGAGTGTGAGTAATTTAGATTCGATTATAATAAGGCATGACAAAATTTGCTACAGATATTTTAAAAAAAAAATATTACAAAAACTAAGAAGAATCCTCCTAAAACACTTAGGATAGTTCTGCATTAAGGTAGCTTTATGTTGACAATAAACTTTTTTACAAGCGTAAGTACACTATAAATTTGAATTAATTTTTGCAGTATTTTTGACCCTTGTTATAAAAGCGACTTTTTTTTCAGAAACTATATAAAGCATTATCCAATCATTTCTTATACCTATTGGCAATGATTTTTATTTCTCTTGTAGTTTATATCTTATATTTCATTCGATAACTTACTTTGAGATTTTGCTTGTATTCGCATCAAGCCAAGAAATATGAAATATTTCCTAAAAGACCCTACATATTTTGAACAAAATATATACTCGTAAGTAATAATATCGCTTACATATTTAACTGAATATGGGTGCAAAAAACATATTTTCATAATTTTTTCTTGTAATTCTATGGAAAATCGATTAATCACTGACTTAACAAATACGCAAAAAGCGACACGTTAATTTTATTTGCAAATTTAAATACTCACCTTATTAATAATGTTAATTATTATATTTACAATTCCCGGTAAGTACCTACCTACCAGTGGCGTGCCTTCCATACATGCAAATATGCAACGCATGCCCTAAAATAAATCTTCAAAAAATGTATTTTTAACTAATTATATTTAATCCTTATTGTGAATCTTCCATCACGACCACGAAATAATATATTTTGTACATGTTATTATAAATCCTAAGTTTGTAACAATCAATTTTAATTTAATTTTTGAATATCTAGTAATACACGAATTTATGGTTTAATTTAAGTTTTAAGATAATATATTATACGAGTAGTAAGAAAAACACTTAATGTAGTGTTCTAATTTATCGGCACAACAACACTTCTGATTTCTCGATTGAAAATATAGGGTAATTGATGAGTAGGTACCTATCTTGAAAACTACGTACCTACATAATTTGTAAACCTATGTATATATTCTATTATTCTCAAGGCAATCCACTCGTTTACAGTGAAATAATACATTTTTACAAAGCATGCCCGATGTGAAAAGTCTAGTCCCGCCACTGCTACCTACACACGAACTTAAGACTTTTTTGTAACATAAATATTTTATATTTTATAATAATAGTTAAACTTGCGTAATTGCGTATATCTAGAGGAAAAATAAAAATATAATTACCTACCATAATACTTGGAACATAAACATACCCAAGACAAAATTTGCAAAATCACGAACCATGGAAATATATAATTTGTGATAATTCCACACATAGTAAATATAATAATTCTTTACTTTACCTTATTTGGTATATAGGTATTTGTTTGTCTTCCTCAATTCTTTATTGTCAGTATGTAATGTAAAATATAAATTACAGATTTACATAAAAGATTACAATAAACACATTCAGGATACAAATAATTAAACTCATATTTCAACTTCCCTTATGAAATGTTATTTTAATGACATCCACATATTATATCATTTACTTATTTATCACATGTAATCTATTATTTTGCAGATTAGTACATACCTACCTGGGTCATATTATATTATTATTTCATTTGATTTTATAACATCAACACATTTATGTAGATAATTATTTGAGATGGGCTTAAAGTTAATATTTATTACCACTAGCTTTGAGCCCAGTATCTTCTTCAGGCAAGGCACCCAACACCGAGTGAATTATGTCTATTTGTTTATAAAGGGTTGTTCAACAAGAACTTTGTTTTTTAATTGTGGCAACACCAGCAACATGATAGTTTTGACATTTAATTTTTTGATGTATTCGTAGTGGATGCATTGGCAATTGTTGCAATGAATTCAATTTCGCTTGAAAATCGCATTAAAATAATTAAAATCCATTATGAAAATGGTGGTTCTGCTAAAGTGACATTTCGTCAAATTCGTGATATTTTCGAACAACATAATCGTCCTTCTGAGACCGCTATTAAGAATTTGGTGGCTAAATTTGAGTCGACAGGCTCGATACAAAATGTGTTAACACCAACGCGTGTACGACCGGGTCGTTCAACTGAAAATATCGCAGCCGTGAGCCACAGTGTTGAAGCAGATCCAAATTTGTCAATTCCTCGACGTTCTCGACGATTGGGGTTATCCAAAACCACCACATGGCGAATTTTGCGTAAGGATTTGGCTTTGAAGCCTTACAAGGTTCAACTGGTGCAGGAATTGAAGCCGAACGACCATTCAAATCGCCGTAGATTCGCTCAATTCATTCAGGAACAACCCGCTGGTTTTTCTGAAAAAATCATTTTTTCAGACGAAGCCCATTTTCACTTGTCAGGGTACGTCAACAAGCAAAATTGCCGCATTTGGGCTTCTGAAAATCCTAGAGCAATTATTGAGAAGCCGTTGCATGCTCAGCGTGTCACTGTATGGTGCGCTATGTGGTCTGGAGGCGTGATTGGGCCGTTTTTTTTCGAAGATGAGACTGGAAATGCGGTAACGGTCAATGGATCACGCTATCGCAAGATGTTGACAACTCAATTTTGGCCTATTATTGATGACGTGGATATCACTGACATGTGGTTTCAACAGGACGGTGCCACATGTCACACAGCCAATGAAACGATCAATTTATTGCAAACCAAATTTCCCGATCGCATGATTTCACGAAACTCAGCTGTTAAGTGGCCAGCCAGATCGTATGATTTAACGCCACTGGATTATTTTTTGTGGGGCTATGTTAAGGACAGAGTCTATACGGAGCCAATCGAATCGATTGCAGCCTTAAAACTCAAAATCCGTGATGTGATTAGCGAAATAGTCCCGCCATTTTGCCAAAAAGTGATTCTTTGATGAAAGAATCGACATCTGTCAGCGTGCTCGTGGTGGACATTTGTCAGATATCATTTTTCATGCATAATTGCCAAACTTTTCTCTTTGTAATTCAATAAAAATTTTAATCATCTTCATCAAATTTTTTTGTTTTATTTTGTTTTAAAAAACAAAGTCCTTGTTGAAAAACCCTTTATTATAAATTGACGTACGTCGACTTAGCGTAGTGAGTATTTATTTGTAATAGCTACCGTATCAGTCGCTACGTGCAGCAAGTACAGCTCAAGGGCTTTGGGATCGATGAACTCCCCGGCCGTGTAACTAATATATGCACACCGCTTGTGTGTGAACCCAGTATCAATCATAGAATAATTATCAAATAGAAAAAAAGACGGTGCGAATTTCCTAAAAAGGTATTTAGATTGATTCATTGAAAGGATCGAAGCTGTTCATCGAAAGTGAACACGTTTGTTCACACTTTTCATGGCATATTTTCACTGCTATGTCTACACTCACGGTTATGTTGTCTGTGTGTTGACGTTTTTTTGTGAATAAAAAAAATTATCCTTTTTTGTGATAATCCTATACTGTACTACAGAAGTATGTTTTATTCCTCGTGTCGTATCCCACGTAGGGTAGGCAAAGAAAACAGAACGTAAAAAATATAATAAAAAAAACAATGGTTATTAAATACTAGTAATAATAAAACTCTCGTAAGCATGCAACAACGCAACCGTTTTGTTTATGATTCTAATATTTGAAATTAATTCATAGAGAAAGGAGAGAGATAATAAGAAAAATGATTATAGTTATTTCAGTGGAAAAACTTTCGATCAATTTCTACTATAGGTTATCCAATAGTATCCAGTTAGAATATCATAATTGTACGTATTTTTATTATCCTTCACTGTGTATCGTAACAAGATATCACAGGAGCCATGTGGGGGGCGAGAGGGTGCATCTTGTCCAGTGATTGTAATTTAATGTAAATGCATAATTATGCCATGAAATTCGACTATGTACAGGAATAAATCATTACAAATACAAATTATATTATAAATACAATTTGTGCCCCTCACCCATCTCATACCTGGATGCCCCATGATATCTTGTAACGGTGTACATGGAAAGATAATAAAAATAAATACAACAATGATCATCAATATAATATTTTCTAACTGGATACTATTGGATAACCTAAAGTAGAAATTGACCAAACTTTCATCATAAATATGTCAGGTGGCAATTAATCGATTTTATCCGTCATCCGAATTGAGTGTTCACTGAGGATACATACATCCTAGACACCCTCAGAGTAAGCAATATACTTGTGAATCCATTATCAGGCTATCGACCACAAGCTTGGTACAAACTTCCATAAAGGACATATAAACATACATTACCTATGCATTCAACAAACATTTATACGTAGATTAAAAGTAAGCGTAGCGTGTTCACCTTGAGGTAGGCCCTGTTGTGACCAGTGACCATAGACACATAAAGAAGACCTACCGACGTGATTCTACGGTCAAGGTCATCCACCGCACTGTAACCTATACGATATGATACCTATTGACCGACCAAACTATGATTATAATTATGTACATAGATATAGCTGTTACCATTATAGAAAACGAAAGTTCTGTGTAATATTTAAATTAAATTAAGAATACAGATTGAGAACATTCGAATTCGAATAAATAAGTAAATAAGCACCTAAATTTAACTTCGAAATATTTATCGTTGTAAACAGACGTAATTTTAAATTACATCGGACAATGGACAGTGTAAGTATATACAATAAATATGTTTTTGAAAGTTGTTGATATTTCAATGTAAAAGATCATGTACTAAGTACATAGGTACAGCAGGTATACTAATATCAATAATTACTAGTTTATCGCTAACTTAATATAGAAATAAGTTATGTACAACATTTTAGAAGACAAGTTATCAGCTCGTCGATTTAAACATGCTTTGCTCTGCTCTAAAAATCGACATAATCCAACACCTATTTTATTAAAATATCTAAATGGGAAGTAAAAATATTTTTACATCGTAATTATTTATATTTTTTTTACAGCATTCACCATGTAATTTCTTCATTGTTTACGTTATAATATTTATGTTGTGCCTATTGGTAGCGTTGTGGAATTCTCAAGAAATTATTTTTCGAGAAAATTACCGAGAAATTTCTCGGTAAATTTTTCGAAGTGGAGAATTTTTGGAGAATTATGGTGTACTTTGAGGCAGATATATGATTTATTGATCATTTTTACAATGATCAATAAAAATACCACTAGGTAAAATTATGTAGAGAAATTTCTCGTTCTCAAGAAATTTCTTTGGAGAATTTTCTCTACTCACATCACTACCTGTTGGTAATAAGTAAATAAATAGGTTAAGGTTGTTTTGTGTATAGTTTTCTTTACTACTCGATCCCCCAAAATTAATCACAGCTCGAGATTTTAAAGATACAAAACGTATCTACATGAGAAGAATGTAGAATTACATATTGACAATATATTTTCTTTATTTCAGCAAACAGTGAAGATTCCAAAGACAAGTTTCAGCTGCGAGGGCAGAGCGACTGGTTACTACGCAGATCTAGAAACAGGATGTCGGGTAAGAACATTTACATAAGTGAAAATTTTAAAAATCTATAAGAACAAAAACACAATTTATTTTTCACACTTTAATTTTATACTCGAGTTCTCTTGATAATTTCAAGCTATCTTGACGAAAGTGCTCGAGTATAAGGTGGAAAATAAACAGAACGAACAGTTATTTATGTAAGTTCATACAACCAACTTAAGAAGTTTATGTAACTAAGTATTTTTGCTTTTTAAAGTGTGTCCTCTAATCCTCGTTCATTAAAGCAATTTTATGTCAATCGAATCTTCTCACGACATTTGTAAAACAATCGACATTGTTGATAAAGAAATACTTACTTTACTTTTCGGGTCCGGACTTCAGACCTTGCCACTCCAGTATGCAGTGACGTACATCGCCTTGTCATTCGCCATCATCAGGTCACTCACATAACATGCATTCCGCATCAGCGGACATTGCAATAGGTGAGAGTCACTAAAGAAATGATATTGGTTCGTGAAAAAAGTCATCCAAGCCGCCGGTACTGCACTAATGTCAGACGTACATTTTCAAGTACCAACACATGGGCAAAAGAGCAAATTATTTGATAGTGTAGCTAAATATCATAAAAAAGTTATATGATATTTAGCTACACTACTTATCACGGTTTATCCCACAGTGAGGTAGCCAGCAGACTAGCTGCATGTAGTATACGTGCGAGTCGTTCTCGGTGCTCCACTAAAAATCTGTTAGTAAAAAATAATGAGCGATAAATTCACTTGAAACTGAAAATAAATTTAAAAAAAAAACAACATACCTACATATTATTCTTTTGAGAAACAATCAGGAACTCAAGTTGCAGAATAAACATTTTATTTCATTCTCGTGTGAATCCCGGCGATGACTTATGTAAACTAATTTCTAATTAATTGTGAAATTAATTTCACTTTTATTCCAAAGTTCAGTCGTGAATGTCAAATATTATATACAATCTACTGGTATATAATACATCATTATATTCGCATCATTAGCTAATAAGATCAATATTATATTTTGGCCAAATTATTACTCAACACTTAAAACGTATTATTGTAGCAATTATAAAAACATCGAAGATTTGAATACAATACAATACCTATAACGTCTATCCGTCCATCACCTAAGAAATAAGAATCATGTCTTCCGGTTATCCCGAAAATTAGAAATAAATTTGCCCTTAAAATACACTTCCATTATCAAGGAATGGCTCTGGAAATGTGGATATTTATACTTGAAATTATGTAAATACCTACTGTAGTTATTAAGTTTATGTTTGCTGCTATTGTCTAGATTTAAATTATTTATAAATTTTTATTATGAAAGGGAACGCACCGACAAATCAATTTTTATGGATTTGGGACGACTGTGTTTTGTTTTTGCACGACTGCATCGTGTTTTTTTTTCTTTGAAATAAATAAAAAAAAAGAATAATAAATATACTAAATTAGGTTATTCAGTGAATCGTTTTTAAAAATCGAGTAGACATTTAAAACATATAGGTAGTATCCATTATAGATAGCCTACGCACGAACTTTTTCAAACTTGTCATACTTTCATAATCACGCAATCTTTTATTTTCCAGGTTTACCACATGTGTGATGGTTTGGGCCGCCAATTCAGTTACGCCTGTCCTAACACGACCCTCTTTCAACAGAGAATGCTGATCTGTGACCATTGGTATATGGTCAACTGCTCAGCATCGGAAAAAGACTACAGTGCTAACCTTCTAATCGGTAAGATTCTCTTATCTACCATACTTACTTGCTTGAACTGCTAACCTACATACATCTCTCCACTGATGTTCGGCAAGATTCTCATATCCACTCTACTTACTAACTGCTAACCTATATGTTTCCACTGACGAATTTAGGCATATTTAAAACATTTCCATTTTTTCTTTCTCGAGCAATTCGAACTTAGGTAGGTACTTCTTTCCTATCACTGACACAATAAAATCTCTTTAGGTTCTTCCTATACTTCATGACCTCCATTCCAGGGTTCTCGGCTTAGTTACATCTGTTATTTTCTCTGCAAGCCATATCATCACTGCCACTTTAATTCGGAGACTGGAATCTTCACAACCCTTGTTTAATTTCGAATTGTTTTCAAATTTCATACTTAGCATACTCCTGTGGGCCTAGTCAAAACACATTTTAGCGTTACGTTTTCGTTAGAATATAGACGATGTGGCTATGACGTGTCAATTTTCATAGCTACTTGTATATTTTAGCTACGAAAATTGACACTTTCTCGCAACGTCGTCTACATTCGAGCGAAAACGTAACGCTAAAATGTGTCTTGTCTAGGCCCACTGATTTATGTTGTTAACTTTCTGCCGGTTTCATAAAATAGTTCCTTTATCTTTAAAGTGAAATTTAGGCTTCATAAACAAACTTTATATTTAGAGACTTTCACTCAGTTAACTTTCGGAACACCAGATGTAATTATATAAAATATTTATCTTTATCATTTAAGTGACTTTATCTTTTTTATGAAAAACATTTTTTTAGTATTTTTTGAATTACAAATGTTACAAACATATTTTTTACTGTTTTCAGGTCAACGAGACAAGCCTTTTGTTTCTGATTCTGAAGATCACAAGCGAACTCCAAGACCTGATATACTCTCAGCTCCATACGCACAAGGATTCAACAACTATGGTGGAACGGAAGATAAGGTAACAAAACTATGTCAAAAGTACCAATCAATAAAATTAGTTTCGTGGTTAATTCAGTGTGCAATCATGGGATAATAAAATATTAACTGTTTTTTCAGGTGCAAATTTCCACTGGATCTGGAAACCATCTTGACAACAGCATAGGTAATAACAATGACGACATCAACAATGGAATCGGACAATTCTCATTCCCAACTCACTGGTCCACTGAGCTAGCTAATATCAATCAATTCACCACAGTTTCTCCAGTCACTTCTAGAAATGGATTTACAGGGAGACCTGTTGTTATCAGCAGTATAGATGACAGCCATCTTAATGATAATGGAATAATATCTCAAAGTACAGAACACAATAGAATATTTGTGGCTCCCCCAGATGTCAAAGTTCCATTTGGAGCAAACCAAAATCAAGGCAAATTTTCAATCCAAAGCAGTAAATCTGAAGTGTCTAAAAACTCTAACAATAATGGGAATCAAAGAATTAATCTTTTTACTGACAATGTGTCGTTTACCCAACCTTCAAGAGAACTTAATGCTCCAAAGTTTGGTCCTTCATTCCCACAACCAGATCAAAAACAAAATACTTTCAGAAAGACATCCAGCACAACAGTGAAATCAATAGCATCCTTCAATAATGAGTTTGTAGCCAAAGGTAAGACAACACCAGATTTTGCTGCCAGTGCAGAAAGTCAAGATTCTGTATTCCAATTCATCAACAGATTCAATCCAGATGATGACTCGCAAAATCGATTTGAAGATAGTCAAACAAGTGCTAATGAATATTCCACTAAATCAAAACAAAGCACAAAATCTAGTTTAGAAGTTCAATCTTCCTCAGAAACAACAGGATTTGCATCATCTAATATTAAAAACTCTAATGTACCACAGAAAAATCCAGTAACTACAAGCCAACAGCCTTCCAAAGTATTTGTACCAGTACCATTCAGTAAAGAGAAAAAACTGAACACATTCTTCCCAGAACAATCTTTAGAAAGGAGTCCAACTGCTCAAGACAATAGCAACCAAAACGAAATTGACGTCAGTGGAATAGTAAAACCATCACAAGACCTTTTACCCCCTAAGCTAGAATATTCAAATGAAGTAACCTCCACTATGGGTCCACCAATATATTACGAATGGAAGTGGGCTGCACCAGCTCTTGAATTAGAACCCCCAAAACTGGATTCGGAAACTACAACTAATAATCAAACATTAAGCAGAGATGGACGACCAGATTTTGCACTTCCTTCTTCAACAACTGAGAGATCTAGCAAGACACTAATAACGGAGAGATCCACATCAGATCAGAAAACAGGTGAAGGAAAGAATGACTACAAAGTTGCTTCCTATTTTATTCCTGATTATGTATTCCCATTGGATAAACAACATCCAGGTTACGAAGAAAGTGATGCCCAAACATCTTTCCAAGTAAAGATTCCTCGCAGGGTTGACGAACAACATCCTTATTATGGAGAAAATGCGGAATGCCCCCAGTGCCATCCATCATTTGTAGTACCGGGGACATGTAAACCTTGTGTCATGATTCGACGCTGAAAATATTTAAATCAATTTTAATTTATGTGACTAAGCATTTTTGTAAATAGTACAACTTATTTTAATATATCTGTCTCCTGTATTGATGTTTGTCAAGCAAATACAATTATAACGTATTCAGTCAAAGCCATACAAGTCCTCAGTTTTCATAGATTCAGTACATTAATATTATTATGAGTGGTATATATATTTGTCATTTCTGTTATACCAAAATACTCATTTCCTGCTAGGCAAGAAGAAAAAATACTTTCAATCTGCAGTGTGTAATTATTTCATTATGAATCTATATTTACCAATGGTCATTTTAGTTATAAGTTAACTTACAATATACTTAGTAGATATTAATTTAAATTTCATTGATTTTATTCTTAACTTATTTATTTACTTTCAACAACCGATCAACATAAAACAGTAGGCAAGGTAACGAATTTAATAATGCCACGAAATGTCTTCACTAAAAATGTCATAAAGTCATAATATTAACATAACATATATCTGTTGGCCTTATTATGCATTGATTTGAATAGAATTA
This sequence comes from Athripsodes cinereus, assembly GCA_947579605.1. Taxonomy (NCBI): domain Eukaryota; kingdom Metazoa; phylum Arthropoda; class Insecta; order Trichoptera; family Leptoceridae; genus Athripsodes; species Athripsodes cinereus. The sequence goes on along the minus strand of OX388316.1, from coordinate 17,608,561 downwards.
ACCAGATTTATTAAGGTCGCGTCAACTAATGGCCGGTTTCAATAATCTATCTATCCGCTACTGTCGATTGAAATCTATTGTGTTCTATATTTTAAATCATACATTTCAATCGACAGTCACAGATAGATAGGTTATTGAAACCGGCCATAAATAAACAAATTTGTTATCTTAGATTCAAAACATGCCGATATGGCAGATATCAAGTTTTTTTTATCTTTGCATGCCATTAGTGGATACATAGATAAAGCATTTGAAATAGATTGTTAAATATTTAAAAACATTAAATAGATCACACTAGTTTGTACCCCTATATAAATAATTACAGCTAAAAATAATGAGTCTTACAGAGTCTGTTTAAAATATAATGAAACAAAATGTTAAAGTAAAGTTTTAAAGACCAAAAAGAACAAAGCAATTGAATATATTGTTTTTTCGTAGTATGTTCTTATCACAATATTTATTTTTAAGATACTTACACAGCTTTACCACCCATCCTGAATGTCTCAATTTTATGTTAACACGGAAAAGATAGCTTGCATGTTTGTCACACGCAACCCCAATTTTGGAATAAGCCATGATGGTATAGTAGCTGTAGATTTATTCATGATTCTATTTGTTGTCTCATTAACGTAAAATATTTCATATAGAATACATAACTATTATATTACTAAATAACCAAGACCAGTGTGTTGCATTATTACATATCACAATACAAGATGTATGAACTATTTAAAATATTATATTAAATACCTATTAGATTAAGTCGAATGAGAAATATTATTGAATAAGTTGCACAAGCAGATGTCGGTGGATCACCAAAATATGATGAATACTCCAGTTCATTCCAAGGAAGCTACTTCTGTCCATCAGCAAGATTTAAGCATCTAACTGCTCTATTGTATATCTCAGACCTGTTAAATATCTACTGATCACCGCAAGGTGGTTATACATTAACATCCCACTAGCCGAGTCCACACTAACAGAAATAACTATGTGTGAATGAATGTTCTATCCCTCTTTTCTTCTCTCCATAAATACAGAAAAGTAATTTTTCAAATTTTTTCAATTTTTTTTTTTTTTTCGAATTCAAATACATTTATTATTGATAAATATACAATTTACAACAATAATCATTTACTTATAATTAAACAGTAAGCAAAAAAATTCATTCCCTCAAAGTTCATATCAATCCCTCATATCCCTCTTTGAGGGATAGTTCTATTATTTTTTACACGTTTTATTATTTTCTTTTTAACGAATGCTCGCATTGCTCGTTTGTTAAGTGTTGACACAGCTATTCAGAATCCCAGATACTGTAAATACTAAATAGTTAAGCTATAAAATAATAATACTTGTAGTTTTAATTATTCCTCAAAGTTGTTAAGTATGTAAGATTAAAATAAAACTATTTGTATTGTGTGGTGTAACCAGTGATAGAATATGTTGAAAGCATACATTAGCCAATAATTAGCAAACAAATTTATCTAAATTCTATTCTTATTGTACTTGCTCATACATACATAAATGACTATCGGTGGGTTCCAAAAAACTGTCTATTCATAACTATCAGTTAAATATAATGTATAATACATAGAATTTTTACTGATATTAATGAATAGACAGATTTGAAACAGACGGAAAAATTCTGGTGAATATTATTTACTGGGGATGTGTACATTAATTTATCTTCTCACAGATGCATTAGAAAAGTTGTCTTCAATAAAAAAAGATTTTTTTTGAAAAATAAATCAATTCTTTTTGCTTTCGAACATGCGTATATTAAATTTTTCTCACAACAATTACAAATAATGTTAAAGAAAAGCACACAGATATTCGGAAGGAAGCTGAAGACACACCTTTATGCTAGGAGCTTCGGACAGTAGACACACAATATGGTGACTTTGAAGTCATGTTATGAGTAAAGGGTGATTACTTTTACTTTACAGATTTGTATATGCATAATTATAGTGATGTGAGTAGAGAAAATTCGCCAAAGAAATTTCTCGAGAACGAGAAATTTCTCCGAGAATTTCTCCTCTGATGGAAGAGAAATTTCTCTCCATAATTTTTCTTAGTGGTATTATGATCTTTCGCCCAGTACTTTTCGCAGCCAACCTGATGGATCCAAAATTGTGGGGCTGAGTAAGGCCCAAATCAGAGGTTTTTAACACTTTTTTCGATGTATGTACGTACCTGCAATTTTTTTTTAACTTAAATATGGGCATGTGGGGTGTCAAACATCAAGATTTTACATCAGTTATTAGCACTTTTTTCTATGTAGGTACCTAACATTTTTTTGTTTCCATAATTAATTGGTGATAAATTGTCTCAACATTTGTACATTGTTATTGATTGATTGAATAAAGTTGATATTTTCAACCGACGGTACTTGGTGGAAATTCATGTTGAATTAATTAAAATACAACACTTATTTGTAGTATATCCACGGTGACTTTTTATTGGACGCGAGCCGGCTTTCAAGAGCTTCCGCTCTCATCATCACTTCGCCAGCCTGATGATGAGAGCGGAAGCTCTTGAAAGCCGGCTCGCGTCCAATAAAAAGTCACCGTGGATATACTACAAATAAGTGTTTTATTTTAATTAATTGATTGAATAAAGTATTTATTATTATTATACTGTTAAACAAAAAATAAAAATAAATTCTCGGAAATTTCTCTACTTTGATAAATTTACGGAGAAAATTCTCGGTAAATTTCTCCAAAAATTATTTCTTGAGAATTCCACAACACTATGCATAAATAAATATAAGCTGATGTTCCCTTCATCTTTAAAGTTACAGTGTTTTCCCTTTTATAACCAGTACATTTGTGTAAGTTACTACTACATTATAGGATTGTTTAAATGAGATCTTTCTTCTATGTAAGTTACTGTAATTATTAAAATTAATTAATAATTTTAATTATTTCATACTTAAACTGTTTCACAACAAAAAATCATGCATGATAACTAGCTGAAACAATATATACCCAACAAGAAATTCATTATTTTTTATGTGTAATGTAAAATTTTATAAATACTAGTTAAATATATTTCAAGGTACCTACTTATTTTAAAAGAATATTCCTTTTTCATTTGAAAATGGTAATATTTCATTATTCCTCAATACTTATGAACTCAAAAATAATTTGCATAAAAATTAAGAAACTTTTCACTGTAAGTTGACACCCAGAAGATGCTTTTCAATTATAAGAAATCAAACTGCAAATCAGTCATCTCGCTAAATTATTTAGTTCATTATTTAACAAAATCAAGATTATATTTTTATTTTGCTGGGACCAAAATTGTTGCACTTCATCGAAAATCAAATCAGTTTTTGAATTTTATGTAAATGAATTGTCCAGAATAATCAAGAGTTATTTTTTGAGTTTCCATAAGACATTTATAAATCTCAGTTACATTATGTTTATATAATAAGGATTTATTTATTAAAATGAGATAATTGTGTGTTATAAAAGTTGTAGATGCTTGAACAATTAAATGTAAATAACATTTTATTTTTAATACAGTATTTTATTTATTTCCCTTTCACATTTTCTCAATCTCAATATTAAAAAGAATATAATATATATGTTGAGAGATACACAAACTATTTCACAAGATTGTTACAAGATATTTCAATACAGGTATTAACTATTAATCCAGCCAATGTGCAAAGATTATATTTGCTGGCAATTTTCGTAAATCGTAATCTATTTTAATTATTAGTGAAAAAAATGATATATACTATAATACTGTAAAGAAAAATTGATAAAATTGGTGCTGCTTGTGATAAATTTCTGGCAACCTCCAAATAAACCGAAAAAAACAGTAAGAACTACGAATTTATTGAACAAACCAAATAGTAACAGAAGGAAAACACAAAAAAGAGTAAATACCTTTTCATAATGTTAAATAAACTTCTATTACCCCATAAAGCCACGCAGATTTCTTACAAAAATCTTCTTTGATACGTTGTTTGATAGTTTAGTTTAATAAATATAATTTATATTTAAAATATTGCACCACATGCTCTAATTAATTAAATTCTATTTTACTACATAAATTAAAAAAAAGGCCGTGGCTATTCCTACCAATAGACCATTAAAGGATGACGTCACAGAAAAATCCTTGAGGGGCATCAGGCATCCCAACACAACACATTCACAGTGTTTACGGTGTAATATTAGGTGGGACGCCTAAAGAATAGATACCTAATAATAAAAAAAACTGTCAGTGTCGATTTTGTTATAATTTTGTTGTCTGACTTTCTTTTTTTTCTCTTATGGCATAACATCCTACAAGTATGATTTGCGCAATTTGATTGTTTGCCCCCCACGCAAAAGCAAATCCATAGACAAGACCACGTGACCTTTAATGGTCTATTAACTGTCAATTTTTTTTATTTTTTTTTACCATAAACAACCCGAGGTAAATAAATATATTTCTGTCCTTTTTTTACATGAAACAAAAACTGTGAAAACAATCCAAATTAAAACACTACTCTATGGTCAATCTATGGCAGCGGCACTATTGCCATTTTTTAAAATAATTATTGTATTTTGTCTGATAGAATTGGAGTTTGTATAATTAATTTTGAAATTTCACAAGGAAATTTCTTTAACTCTTCAAAAAACTTTCCTTAATTTGATAAAAGGTAGTATAATTTCATGAATCCCATCTGTGACATCTTAGGTAACCTGTACAAAACAATTACTCCTAATTAAATCTTTTTAAGTGGATCCCTGCTATGAAGTCTTATGTTTCTCCTTAATTTCAGCTTCCTAAGTCAACAATAAGGACTAGGCAGTCAGACAAACCTCTTCTTTAAGTATAAATATAATTAAAACTTAAAAGAGATAGGTGCAGGAGAATAATATTTTGAATCTTAAATCTGATTGGTTTCAAACTTTCACTATTTGTATCACATAAGGCCTTCTAGACATATTATATTCCATCAAGAGCAACCAATTGTAATAGGTCGTGTGTTATATCATGCTTTCAGTTAATAAATCCTTGATTGTTTTTAATGTCTTGCTATTTTTTATCGAAACTGGTTGTGAGTTGCATTTAGATAATAGCATGGACTTTAAAATGAGAATGATTTAGCTTCCATAAAACCTAAAAACAATAATGAGCTTCCTCTCAAGTATTACACAGTTAAATGTACTCCAGCAGCCGTAGTTAAAACACATTTTCATTTCCTCATTTTCACCAATTAACCCATCATAAAGAATGGTGTCAGATAAAATAAAACAGATATTGTGGATATGATTATTTCACAAGCACATATTGAAATTTATATAATTCTCCAGGTGGAATTTCTACAACTGCCTTTTGAATTACTAGATCTATTTTAGATCCTTACAAATCCTTCAGGTAAAACTATATTTTAACATCGGGTTTCTGTCGAACATTTATGTTGGATTCGTTAATAATAATTGAAGGGTTTTCTTCAGAGACTAAGATGAATATCATAAGTGAACATTTGTGTAGACGAGCTAACCACCCTAAACCAATATAAATATTGTAATGCCTTGATTGTAAAGGGGTTTCTTCTGATGGGAAGTTCATTCTTCATATAACAAGAAGACATCGTAAATAACACACAATTTTATATGTAAATTCTACTCAAATGTTTTAGTTTATAAGATAGCTATGTTGTCACGTACAACTGCACAAAGTGGAGCTTGCACACAGAATAACCCATAGATGGAAATATGGAATTTTACAAGGTTCCTTTAGTGGAAGGTATGTAATAATACAAATCATGTTCTCCAGCATGTTGGTGCAAGAATATTTCTGTTGTGTGTAAATCATATAGTGAGAGATGAATATTGTTGAACAAAAATAAAAGCTGTTTCAGCATCACTCTGGTTTCGGATTCATTGCCTATGAAAGAGATATAAAAATTACTGTTGAGATGTGCAACCTGTAATTAGTATTATATAACGTTATCCATGTTACCTGACCTAGTCAGCTTGAGTGTTCGAGATGAAATGGGCTATATTGTAGGACTCAATTAAACATTCTGGAAATACCAAGTATACTATGTAAGTATCTAAATTAACCAAAGAAAGAGTAACAAAAACGAAGTGTAATATTTCATCTATTTTATTATATAGATCAATTGTTTTAATACAAAGTTCTTGAGCAATATTAGCTATACATTATTAAATTACACTTAAAATAATCACGACATAATTTATAGTACACGGAATGAAATATCCAAGATATTCAGAAATTTAACCTATAAGCGACTTAAAATATCATTAAAATATTTAAGAGAAAATTAAATATATTAAAATATCCGGAACTTATGTAAACAAACAAAAAAATTCCGCGAAAATTTTCTGGGTGAGAATAGCGCCTCCGTAAAAAAAAGCTTTCAATTAAAATACGAAGTCAGCTGTTTTGTCAGAAGCTGTCACTATCAAACTTTTTCGCCATAGAAAAAGCACTTTAAAGCCCGGTTTACACTCTCCAAGAGCACTATTCGACCAAGTATACTTGGATGACTACTTGCTAGTGTAAAAAGGTGATTCAAATTAATGTACTTGGACGGTTTTTACAAATAGTCGTCATCCAAGTCGACTTGGATGAAATTCTATTCATTCTGGCACACTTGGACCGTTTTATAAAAACAAAATGGTGCTAATTAAAAGACGGTGGAACGAGCGCGAAACTGTTTTCGATTCCGAGATTAAATTGAACGATCAATGTTTCATTGAAGGAATTCGATGAACACTCATTTCATGTTTTTTCTTTCTTTTTTATAGATTTGTGAACACACCAAACAATCGTCGTCATCTTGATTGTGCAAGACACAATAATGCTATTTGGAAGAGAATAGTGTAAGACGACATCCAAGTAGAGTCCTATGCGATCCATTTATTTATTTTATTCTTTAATGTACATAGACCATTAAAGGTCACGTGGTCTTGTCTATGGATTTGCTTTTGCTTGGGGGGCAAACAGTCAGATTGCGCAAATCATCCCTGTAAGATGTTATGTCATAAGAGAAAAAAAAAGAAAGTCAGACGACAAAATAATAACAAAATCGACACTGACAGTTTTTTTGATTATTAGGTATTCTTTAGGCGTTCCACCTAATATTACACCGTAATCGTCTGTTGTATTGGGATGCCTGATGCCCCTCAATGATTTTTCTGTGACGTCATCCTTTAATGGTCTATTGGCTACAATATTACAAAATAAAACAGTGTCATATAAATATTAGTAATGCACTTCAATATACAGAGGGCGAATTTATCGCTAAAATGCGATGTCGTCCAACTAACCCGGAAGTAGCTATTTGAGCGAAATAACAGCCTAACAAATAACCGGTTTAACTATTTGAACGTAGCCCTAACAAGTATGCTTGTCCAAGTACACTTGTATAGTGTAAGTCGGGCTTTAATTGGATAGTTTTTTTTACATAGAGCAACACTGAAATTCAAATCCAAAGAACAAGATTTTTAACGGATATTTTCGAAAATTTTGGAGAGGTTGATTTGCTTATTTGCTGTTGTTGTTTTACGCAGTTTTGTGGTGTAATCAGCATTATTTTGATAATTTTTCGTTTATGTAATCAATATAAACATTTTAAGATTTATTTATAGTTTAATATCGGCTATATTTTGATACTTAGTCTCATATTTGCGTCGATACATTTTCTTGTATTGTTTAAAGACTAAAAAATGGATCAGTTTAACTATTTGAACGAAATTAACAGCCTTCTGACGATGAACGGACCAGTAACTAAAGGTCCATTGCCACGATGGCAAAGAAAAAATCAAGAAAAATCATTATTGAAGAATACAAGTTCCAGTTTATTGAACCTGAGCTCAAACACATCTTTTCAAAAGCCGTCGACATCTTCTAACAACATCAGCGTGAATAATAGCAGCTCGGCCAACTTGAAGTCCAAGAGTCCTAGTGATAAGAAGAAGAAAACTCCCTCTAAAAATAAGAGCAAATCTCCTGGTAAGTTTCATTGGTTCTTCAAATTTCAGTGTGCTTATTAAAGTTGTCTCCTGAGACCTTTACAATAAGACAAATATCTCACTTCAATACTGTCGGCTCTCTCGTGGGTACTTTAATCTTCAGCAATCCAAAATCAGCAACACTGACGAGCAGTTATTTTTGTTGTAATGAGGGCATTTTATATAATTGAAAACTAATGTTTCTACTACTAATGTATCCAGCGATGAGGCTTGCCACCCATCATGGCGTGTCAAAGGGGGGGAAGGGCACACAGAGGAGACCGGAATGTCGGTTAGGAGTGTTGAATGTAAGAGGAGGGATGCTGAGAAAGAAGAATGAAATCGTTGAGATGATGGATGAAAAGTCTCTAGATGTTTGGTGTGTGTGTGAGACTAAAAAGAAAGGAAGTGGGATGAATGAAAGAGACGGAAGAATCGAGCTGTGGTCAGGAGTCCCTGACTCACAACATGCGTGTCAGGGTGTGGGTGCTTTTCTGTCGGAGAGAATGAGCAACTGTATGAAAGGATATGAATGTGTTGGCCCCAGGCTAATTTGGATCCGCTTCAAGGTAGGGTTGACGAGGATCCTACTCATGATTGGGTACGGTCCCGGAAACGATGCAATGGATACGGAAAAGGAAGAGTTCTGGGACAGTGTGCGGAAGATTGCAGACGATAAGAATGAGAATGAAAGATTGATTCTGGCAGGTGATCTCAATGGTTGGGTCGGTGTCAGAAGGAATGACCTAGAGAGTGTGTTGGGAAATCATGGTGATAGAAGAGTGAATGACAATGGAAAACGTATAATAGAAGCGTGTTTGGAGATGGATCTCTTTGTGGCAAATACATTTTTCGCTCATAAAGAAATCCATCAGTATACTTGGGAGAGAGGGAATGAAAGATCGATGATAGACCTTGTGTGTGTGGACTCTCGTCTTAGAAAGGCGACTACAGATACCAGAGTTTACCGAGGCGCTGAGTTGGAAACAGATCATTTCCTTGTTGTTACTAGGATAAATCTGTTCTCTGGCTGGCGGTCGAGAACACATAAAACCGTGCCTTTTAAGAGATTGAGAGTCGAAAAACTGAAAGATGCGAATATACAGGAAGAGTACGAAAGAAAGACGAATGAAAGATTTAGCGCGCATGAAAGGAAAGAATGTACACTGAATGAACAATGGGATGTTATGAAAGGTGTGCTAATAGAGTGTGCAAAAGAAGTATGTGGTGAAACCACCGTTGGACACAAAAAAGGTGATGCATGGTGGGATGATGATGTGAAAAAGGTCGTGGAAAAGAAGAAGAATGCATGGAAAGATTTGATGAGTGTGAGACAGGGAAGTGAAGGCGATAAGGAACGAATGAAAGAAACATACAGAGCGTGCAAGAAAGAAGTGCGAGAGATAGTGGAAATGAAGAAAAAATTGCTAGAAGACAAGGAATGCCAGAAGTTGTCAGCGTGTGCGAAAGAAAATTTGAAAATATTTTGGAAGGAGGTGAAGCGGAAGAGGACGGGTGTGGAAGTAAACTCAGTGAAAGGGATAAAAGATAATAATGGTAATGTGGTAGTGAGTGGTGATTGCGTGTTAAGAAGATGGAAAGAGTATTTTGAAGAATTATTTGAATGTGGTGGTGTGAATGTAAATGAGTGCAATAGTAGAAATGATAACATAAGTGTAAATGATGAGATATGTTTGACGGAAATTACGAATGCGTTGAAGAAAGCTAAGTGCGGTAAGGCTGTAGGATATGATTGTGTTTCAATTGAGCTCATCAAGGCTGGTGGGCAGAAGACTCTTGCATGGTGCCTAGAACTATTCAACACTTGTTGGAAAGAAGGCGTTACTCCAGAGGACTGGCGGAAGGCTATCATCTGTCCGCTATATAAGGGAAAAGGTTCTAGGCTTGAATGTGGGAGTTATCGGGCTATTAGTTTGCTGAGTTCAATAGGAAAACTGTATGGAAGAGTTCTGATTGAGAGAGTACGAAAGGCAACAGAGTGTAAGATATGGGATGCACAAGGAGCTTTTTTGAATGGTAGAGGGTGCACTGATCAGATCTTCTCCCTACGAATGGTCGTAGAGAAGCTTCTGGGTAAACACCAGAAGCTTTTCTGTGCGTTCGTGGATCTGGAGAAAGCATATGATCGTGTGGATCGGGAGAGATTGTGGCGCGTGTTGTCGGAGTATGGGGTGAACAACCAGTTGATCCACGCTATTTCTTCGCTATACGTTGGGAGCTCCGCCTGCGTGAGGGTAAATAACGCCTTCTCCGAGTGGTTTGTCCTCACCAAAGGAGTGAAGCAAGGCTGTGTCATGTCTCCATGGCTGTTCAACCTTTTTTTCGACTACTGTATGCATCCTTTGAAAGAGATGGATGTTGGCATTGAACTGAATGGAAACCGTGTGAATGCGTTGATGTATGCAGATGATTTGGTATTAATGGCTGAGAGTGAAAGTGATTTACAAAAGATTGTGTCAGTTGTATATGAAAGTTGCAGTATGAATGGGATGAAAATGAATGTGACAAAGACGAAAGTGCTGGTGTTTGAAAGAGAGGTTGAAAGAACAATGTGTGAAATAAAGGTTGGAAATGAATGTTTGGAGCAAGTGGACGAATATGTTTATTTAGGAAGTATGTTTGTAAGGGATGGTAGGTACGAAAGGGATATTGAAAAAAGAAAAGTGGCTGGTGCGAAAGTGAACGGTGCACTTCGATCTATTGTTAGCAATAGCAATGTCTCGAACATGGCTAAAATGCTGGTGCACAACGCCATCCTTGTACCGACACTGATGTATGCAAGCGAGACTTGGACATGGCAGAAGAAGGACGAGAGTGGAATAAATGCAGTGGAGATGCGATCACTGAGAAGAATGGTAGGTAAAACATTGCGTGATAGAGTAAGAAATGAGGATATTAGAAGAATGAGTGGATGCAAGAGGAGTGTTGTTGATAGAATGCGTGTAAATAAATTGAGATGGTTTGGTCATGTGGAACGAATGGATGGTGTAAGATTGACGAAGAGGGTGTATTTATCTGAAAGAGAGGGTGTGAGGAAGCGCGGGCGGCCGAGAACCACGTGGCTTAACCACGTGGATCAAATTCTCAAGGACGGTCGCGTGTTAAGTAAGAGGAATCGGCGTGCATGTATGAGAAACTGGATGAATGTAGAGGAAGCGAAAGAAGTATGTAAGGATAGAGCGACATGGCGTTCCGTTCTCTCTGCCTACCCCACCTGGGACACGGCGTGAGGGTATAGTATAGTATAGATAGTATAGTAGTATGTTTCTACTACTACTACCAGTACAGCACATCCCACAAGTGGTGTAGTCAGTGGGCTAACTGCATGTAATAATCATGCAGATGTCCTCTCCATGCCAATAAAAGTAAGTAAATGCCTCATCGCCAAATTATATATAGGTACGTTTAATGTCTTGAACGTAATTTTCACGTATCCCTGCCTCTCACAAGTCACTCTAAAACTTAAAAAAAAATATGGGAGACCTATTGTTTACTGGGAATTCCGGGTGTCTGATAACAAATTGGATATTTTCAGGTCACAGTTCCACTACTCCAACTCCGAAGAAAGGTTCCAAGACTCCCAACAGCGGAGGAGCAGCAGACAGATTTATACCATCAAGATCTAATTCAAACTTTGAGCTTTGTCATTACATGGTAAGTACAAATAAGTCAATAGGTATAATTCTAGAATTATGAAGAAAATAAAAATATTCTCTACGCATGTTGTGTTTCATTGCTGAAGATAAAATGTTACATTTATTAATCACGAGATATTATTGATTCATACCACCTGGGCTGGTCTGAGAACCCAAACGTATTTATTTTATTAATTAATTAATGAAATGTATGAACTTTTATATAATTTGTATTTTTGTATATATTTTTAATTTGTATTGCAAAAAACCTATTGATAGCCAATAAATTAAAGTAAAGGATGTGTTGAAAAGTGGATGAATGAATTAATTTGACTACCATTATTAAATGTTATAGATGAACCAGCAAGTATCTCGCAATGAAGGCGATGAGAATGAAGAGACCACTTCCCCAGGATCATCCTCCACAGAGGCTCAGGAGGCCATGAGAAGGGCTCTAGCAGAGACCATGGGAGGAGCAGGAGCTGGTGTGCCCCAGCCAGGACAAAGGCTGCTGCAATATATGTGCAAAGCACCTGCAGCTCCTGAGGGACATCAGAATCCCCTCAGGATTGTTTACTCACAGGTTTGTATATCACTGTATTAGTCACCAGTGCAGAGCATTAGCTGGATTATGAGGAAATAAACTTGTCTGCTAAATTCTATACATGAGCTGAATCAGCATAAATGTATGTAATGTTGATTGTGTCGTATATTTCAGGCTAAAGCTCCATCTACAGTAAAAGCTAGTACACGCTACATACCCCAGGCTCCTGACAGAATTCTAGATGCACCAGATATCATTGATGACTATTGTAAGTTTTATAACTATTTACTACACCTTAAGTTTTCGTGAGAATGCAATGCTAATAACAAATTAGCAAAGAATACCCACCAAATATAATTCCTTCTAGCAATATAAAGCAAAAATCTTTCATCTTCTGTTCTACTACAAATTTGTGATTCAGATTTGAACCTTCTGGACTGGAGTGCATCCAACATGTTGGCAGTGGCTCTAGGTAATGCTGTGTATCTGTGGAACGCAGGCACAGGGAGCATTCAACAGTTAGTGACCCTTGAGGGCACAGAACAGGTGTGCAGTCTGGCTTGGATACAGGGCGGAGGGCCACACCTTGCAGTGGGAACAACCAATGGAACTACACAACTCTGGGATACAGATCATATGAAAAGACTTAGAGTAAGGAACAGCCAATTATCGTTACTGAACTCAATACATTGCTTATTATCTTATGTTTGTGGATTTTGGGTTTTATATTTTGTTTTTATTTAAATTATATTTATTATATAATTCTAGCTAAATTTATGTCACTAGCAAAGAATTCTCTAGTGACATAAATTTAGCATCCAGACTTTCAATTAGAAAACATCAATAACATTGATAATACAGTAAACCCTCGCTATTTCCAAATTCGTCATAATTCGAAATATTACCCCCAAAAATGTCCCCATAATGAAATTTTCATACAACAGAACATTTATAATTCGAAATCCCCGCTAATATGTAATTCGAAATAATATTTGGTCCATTCAAAACAAAACAATAGAAATTTGTATGTTGTAATTCGAAAACATTTGGTTGTAAAAAATACCCATGTTTTCTCCCAAAGCTCTAACAGGGACAATAAAACTTATTATGTGAAGATTGTAAACGACCTACCCAGCTACATAATACTATTTGACACCGGGATTTCCAAGTAGATCTCCTATCTTGTATATAAACACTGTAAATATATTTATTTCAATATATACCTATCTACAGCTGTATCAAGTACATATTTATTTTATTTTTTTATTTTATTTATTGGTAAAAGCACATAACAGATAACAACTATAAATATGGTTTACAAAAATAGAAAAAGGTCGTTCATAACTCAGCTGTCATCCACAAACATGTACCACAGTTAAATCAATTATTTAAGTATCACACATTCCGCTCATTCATCTGTTCTCACTAGCATATCACACAAGCAGCCATCGCTAACACACAAAAATATAGTTTGAAACAGACTTGTGGAGCCCAATAGGGCAAACACTTCCAAATTCGCAGAGAGGAGCTTTAGTGTTGCGGGGCCAACCGCCTGGAACCGATTGCCAGCGGACTTAAGACAGAACCAACCCACTGCAACGTTCAGGAGTAAGCTGAAAACACTGCTTTTCAAGAAAAGCCATGGCGCCCTTGAGATGGTTACGGATCATTAAACGGCGCCAAATACAAATTATCTTTATTATTATTATTATACAAAATAGAAAAGAAGAAAAAAAATGTACAAAAATTTGTATTGTTTAGAAAAATAAAACTATTAATAAAAGATAGAAAAAAGTAAACATATCATATGAACCCATTAGAGGAAGAAGGGCGAGAATGCCAAGTAGATAAAAAAAAAAAATTATGCAATGTGTGTGCGCTATCACGAGGAATATTTTGATATATATATATTTCATGTTTTTATATTTGTGAATTATATAAAAAAAATCACATTTTTAACAAATAAATACTTTCTCTCTTTCCAGCGAAACGTCCCTACCCAGTATCTTACTCTCCCCCCTTCCCTAGTTTCTAATACCCTTGTTTACGCTTTGTAGAAATTTCGTTCATTCTCAAATCGTGATGCCGCGAGTGTTGATATATTTATTTACTATTATTTATTTATAATAAAACTATACAGGGTAGGTACCTAATGGCTATTCTGCAATATTTTTTAATGGGTCTATTGTAATATCTGTGAGAGTTATTTGATTTACCAAGAAGGCCTTTCTATATCCTTGGGATAAAGAAAAGATAAAAGTGTTTTAGCTAATTCGAAATCAGGTTTTCGAGGTCCCTTGGGTTTCGAAATAACGAGGTTTTACTATATTAGGTACTTTCTTTTGGGGTATTCGAATTCTAACTTCCTTTCATATAAATTGTGTATTTGAAAACCTAATGTTTTTGAAGAAATCCGTTTATGGTATCATCAGATGTATTGTAGTAGGATTATATGCTATTAGGGTGGATGAAAAAAAAACGTTTTTGAAAACATAAAATGATGAAGATGGAACATGTTACCGTAGATATTTATTATGTATGAATTATATATGCCTAAATTCCATTACAGTCTATGGAGGGTCATGCAGGCCGTGTGGGATCTCTGTCATGGAATGCGTACATATTGTCTTCAGGTAGCAGAGCAGGGACCATAGTACACCACGATGTTAGGGAGAGAGAGCACATCATAACAACACTCAATGGACACACACAAGAGGTGAATTTAGCCACAACCAATCACAATATTGCTATCCTGTATGATGAACTTGTACATTGTACACTTACCTACATCCATACTAACATTTTAGTTCTCTAGTAAGATATACTGGAAAATATCAGAATATTAATAAAATAATAATAATCACACTTCATTAATCAAATAAAATAATGAACAATTGGCAAACTTATTGCCTGGAGGTAATATCTTCCAGCTAACCAACGTTTAACAAAATATTTATATAAATTTAACAAATAATTTGTTTTTTCAAATTTTATTGTACACCTTTCATGTGTATAAAGCTTCATAATATTGACGAAATTTATAAATATGTTGACGATGCTTTCCTGTTTCTTCTTTTTTCATTAACATTCCTCCTGATAACACGTTTAAATGATTATTATTCTGATTGTGTGGCATCTTTACTTCCCTAATGTTCTGTCATTAAAAGAAATATCTCACTCTGGAACGAAACTGTTAATTTATGATTTTAATAACTCTGCAGGTTTGTGGATTGAAATGGTCTCCAGACGGCAAGTACCTTGCATCTGGTGGTAATGACAATCTCCTCAACATTTGGGCTGCTGCCTCTGGAGAGCATCACTCTGTAGCACAACCGATGCATTCATTCAAGTGAGTACCTATTCATAGTCCCACTTGTACGCCATCTTGTGAAATAGGCCCAACAGATAAAGAAATATAATTTGAAACTTTGGTAAAAATCTATTCACATGATCAACTTCCTTAAAAGGTAAGCGGAGTTTCTGATGAAATATGTGTATTTTTTTATATTTCAGTCAACACATTGCAGCTGTAAAGGGCCTCGCCTGGTGTCCATGGAGTGCCGGAATATTGGCTTCAGGAGGAGGCACAGCTGATCGTACAATTAGGATATGGAATATTAATAATGGAACTAACATCAATACAGTAGATACCAAATCACAGGTAAAACATATCATAATGCTAAACAATGGTATTTGTTGTAAACTTTAAGATTTTTTCATAGAAGTTTGCTGGTAATTGTTTCAAATTATAAATGGCTTTGAGAATAAGTTAATGTCAAGTGATTTACAAAAATCAAAAATTATTATATGCATCAAAATACCCATCTAAGATCTGAATCACCCAGAAGAATTTTGATATCCCAGGCTGTTTCTAGGATATAACAACATAGATGCATTAAATATTTTATTTTAGTATTTCAATTAGTGCAAAAGCTTTGAAGGGAAGAGATAAAAAATGTTGAGAGACAAATGAATTTAAATACTTGAAAATTATTTAGAGGTAATTTATGGCACCACAGTGTTCTAATTCCCCACAGATAATTTATTCACTGTCATGTTATTTGCAGGTGTGTTCAATCCTGTGGTCACACACATACAAGGAGCTAATATCTGGACATGGGTACGCTAACAACCAGCTGATCATCTGGAAGTACCCTCTGATGAGCAAGGTGGCAGAGTTAACAGGACACACAGCTAGGGTGCTGCATCTTGCAATGTCTCCTGACGGGACCACAGTGCTCAGTGCCGGAGCTGATGAAACATTAAGGTTAAAATGCACATCTTTTCAATCTTCTAAATTCAGGAAGCAATATACACTTGTTTTTAGAATAAGTGTAGAAAGTCATAATCATATTTTCAAAATACCACCCTTCTTTTAAGTTTTTGAGTGTCCTGTAGAAAGTATTTATTTGTGTTACATCAAGTATAAGAAATTTAATGGCTTCAATACAGTCACCCATCCTGATATTATTTCTTATGGCCCGTATGTAATTTGTTCATTGGCTAATTCATTATAGAAGACTCCCATCTGCAAGATGATGTCAAGACATAAATACACAGAATTTTGAGAAAATCAAAGGGCATATTATTTAAGGACAACTTTTCTCATTTTGTTTTCAGATTATGGAAGTGCTTTATACCAGACCCATCAAAAAACAAAAAACCACAAGAAGTTGTTTCTGCCAAGAGTATATTCAAACAAAGCATTCGATGAGTGATGTTGCTGATAATTTAAACATTGTACATAGTGCCTCATGTAATACATATTTATTTGTGCTGTGTTTTGATTCGATTATTAGAAATTTTACCTTGACGAAAGACAGAAAAGTCTGATTAAGGTGTATGTTAAGTTATTTATAGTATTGCGAGTTTTGAGATGTGTCTATTAAGATTCAATGTTGTGTACAAGCACTCCTGTGATTTCTACACATCAAATCAATAATTGAGTCTGTATTCCATGTTTTTGATTAATCTTTTATATTTTTTTCAACATAAAACTCTAAAAACTATGATTGAAATGATGAACATTTTCATCTAATTTTTGGGTCATTTTTCAAATTTACTTTTGAAACAATAGACTTCATAAAATATTTATTAGATGCAATATTGTACTAGATATCCTACTTGAGGAAGATGGCGTAATGGTGAAGAGTATTGTAGAAGAGATTTAGCCGTATAGTGAAAAGATTTTTTAAATTTGAAATTATATTTCTGACGAGTAACAAACCTAATTTAGATTCTGTTTACAAAAAATAATTGATATGTAGGTATGTGTGTGTGTAATGAATTGCAAATTGTTTTTGAACATTCATTTGACTTTTTTCATAGTTCATCAATTAATTTTGTTCAATAAAGACAAAACTTTGTGTTAGATATCACAGTTTTAAGCCAACGCATTGATAAAACATATTAACATTGAACTCAATGTTCTAATTTTGTACATCTACCTCCGTGTAACAACACAATGCAATACCACGGACAAATGACACAGCATGGATTAATTTACAATTGTAACCAAACACCTAATAACCCTTTAAGCCAGATAGATTATTCGACTATAATCGTAAGTTAAACCACACATCATTTCTTTGATTTGTGTTTTAGCATGGCATAAAGGTCTTCATTATTATAGTCATGAATATTTGATAAATGTTTGTTAAGTATTTTTTTTATATGTTTTATTAATTAAACTTATATTTATTGATTTTGTGATGTTCATTTTATTATTTTTAAGCTATTTTGACATTTTGTAGTAACTTGATAGGTTATATTTTATATGAAAAATAAAATGTTTATTCCTCAATTTACTCTCTCCTGTTATTCAATTATTTCATCCTCTAGAATTTTTTTTGTTGATGTTGAAGAATTGACTAAATAAGTTCAAATCAGCTGACCTACTCCTCTGTCACAACACAAGCGTGCTTCCTGCAGAGGTGCTTGGGGATTATAACTATGCTGAATGAGATTTTTATAAAAAGAATATTTTTTAAAATGTCAATTTTTTTATTTCAACACAATAAAGATTTGTCTTTTTCAAGTGAATACAATATAACGTTTGATAGCACAGTACAATAGATAATATTACAATATTTTTATTAGAATCTGTAAAGAGAGATCGGTAACAATAAATTCTAAACAATGTTAATTGTAATTAACTGTCATGGAAGAAGAAATATGTAATAAATTACACAACAATAAATAAACTAATTACCTACTAAATATGTTGTTGTACACATTGAATTTATTTACAACTTAAAATATTATTTTTCATAGATTGATTATTTACCATACAAATGGAAAGTTTGTTAAAATATAAAGAAAATCCAGCAAAGTACGTATGTTTTTCACACTCACAAACACCCCCATCTATCAAGAACAAAGATCTACATATTTAATTTGTAAAATAAGTACCTAAAAGAGATATTGAAATTTGTTATATAGACTTGAACCCTGACTGATGTGATGTTAAGTATTTTTTAATGACCTGAATTGAGAAATACTCAAATCTGTTAATTTAGACATAATTGTTAATTATCTATAAATGATAATTATGAAAAGTTGCAACTAAATAAAAAAAAACAGCTACGATAAAGAATATTTTCATTTAAGTTACATATTCTGTACAAGTTTAACATTTGAGCTCAAGAGTTATTGCAGCACGTTCAGTTATAAAGAAATATTTCTATTGCATAGATACATATTTCATTTGAACCACTTCCATCCATCTTTTCATTCAGAACTGAAGAATGTTTATTACAGATTGTACAAGATATGGACACAAATGGAAGCTTAATTTATTTTATTCTAATTCTTCAAATAATATTACTTATCCAATTTTCTCTATTTACAACAGGTAACTATTATTATAAAGAATTTACTACAAATATATATAAAGTAAATTAAACTAATCACAAAAAAATAAACAATTTAACAGTCAGACCACACTCAACAGATTTACAAAAAAACTCATTCTCTAATCATTTGATTTATATTGTTAATAATTTGACCATAAACAAGTAGAAATTAAGATGAGCAAAACCGATATAAAATTGGGGACAGTCTCTATTATCAAAGTAAACATAATTAAAATCAACTTGGAATTTTCCATGCAAGAAGGCAAGAAAATTACTACATCACAATATTTTATCATTTGTGTCGCTGAGTTTCGAAATCCGCTATAACACATTCAAATGTATGTGTTATAGCGGATTTCGAAACTCAGCGACACATTTGTCTACGAGTAAATTTACTCAATTACAATCAAACATTATATCGTTGACTAAAAGACATTGCTTTTGCAAAAAGTCCACCATTTAACAGAATATTGTATAATATTATAATGTTTTTATTAGATTGTTAGTTGTTCTACTAATATTTACTATTATTATAAGGCATCTTTAGGTACATTTGACACATACCTAGTCTGGTAATTTTGAAACTTCTCTTTGTCATAACAAGCTTGTTAAAAGAAAAACATTTTAACAGTCAAGCATGATCTGACTCAATTAATTTAAGATTCTTCCTTTGATTAACAAACTTCTAGAACTTATTCTAATGACTCAAAAAAGATACTTAAGTAAGAAAAATACAGATACGGAAAAAAATCAAGGTAAGGAGTAGAAAATGGAAACAAAAGGAATTATGGAAACGTAGATTTACAAGATAAGGCACACAAGTGGTGTATTTAGGTACTTCTGTTAAAAAATAATAAAAGACAACATATGTTTGATTTTGTCGGTGTCCACACTAAGAATGTTTGTTTTTACAAATTAATAAAAACAGTAAAACACAAACAGTGTTTTACTAGTTTTTTCACTTCGTAAAAGACAACATATTACACCAATTAATGTATCTTCATTTATACAACCATAATATTATATAAAAAGAAATAACAACTTTAAGTAACTACAAAGATTTGGAATAAATTACAATATAAAACTTGATGAACATAATAGAAACGTATGTGTATTTTAAATAAGCGAGATTCAAAAATATTTCTTATTTTATATTTGATTTGTGGTACATACTTAATTTTTAATAAGAACATACAAAGTCTAAGGTAAATGAAAAACACATAATTTTACACAAACTTTTCAAATTGAGCTAAACTTTGTCACATAAATTTTATACTAAAATATTAACACAAGATAAGGCACATTGGTGTTTCTAGTTTTCAACCACAGAGTGAATATTATACATTATATAATATAAACTAGGTATCTATAAAATGTTTGTACTTTTCAGCTGCCATAAAATAATTAAAATACAATAAATTATACTTTACATATATTATAAAATAGAGAGATTTTTATAAAGGGAGCATTGATTTATTATTATATATAACAATATTATACAAAAAGCTAATTCCAATCTTAAAAGAACAAATAAGGAGTATAAAAAAATATAATCAAACATACAACAGCCAAGTAAAGATTTAACACAAAAAGTATTTAATTTTACATAATCGGTAGTCAATTTAAAGTTATAAAATGCAGATTAAAATAGAAATAATAACAACAATGATTGATTGACATGATTTCCACTTAATTATATTATATTAATAGCTAAATATTGACAACACGTATATTCCATAGGACATGTATGGAGGATTTGTGTTTTCAACATATGATCGGTATTCTTACCAGGCTATTAGCTCTCTTAAGATTCATACAAGAAAAATAACCTATTCAGTCCAAATACTTGGAATGTTGTGGAAGTATAATTACACAATATATCAGTACAATAATAACATGCTAATCACTAACAAAACTAAACAATGTCATTTATATGAATTTTGCCTTGAAATTTGTAAATTATAAACTAGGCATTTTTCACAATTGTTTTGGGTCTGGGTGTTACATGTAAATGTGTTTGTTGTATTGTATATGTATATTGACGCGTTAGTACCCATAATACAATACTCACTTGAGACTAGCTTGATTTGTGTAAATTGTCTGTATATGTAAAAAGTACTTAAGAAATAAAAGTACTGAATGAGAAACTATAAAAGAAAAGAATAATAATTGAAAATGGGTCCATATTGTAGATATCCTGTGCCCCAAATAACGGTCTGTATATAAAAAATGTATGTAGAAAATTGACCTGTATTGGTGCACCAAATCACCTGCTGTAAACTTTTTATAACTTGCTTGGGACACTGTTTCAATAACATGTTAAATCTAAATTATGGAGAAAATTTTTGTTACAATTATTTATAGTAAAATGTGAAGAACATGATGTATAAAATACTTTATGTTACGAGTAGGTATATTTTAACAAATAATGAGACTAAGTTATTTTTTAGATTTTAGAGAATATCATTTGAGACAATGAGATGATTCACAATAATTTTACATATATTCTATGATTTTTGTATTATAATTTTGATTAAACCATTTCTTTAATTGATTAATGTCGACAAGTATTTAACATTAACATTGGAACTTCACATTTGCTATGAGATTCGAAGTAACGATAAACTTTAAATCAAATTTAATCTTACACAAATTAAAATTTAAATATAATAAAAAAATAATATGTAACAAAATTATCGCTATCATTTAATTAATTGAACAAATATATAAAAATACACTAAATAATAAATACATAGTAACAAAATATTAATACTATAATGGTCAAATAAATATTACGAAACTAAGTATTGTACACTTACAAACATGACACGATTCCAACCACACATTATGCATAATGGTAATAAATTCAGATAGACAATATGAGTTTGAAAAATATTATTGGCTATTATAGAGTACAACAATATTGCACAGACTTTAATTGTGATTCGAAATCTACAAGTATTGAAATTAAATGTAACAGTCGTAATAAATACAAAATATAACATTTTATGTTTCATGCTATAAAAATATGGCAAGATATACAATTAATAAAGAAAGTTGTTACAAGAATTGAAGTCAAGTGATTGGGGTTGGTCTTGTATTTAGATCCACAGTGCCGTTTAAAGAATTAGTCGCACACTGATTAAATGTATTATTATTTAAAAGTCTTTTTTGTTCGCTTTGAGCAAGATTTGACATCACTCGATCGTCTTCGCTGGCTCGACTAGATAAACTATTACTTCTCGATATACTGGCCACTCTGTTATTTGGAATTATATTATTTGCAACACGAGATTGGAGATGATTGCCCTGTAATGATTTGGAGCATCTTGGTTGCATGCAGCTATTGTGATAAACAACTCCGTTGAGATTAGACTCTAACACTTTGACTTTGAATCCGTTTGGAGTATGTATCTGTGCTGTTGAAGTTGGGCTATTGAATGATCTTGCCCTCTGTACTGGAAGTGAGCCATTTCTATTAGGAGGCACTTTGTAGGAATGTCTGTAATACATTCTATTTAATGACCGCCTCTGATCATCCAATCTATTGAATGGCAACCTCCTTTCTATTCCATCTCCTATAAACATGTTATTATTCCTCAACGAATTACTTCTTATACTAGTTCTGGGAATTTCGTATCCTTCAAAATCAATCTGGCTGACTGGTTCCTCGTCATATATCAGTTCTAAATATTTAGGGATGCCTTCAGATGTTGATGCTTCTTGGCTTTGAGATTCACATAGAATATTGGTATCGCCTGTTAAGAAGTCCATATCGTCTGAAAATACTCCAATTATTAAAATCAAATAAATTACAATTACAGGTGAAAAAATAGCTAAATTTTAACATTTTTTTAAAACTAAATTTCACATTTTTTAGCACATAAAAATATATATCATTACCCTTGTGTTCATTCAGATGTCGTCAATAAATGCAATTTTATAAACAAACCTCCCATGCAACAAATTTTATTATGTATCATGAAAATCCTACTTATTCATATTGTTCTGAGTTTGGGGATGTGTAATGAATGGATGCAGTGTGTTAATAAAAGTTGAGTTACCTGAGTGAGTGTTTTGGTTAACATCTAAGAAATAAGTCTGGTTGGAGAAACCTGAAATGAAGCATTTAATTCATGCATTGTTACAAGCAATTGAAGTGTTAAGCAAATCCAACATCATATTGATGATGAAAAAACTAGCCAGCATGGCGATTGTGAGTTCACTTCATTTCATTTGTGCTAAATTTGATACTACGATTTTGAAAAAGTTTTTGTGAAAAGAGGATTTAGGGCTCTTGTAAACTTTTCCATTTTTCACAGTGTTAAGCAACACAAACCCACTTTTTTCCCACAAATTGGATATTGTCATCTGCCCGTTTGAAGTCTTCCTATATTTCTTTTATCCTCCCACTCCGATCCTAGGTGCCCATCTACCATCCTTTCTTTGAACTATGTAACCAGCCAATTGCCAGTTCAGCTTGGAGACTTCATCAATAAAATCCACAACTTTCATTTTCCTTAATATTATTTTATTCTTCACTCTGTCTCTTAAGCTTATATCTTTCAGTTCATCTAAGTCCTCACTAATGACACCTATATCAAATGCAAGGCCACAAAGCGGAAGTGACTCAGATCACATTTATGTACAAATAAAGTAAACTCACAATTGCTATGCGGATGTTAGAGGAATATTTTTTTCATTTTTATACCAAGCAAAACAAACAGCATTCAAATAATTATTCATATATTGATGATAAGCAACAAATGACATGAAAATATTAATGATTAGATGTTAGATAAAATTCGTCATAAAAAAAAAACATTTCCACCTTTATCACTAATTTAATGATTCATTCATTTCAATCAATTCATGCAAATAAATATATTCAACTCAAGTTTTTGACATAAATTCTTTACATATGTATAGAAGCTTGATAAGCATGATCAACAGATATCAAACAAAATAGTTTGAAGCAGAAATTGGAGAACTTATCATGGGTAAAATATACTAAAATCAGTTTAAACCGATTCATAAGTATTGGGATACCATTTACCATTCCTGTTTTCTCCTAAAGAGAGTTTACATAACTTGCTGGTTGTGCGAATGAGGTATTTAGTGAGTAATCTCTTTAAATATATGTAACTATTTGAATTTCTCATTTAGCAGAAATACATATTTGATATATCTTACCTTCAGGAACAGCTGTGATGTACTGAGGTTCTTCGGTGATAGAATCTATAATGACAGTGTCTTCCAGAGTCTCCATTAGTACCTCTATAACCTCCAGACAGTGTTTAAATGTAGGTCTGTGATCGGGGTTGTATGACCAACAAGTCTGCATCAGTTGGAATCTGTGGAAACCAAAACAGAAAACAGTGAAATGTTGCTACTTCTCATATATTCTGTTAATATGAGGTATTCAGCGAACATTCAGTATATATAAAATATTTTTTCTCCATTTCAAATTCTTTTGAGTATAATTCAATATAAGTAACAGAAAAACCACGTGACTTAAAAATGTTTGTGAAATTATTAAAGGCAGATAAAGAAATCATGATAAAATATATGAGTATGTATGTATTCTTATATTACAAATGTCCTGTAAGAGGCAAGTTATTGTAAAACTTCATCCATAAGTTAACTGTAGTGTAGACACTTTTGTCTACTCAAAGTGAGTTTGATATAGTATACACAGATAAATAACTTAACACTTATATAGGTAATGATTCAATAAATAAAAAACTTTGGAAATCAAATAATTCAATGCTACATGAAATAACTTCAGTGGAATACGACGTTACCATTGACGATTAGAATAGCACCGTTACCATTGTTTTTTGAAAGATATTCAAGAAATAATTGAATAAATTTGATATCAAGCTTACAGAGGAAGTGGACAGTTTGGTGGTCGAGGTAATGTGCCTCCAGCTCTAACATATCTCATGACTGCATGATTGGACAGGGCTGGATACGGTTGTCTTCCCAGTGCAGCCACTTCCCAACACAATACTGCCCACGCCCACACATCTGATGCTCGCGAGAATACACCATCTGTTAAACACTCCACAGCCATCCATCTCACAGGAAGTAAGCCTGAAAGAAAAATATAACGTAAATATAATCTAAATATACTTATATGTGAAATGTGCAAGGTTTACAAAGTAATAAGCAGATACTAATCAACAAACTTAACAGATTTGTAATTTCTGCAATACAAGAGAAATAATAGCTCTGACTAAGTCACGTTTTAATAATGTCCATTGACATTTGGGCATAAACAACACTGTTCTTCTATCTTCAAGGTTTTCAATGGCCCGAACAATACTCTTTCACAATATACTATACCTATGACAACATCCGAGTGTTGAGAATGTCAATAGAAATTACTAAATGGAAGGAGCTTGTTTCCTATCATACTTCTAATCCTAAACAATAAATTTACTTGCTATTTTGAATTATATTTTTAAAAATATGATAAATAAAAATTTTGTTTCTCCAATACATACCTTCACCCTCTTTTCTATAGTAATCATTCTTGTAAATATCTCTAGCTAGTCCAAAGTCTCCAATTTTCACTATTCTCCCAGTTGGCTGCTGCGACACGAGACAGTTCCTGGCTGCCAAGTCTCTGTGGACAAAATGAAGCTCTTCCAAATAACAGCAACCTCGGGTAACATCCAGACACATGGATAGAAGATCTCGGAGAGTCAATGAATCATTGGTGTACTGAAAAACATTTGTAAAGGTTAACTCTGATAGAACTGCGTTCATTTATTGATTTAGAACAGTGATTCCCAAACTATGGTACGCGTACCACCAGTGGTACGCGACAATTATTCGGTGGTACGTAAGCAGCCATGGCCATAGGGGACACACAGTAAAAAATTAGATAAAACATTTTTAAATTCAGTTCAGTGGTACGCTACTGATTTATAATTTTGTCTGTGGTACACGAAATTAAAACTTTGGGAACCACTGATTTAGAATATTATAATCACAATATCAGGCAGTTATTTGTAAAAAAACATTACATATAAGGCGTTTGACATCTTGAACTGCAATGAACTATGTCACTCATCCCAAATGTCATTGTAGGATAGATATAAAATAAGAATTTAGTGATGTAGACATACCAGCATGGGCCTTCTAGTTCGCAAGTAACTGAGCAGATCCCCGGCTTCCATTAGCTCCATAATAATGAAGTGTGGGTCATTATCTATACAAACACCCAGCAGACTTAGAATGTGTTGATGCTTGAAATTAGACATCAGCTGAGCTTCTTGAAGGAACTCAAATTTCTCATGATCTGTAGCACCTTTACGAAGTGTCTAGAAAAAGAATAACAAACAAATAGAACAAAATTGTCTACTTAACTAATTATACAACTACAATATTACAAAAAACATGGAATAAATGTACAAGAGTAGATCTGCATTGAGATAATTTAAAGATAAGAATTGTACTGCAGTGTGAAACTATCAGGTTACATTAATAATATTCCAAATAAAATTAAAAATGTCTATTGGTTTAACTACATTTTTATCATACAAAAATACTACGATTTGAATCATACTACATAGTTTCCTATCTTAAAAAA
This sequence comes from Athripsodes cinereus, assembly GCA_947579605.1. NCBI lineage: Eukaryota > Metazoa > Arthropoda > Insecta > Trichoptera > Leptoceridae > Athripsodes > Athripsodes cinereus. Next base: position 17,581,925 of record OX388316.1, on the reverse strand, counting down.
ATGTTGTTTTATCTTTGTTGAGTTTTTTGGCTACTTTCATTGAAAATATTTGTGTATAAATTTTCAAGAATGACAAAGAGGATATACTTGTCTGAAAGAAAAGGTGTGAGGAAGCGCGGATGTCCGAGAACCACGTGGCTTGATCACGTGGATCAAATTCTCAAGGACGGCCGCGTGTTGAGTAAGAGGAATCGACGTGCGTGTATGAGAAACTGTATGAATGTGGAGGAAGCGAAGGAAGTCTGTAAAGATAGATCTGTGTGGCGTTCCGTTCTCTCTGCCTACCCCACTTGGGATACGGCGTGAGGGTATAGTATAGTATAGTATAAATTTTCATATTCTTACCTTCACAGCAACTTTGGTACAACTTCCTTCTTCGCTAAGACCTTTAGCTTTGCCTTCAAACACTTCTCCAAACGCTCCAGAACCCAAAAACTTTGTAAGAGTGATCTGGTCCCTCCTGATATGTGGCAACTGAGTGACATCACATTCCATAGGCCCCCCTGGCTGGTAAATGGGAGATCTTTGGAACATTCCACCTCCTCCTCTAGACCTTGGCAGTTCTCTAAGATTAGCCAACTCTACGTCATGTCCATGTGGAAAGTGGGGCATTTGCGTTAAAGCACCTTCCTTGTCATGCTTTTTGATAACTAAAAAAAGCAAATAAGATTTAAAAAAATAACTTAACTGTCACGACTCAAGTGTATTACTTACTTCAAGGGCCTTTTGGAATGTATTTGGGGTTATTAAAAATCAGATTCATCTTTTTAAAAAAGAAAATATTAGAATTTCAGTACATGATAAAATATTTCAATTTATACGACCATGGAATTTCCCATTGAAAATGCTAGTTCTGTTGTATGAAGCTTTACAAATACCAACTTTTTTAAAAATACTCAAAAACTTACAGAAAAGAGTGGATGACAATAAAACATATTTTCTGTAAATAAAAGATTTTTAATTTACACATACCACAAGCACAAAGGAACATAGATACTCCTACAATGAAAATTGCTAGAACAAGAATTCCAACTCCCAACAGAATATTGAAATAATCCATCTGGGCAGGTATTAACTTGACTTGGGAGAAATCAAATTCATCACTTGGTTCAGAAAAATCACTCCAGCCATGTTCATTCCAGGCTTGTACGTAGAACTTATAACGCTCTGCTAGTTTTAGCTCAGTTATGATCCAATAATTCTCTGAAAAAGGTGTAAGAATTAAAACATAGATAAACTAAGTTCTTTAATATTAAAAGTTAAAGATATAATTACAAAATAGGTATTGCTGTGTATTGCTTAACTTCCTTTTATCATCATATTATTAAGTTAAAATAAGAATAACCAGGCTATTCGGACGCTCAACAAACTCATTGTAGAAAGAACCGGAGCGACTTGGATTATAAAAAAATATCTCAAAACAATTCCCATTTCAGTTTGGATGAATATACTGGAAATCACCATTATTCATCTGTATTTTGAAGCAAAGGCCTGTCTGCCGACACTCTACGCTCACAAGTTGAATGTTAAAGGTCACTTACTTGTCCCATTGTAGAGTAATCTCCATCTGTTTGAATGTTAAAGGTCACTTACTTGTCCCATTGTAGAGTAATCTCCATCTGTTTGGTATTGCATCATCTGGATTATCTTTCTTCACAACCATAGACTGCATATTATCCTCAACACTAAATTGCTTGGCATCAGACTGTAACTGAGAATGATTAGCTTCACGAACATCTCTAATAACAAATTTTTCTAAATTTGCTTCATCAAGCTGTAAAGACTTTCTGACATCTCGAGCAACTCGCCCTGTGTCATCTTTGGGAGATTTCACTTCTCCATAAAGACGATAAAGAGTTATAGGACTTCCGTTTGGATTGGATTGTGCCCATTGCACTTGGTAAACATCTCCAGTTACATGAAGAACAATTGGTTTTTCTGGTGGAGAAGGACGGTCACCTAAAACAAAATAATACTTATACAATGTCATTTAATTCAAAGACGGTTAAAACTCTAATTAGCTTTTCTCTCAGACACATATTTTATTAATCATCATGTCCTTGTTCATTCTTTCTACATGCTCAAACCACCATAGTTTGTTCACATTCATCCTTGTTATTACATCAGTTTTCATTACACATTCTTCTCATACATATATGTAAAACACAATTAAACAAATGTAGAGAAAAAGTACGTAAGTTTTCTAGTGTCCTGTAAAAGGCAGGTGTTCGAAAAAAATAAGACATTTTACATCTTAAATTCAGCGATGAGGCTTGCCACCCATCCTGAATGTCTTGATTTTATATTGGCACGAAGAGGACAGTTTGCATGAATCTTACGTGCAGCTGATCTGCTGGCTACCCCACTTGTGGGATATGCCGTGATGGTATAGTATAGTATAGTATAGAGAAAAATATTTAAACATATAAAATCAAATATATCACATACCTGGTGTCTCGAATACAAACAGATTATCTTTAGGCCAAATATATGGAACAGTATTGTTGGGATAAAATATCTTGAGTCTAAACTTGTATTGTGTTTTTGGATGTAGATTTTGAATTACATAATTAATAGATCCGTCTGGCTTCGGAGAACCTTCATCATCTACTCGAGTCCATGAATCCAAACCAACCTCAGCATATTCTATGTCATATCTTAAAAAAAAAACAATAAAAAGATTTTTTTACTATTTTATTTGTTTTAAAAAAATCATATTTGGCCAAAAAAGTCAGTTTTTGTTGAAAAAATCCATTCATTAGTAATACACCAATAGTAAATATAACATCCACACTTCTTTAAATAAAAATATTGAATTTATGATACTGCTAGTAAAAGAACAATCATCCAATTGTTGGTATGTCAGGAAAAGAGGTTATTATGTTGATGCGTTATCCTTCTGAATGGAATATACTCAAAAAAATTTTGAGCAACATAAATAAATACCATTGCCTAAAAACAATACAATTTTTTTATCAGTTAGTAACAAAGACTTACTCTATCATTTTAACTTTTTTATACGGCAGCCAAGATACATGCAACACATATGGTCCAGCGTGTCCCTTCAGAATATTGTTAGGTTCAGGGTAAGTTTGTATGGTGATACTCTCACTATCTGTATATGTAACTGAGTCCAGTGAATACGTCCTAACCCAAACAGAGTAACTTTGAGCTGGCATTAACTTCTGGAGATCTGCTACAGCTTTTGTCTGGTTTGAAGGGGATTTAGTCTTTGGGATAAATTTATGTTCTGAAATAAATTTAGACATTAGTAATTTTTGATACATTTTTAAAACAAAAAGTAATTTCAATTTATCTACTTCAATAGACCTTAATATATTGTCCTTGTATTTATGAAAGAAACGGGTTTGAGTAACTCCAACTAAAAATTGAGATGATTGAAGCAGAAAGGAAATACTTTGATTTAAGGCGCATGGCAACCTTATAATCAGATTGGTACAGACTCACACTTCAATGAATTTCAAAAAAATAAGTTAATTCCATACCTTCAATTCCTTGATTAGGTGTAAAACTTCCTTCAGTTCTCCAGTGCACTTCATACCATAAATCAGAAGTAGCCAAATCTCCATATATCGGGGAAGACATGTCTGTAGAAGGGGACCACTCTATCTTGGCTCTGTGAGGTGACAACACATGGGCTTTTACATCTCTAGCTGGTTGGGGTGCTGTAAAAATATGTAATAAATATTATGAATAAAACACATTTATATTAAATACCTTATCATTCAATGATATTTATCAAAATTAAAGGTGAAAATTACCTCCAGCAGTCGTTTGCAAAATAACAGGTGGTCCACGAACTGGTGTTATATTACTCCAATCACCATAAAAATTATTCACTTCAACTAGAAACACATATTTAGAGAAAGGCCTTAAACTGTCTAGAACATGAGTACTCTCAAATGTTTTGATAGTAGTGCAAGGAGAGTCTAAACAAGGATTCTTATCCCCTTCCACATATGGTTGATAAAATATTGTATAATAAGGAGTGGACATTGTAAAGCCGTCACAACTTTCATGCTTCAATACATAAGGCAAATTCAATGTTAAACTTGTAGATGTTTTAGACACTAGCCCAACAGTTAATGATGATTGCTTTGGATAAAGGCATTCCTTGGAAGGATATGGTTGTATTCGATTTCCCATTGCTGATATTTTTAATGCTGTTGTAACATTGATGTGATCTACTGTCCTTATATTTCCTGTAGCTTTGTTAATGAAGTGCAGTTGGTTGCTTGATGAGTTTATCCAGTAAATGTTTTTGCTGTCAACGGTTATTGACGACGGAGGTAAAGCTGAAATAAAATAATAAAGTCAATTAAATTAAACAATCTCACATTATTATAATAGATAGTATAAATACTTTATATTATGATAATGTCTCCAAACTGTTAATATAAATATAGAAAATAACTGAAATCTCACATTAAATAAATTTAAGTTGGCCAAATTAATTTCTAAGTAACCATTACGGCATCTTCTGCAAATGTGGTAACGATCATACTGTAAGACATTCAAGATAGTTACTATGTCTAACCACTATATCTATGAGGCAATGAGATGGTTGGAAGTTTTTTTTTGTTTTATCACCGGAAGTGAGTAAGTGAATGTAAATACAGTAGGTATTTAATCAATTCAAAGTAATACAAACCTTTGTCACTATGTTTTGTTGCATTGACAATAACTCGGCAATAACATCCAATCATATCAGATTCTGTAATGTGCTTTAACCAGGCATCAACCCAAATAATCTTCATACCCTCATTGTTTGTCATATCCAATATAAAGCTCGAACCAACAGCTGGATTTTCCGGACAGTTGCAAGGCTTTGTGAGGTTCTTATCTACATCATAGTGACCACTAAAGAATGGTCTGATGTTTGAACCATCAACATCTGATGTCATTAACTTTCCTAAACCATGATGATTGACTTCAATCCAATACAGTGATCTATGTAAAAATAAAAAAATATTATGATTAAACAAAATTATATTTCCCTTCAACTTGCTACTATTGTGTTTGTACGGCAATACATTTTCATAATTAAAATCCAATAAATTAGAAGTTCGAAGATTTAAATTATTGCACCAACCTACTTTTCTTACATGAAATAGGCATCTTAATATTATGAAAGTCTTTAAGATTTAGTTATATGGGTTTTTTAAGTTTAGTACTTCATACAAAGTAAAAAAAAAATACCTTGTCAGAGGTGATATTTGTAATCTTTTAATATACATATTCCTTTGCAGCACCCTGTGTAACTTGACACTACCTTCCTTGTCATACACATTTAGATCCATCCTGTATAATACGCATTCATATGGATCAGGAGTGTTCTCTATTTGAGACCAGTACAGCATTCTGGACACCCAGTCCACAGCTATACTGAGGGCTGTTCCATTTATAGAGAGTACCTGAAAAAAAGTGTGAATGAGATTTGAGACAATGAGAAGAAAGAAATGATTTCTCACATTTTTCATTCAGGAAGTTTTTAGAATATCCTGAGAGAGGCGGTTGTTCAAAAAACATCACATTAAAATATTTAATACTTTCAATTTAATGATGGCTTGCTATACCCATCCTGATTTTTTATCGACACAGTAAGGGTAACCTGTATGCTTACATGCAGTTTGTCTACTAGCTATTCCATTTATGGGGGATGCCATGATGATATAGATCAGTATTTCCCAAATTATGGATCGCGACCTACCAGTGGGCCGTGAGCGAATATTGAGTGGGCCCTAATGGACGATTTGCCACCAATTAAGACATGAATAAAAAAATGTTGTTGGAGCAATTTATGGAAAAAAGCTATAAAGCAGGTCCCAAGATTGGAAATTTTTCCTAGATGGGTCATGGCCCAGTCAACTTTGGGAACCACTGATATAGATAGATAGAAAATATGATAATTTAGAAAGTTCTCAATACACGACATTCAGAAATGAAAAAAAAAATATTACTTTGTTATGTCCTGTTTCCTCCAACCTGGATAGATAAATCTCCTGTTCCTGGTTGACCCAGAAGAGCAAACCTTCCCTTAAGGAGCCAGCAAAGTCTTCTGGTTTCCCTGAACTCTTAGATATAGTGTATTTATACCCGTCTCCCAAATCTAAGTCAGCTATTTTAATAGAATCATAGTAGGAGAGTGTCAGCTTTGGCATGGGTCTTTCATTCATGGTATTTGTTTCTATTTTCCGAGTTTGAGGCCCATATCCAGCATCTGTGTAAGCCCGCACCTGAAAGACATAATAAGTGACCACTTTTAAAAATGAATCTTTCAAATCACAAATTATGTAACCAAAAATTCATCAGAAACAAACTGAATAGTCTCAAAAATATAATGAAGAAATCATATTTATAAAACTAAAGTAGGTAATTTTGCTATAATACAATCAACAATCAATCCTGTATCGCAAGACAATGGAACTCGTCAGCATTAAGATGTATTCACATGTAAGTTTAAAAAACAATTTGATACCTGAAATGTATATGTGACATTCCATAGAACTCCTCTAGCCATATACTCCAAATTATGATTAGAAAGATTCCCAGATGTTTGACAGACAGCATCTGAATGACAGAACTCCAACAGGTATCCTTGCACAACTCCATTTGGATATGCAGGACGATTCCAGCGAAACACTAAGCTTACTTCAGTCTCATTACTTCAAACATAAGAAACAAATGAGTTTAAACTCAATTATTACTCAAATATCTTAAATAAAAGTTTGAGGAAAAAAAATTACCTCAGGATATCAGTTTGGTGTACAACGAAGATTCTGGGAGACATAGGAGGAGATGGGAGAGCCTGTGGAGACCTGAGAGAAGCCCTAGTGGCAAGGGCAGCCCCCCAGTATGAGTACGCCCTCACTGACATCTCAACTACACTATATGGAGGCACCTCTTCACCAAAATATGTCACTATAGGCTCTGTTGTAACATACTGTAATATAACAAGAAACACATTTTAATAAATAGCAGATTTTTAATTTTTATTTATTCAGTAAAATCAATATATACCTACTTATTATATTTGAGTAAGTATAATATATAATCAGTAATTTTATGGCGGGTTCCTTAGAAATTAAAAAGTCCCTTTAAATTTCTGTGGAAAAGAATTCTACTAGTAACTGTAATAATTAATAGACTTTTGAGAAAAAAATCACTAAAATAAGACACTTATTTAAAATTAACCATAGTAACTCTAAGTAAGTAGAGTTACTTCTATTAAGTAGAAAATTGAAATTTCAGACCTGAAATAAAAAGGTCTCATAAAAACATGCATAAAAAAATTCTATCAAAATTCATTAATTATTATGATTACTACTACAGTAGAAGTCCATTAGTCCGGCATCCAACAGTCCGGAATGCCTGATAGTCTGGTATCGCTCCGGAAAATTGTAAATTTTTTTTTTTTCCAAAAGTGTGTCTCTAAAGCAAATAAAAATGCTCGAGAGCTATTCGGAAGTTTTCGGGATAGTTCGGGATCATCCGGAAGCGCTCGGTATTGTTGTAAACATTGTAGTAAACCCTTAGCCTACTCAAAATCTTGAAGAAAGTGACTCAGATGCCAAAACGAAAGAAAAGGAAAAAATCAGCTGGGCAGAAGCTGCAGAATCACTAAATAAGTTTATCTCTTTTGCTGAGGCTAGTACTAGCTACAGTGCTTCAGAAATTATTGATTTCCATATCATTAGAAATAAATTTTATACTAAACGCCAAAAGTCAAGAAAACAAAAAGCCATTCATGACTTTTTAAATCTAAGTGAAATATGTTTTACAGTACATATACATACATTATATGAAATGTAAAATAAACTTTGTTGTATGTATTTGCACACTGTATTTGTAGTTTAATTATTAACCTAATTGTTCTTATAATTACCGCCCGATAGACCGGAATTTTTGATAATCCGGCACCGAGCCGGTCCCGAACGTGCCGAATTATAGGACTTCTACTGTACAAGTTTCTGTTTAAAATTTAACAAGGCTTCTTTTTCATGGAACTCGCCGTTTATTTCTATGCCGTCATTGCATCTCCTTTAAGTGAGGCAGTTGACAGACATAACATTACAGTGAATGTATAGATTAATAAATTAATATTAATTTAAAATATCATACCATATTAATTTAAAATAAAAGATAATTTGTCACATACCTCTTTGTGAATTTTGCGATCAAATTCAATCTTGATTTCATAAAACACCTGTCCATAGTTGGCCCTCTTGCTGGGTTGCCAGGTGAGATTAAATGAGTCCCAGTTGCCAGATATTTCTATAGTATCGTGGTCCACAGCTTCTGGAATTACTTCTATGGAATCTATGTCATCTGAAAAACAATCAAGTGAGTGATAAGTAAAATACTGGTTATTTGAATATTCAAATGGAAAGACCATAAGAAATAAACTATCACTACACCAATATATTACTTTGAGGAATCCATCTATAGAATTACTACATCTCTTACAAATGATTTAGTCTATGGACTAATAATGGACAAAAGATTGGGAAATTGATTCTATTCTGGGGACTCCTAAATATATATTAAAACAATACAATATTAATACACTATAGAATTCAAAATGAACTAATTCCAGCTACGGAGTTTAAGGTAACCTATAAAATATTTTACAAAAAATGGTTCACATACCTGGATAAGTTTGAAGATCAGGATCCATAACAGTGATCATATAAACATGTGCCATTGTGACTGCATTGAGACTGGCTCTGTTCTGCCCTTTCAAGTCAGCTATAACAGCATGAGTGTTGTCCTGGAGCCACATAAGTCTACTGCTGAAGTAAGATAGAGGTCCCAGCATTGTGGACCCCGATAAAGAAGTCACCAGAGATTGCGGCATCTGTTGAATTAAAACAAAGTGTTATTTTAAAAACTATTTTTTCTAGGCAGATTTAAGTTGCACAATGAAAAAACTAAAATCATGATCAGTAAGCAATGAATCATACAAAGACGATGCAAATGCAATAATATGAAAAAGCCAAGTTATATACAAAATGACACTAATATAAAAAATATATAAATTCATCCAAAACAAGTTGATTTGAATACTTTGGTATCAACATGGATTAAATGAATTTACCCAGAATCGTATTCAGACATCCTTGCTGCTTGTAAATAAGATAAAAATACAACTGTTCATAAATTGTGTATTATTCTTATGCCATAAAGATGTATCAAACATACATGGAGTATTTAATTTTGTAATTGAATATTTTCTTTTGTAATAGAATTTTTTTAATTATTTTTACCTCTGTTCCTGGTACAAGAGCATCTGCAGTCGGTGCCTTGTGCAAATGTGTCCCTTCATATCCATGCACTATCCAATATAAAAGACGATTATCCAAATCAAGAGTTAAACCCATCACTGAAAGAAAAACACAAAAACCATTACTACAGATACTTCAAAATCCTTAACTGCAGCAAAAAAGCTTGCCACTCATTCAGTGTCTTAATTTTAAGAATAAAATAACTGGGAATGCTGTCTCAAATCTGCTGATGCAGTATACAAGCAAAGTTTGGATGTAGAAATTCTAAATTTAAATGCGCTTTAAAAATTGACCACATATAAATCATATAAATACAGCTTTGATCGCACAGATGAAAGAAAAAATTTACCTTGTTTTCTGAACAGCTGAGCAGGATAGTATGTAAATTTATGTTCTCCATTAAGTCTGGAACATTCTACAGCATGGCCTGTGTTCCAGTAAATATATCCTTTGAGAGAATCTACCCTTAGTTCCTTACCAACCGTTACAATGGGCATGGGCTCCCTACTACCACCTTGGAGATTTCCTCTCGTGATCTGAGAAAATTAATATAGGTACTTATCAAAAAATACATAGGTAATTGAAAAGAGATAAAATTTATTTAATATTGGTGGGGTAACAATGTTGTGAAAATTAATTTCAAAATATATAAAAAACACTGTTAAATTTTAACACACAGAAAAGAGATAATTATATAAAAGTGAGCTCGACATAATAGGAAAATTAAGATAAAATTATATTTACAAGTTGTTGTTTGGGACTTGACCAGTATAGTTTTCTTCCAACCCAATCTACAGCCAAACTGCCAACATTTTCCATGTTAGGAATCCATCCACTCTCATTGGAAGTTGAATTGTACCACATGACATTGGAAGAGTTGGCCACGAGATACAGTAGATCCTTATACCAAGAGATGTCAACAATGTGCATCCCATGTAATTGGGATTTATGGATCAGTGTCTGTACATTGTTTCCTGTTAGATCGGATCTAATAACTCCCTCACTAGATGACCAGAGCATAGATCTCTGCACTCCACTGCGTAATGGAGATAGTGTAGTTGCAATGAATTCTGATGACCAGGGTCCTTAAAAATATACACATAAATCAATATTAAATATTATATAAAATAGTAGATCATCAACACCTTCAACAAGTAAAAAAAACTCGTTTTCTTTGAAAATTCTTCGACAACTCAAAACAACAAATAATTATGAATGATTTGAAATTTAATTTATCTTCCGAATCTAACAAAAATCTATAAAACAAAAATCATCTTGCATAAAGCCTGTCACTAAATTGTAGACAATTTACAGGTGCCATAGGAAACCAAAATGTTATTCATTTTTTAACATGGTTAATAAACAATTAATGGAGTAACGAGATAGACATATATATTTAAAGAGGCACTTACCAGTTCCTGAAGATGTAACAGCTGCAACTTTGATAACATACTCTGTATTCTCTTTAAGATTTTTGATAGTATAACTTGTAGTGTCATTCACATCAATCTTAAAGAGAGTGGTATTGTTAGCTACTTCACTGATCTGCAGAGTATAGGCCCATCTCTGCCAAGCTCCAGCTCCCTGGGGACCCAGACGATGAGGAGCCCTCCAATTCACACAGGCCCTGTGTTCTCCCATTACACTTTGCACACTTGTTGGGGGGTTTACAGCCACTGGGATCGGTTGGGATGAACGAATTGCAACTAGTACCTATAAAAGCATATCAGATCAGAAAGAATTTACATAATATCAAACATGTGAAGGAATGAAGCTTTGAGCTTACTATCAAAAGTGTATAAACCCAGATATATATTAAAAAACTTTATCAAGTATTTTTTTTATTGGTATTTACATTCAAATAACCTTTTTCAATTCTATTCAAAGAAAACATTAGCTGAATTTTAGTTATTTATTTATTCTTTGCAGTACATTAGTAACAAGCATTTACAATAATGTTTTATAAAAATTTTACTTACTGTATATTAGGGTGTCCCAGGCTATAAGGGTAAATTATTTTTTTTCGAATTTCAAAACGCATACCCTCTAATTTTTATTCATTTGACTCCGAAAACTTAAATATTAAATATTATTGAGATCGGATAACGATAACCCGTGCCGACTTGACGTCAAAGTTTTAGTTGAAAAGTTAGTATGGAGCTATAGGGACATTGTAGAGTTCATTATTTATATTCAGTAAATAAAACACATTTATGATATTTATTATGTATTTATAGTAAAAGACAAATTAATCATTAAATTTCTTTTTTAACGTTTGCTTTTTACAATCAGGATATACGTTTCTATGTTCTTGTACGCAACGTAATAAAAATTGCTTTTGCTCCTCTTCAACAGTGATTATACCATGAAAGTCTTGCATTAATTTAACCGCTCTTTCTGCCGTATCATTAACTGCTCTCAGTGTCAATAGCTTCCTTTTAGCTTGTTGGAACGAATCATCATTTGACCATAAAGAAGGGCTCTTCTTCAGAAAACTGTCATCAATTTTGAGTCGATTAAATAGGAACTTGCTTTTGACAGAGACGAAGTCATCGATGTTTTTCTCTGAAATTAAAACAAAAGGAACGGTTATCAATCGTATGGTAAACTATAGAAGAAAATCGAAGCATAATTAACATAAAAGACATACCAAAAAGTGGGCCACAAAGTTCTTCTTTGGATGCAATGTAACGTTTATCATGGGCTGATGGGTTTTCTGTAGCTAAGTTGGCAACCATTTTTTCTTTAGTTTCTTGATCGACATCATCGTCAAATAAAGACAAAATAGACACTTCATCTGTCAAATACCATAAATGCTGGCAAAACTTCTGTAAAGCTGCTTTGGAAATGCTTTTATCTACTGTTTCGTAAGCTTTCATGGACTTTAAAAAGCATAAGTCCTGATAAGGTGCTTTTACTGCTAAAATGCATTGGAGCCAGAATTTGACGTAGGATGTCACGATAAACAGACAGACATCCAATAGAGCTGCCTTATCCTTGTTTGAAATTCTGAATTGGGAGCTTAGTAATGATATTTTTAACGAATAAATGGCTCTCGCCATCCACCGAGCTTGGTGCATAGCACCTGGAGGCCGAATCTTAAATTTCTTCTCTGTATCTCCACCAAGAAATATTATTGAAAGCTCAATTAATTCACGATAGTCATCTCTAGCTATTTCTTTAGTTAATTCAAATCGGTAGAATTCTAGCAGTTTATCAATTTCTGAAACATTTAAACAGGATAGCTTTTCTGTACAAATTTGTATTTTATCGGCATCGACATTTTTCCAGTTTTCTCGAAAATTTTTAAACAATGGAATGTCTGGGCTTGTAGTTACTTGGCTGATTTTCGCTTCAAACACACTTTTTAATACTAGTTCGTAGATGTGATGACGGCAAGCAAAAATAAGCATTTCTCTATCCAGTTTTTGTTCGAGAAGCACACATGCACCATTAATACGACCTGTATTTGAAGCAGTAGTATCACAACAGAGAATCTGCACTCTGTCCTCAAGATTCCAGTTGATAATGGCATTCCAAACTGCCTGTGCCTGTTCGCTTCCTGATGAGCTGTCCAATTTTGGCACAGCGATAAGTTGTTCATTATTATCATAAGAAATAACTATCGGGAGGCGTTCTTCTTTAGATTTACGTGAATCTAGAGCCGACAATAGTTTTCCATCCCAGTGGACAGTTACCGTATCCGGGATATTGTTTTGAAAATTAACTTTTATAGCTTCAGCCCGCTCTCTGCGCATTTCTGTACGAATTCTATGGATCGAGGACTTGCTTATAGAAAAATCATCCGTGTTATGCCCTAATGCCTCAATAGTAGCTTCTATTATAAAAACAGAATCTCTCACACTTAACTGACATCTATCTAATGCGGCAACCAACTTCGGAGTTATAAAATTTTTCGGCATACAAGTTTTATCAGGCTGAGAGGAAGCACCACTTAGGCTGGGTCTATTTTCTTTTAAGTCTATTATTTCAGAATCAGAAGATGAGTTTTCTTGTGGTGGTTCATAAGATGATGTCGATGGAGCTAACGATGAAAAATATTTAGCACGTCGCTTTTCCTCCTCAATGTTTCTAAGGCGCGCCTTTTCTTCTTTTTCTGTAAGTTTTTTGTCCACTCCGGCTAAGTGACCAGGCCGACCTGGTTTTCTTTGGTGCTCCAAAAAGATCCTATCTTCATTTATTTTTATTAGCTGAAGCGCATCGGCATGAGCAATGTCAAACAAATTGTCTAAGTTGGAAAGAAACTCTTGTCGACGTTGTTCAAACACTTCTTGTGTTTTTTTCGCATTTTTTTGCAAATCTCTCCAAACTTGGTATAACGAAATTAGTTTCTTAACACAGTTAGGTAATGATTTAGTCGGTATACGTGCCTTTTCCCAGTAAATAATACACTCACGAATAGTTAGATTTGCACTTTCATTGACACTTAAATTCACTTCACGAATATTATAGAACAAAACTCCCAGTACTTGTCCATTAGAGGGAAGTTTCGAACCGGTGATTTGATGTTTTACGTCTCCTATTAAAAAAATCTCCTTTTTAGAACTTCTTAACTCCACTGACATGTTGACTACTCAAAAGTAATGCATTGACTAATAAAACAAACAAGTAACAAGCAAGCAATGAACGAGATTTCCGTCGCGCCGTACTGTGCAAGCACAGACACGTTTCGCTGCAAGTCGGCACGGGTTATCGTGATCCTAAGTACGCAAACTTTATTTTTAAATGTTTTGAGACCATTCAAACAAAATACGAGGGTATGCATTAAAAAAATATCACTTTAATTTTTTTGGGACACCCTACTGTATATATTCTTTTTATTAATATATTCTTTACTGTACATTGATTGCAAGCAATTTACACATAAACATATGACAATATCAAATACAATCAATATACAGGGTGAGTTTATCACAAAGGTGTGATTTCTTCCAACTAATCCAAATTAAATATGAAATAACTTACACTATTAAAACTCATCCCAACAAAATCAGGATACTTATTGTGAAAGAAACTGTCTTGTTGGCTGTTGTATTCTTCAGTAAGTACATCCTTGCCATTAGTCCAATGGAAGAGACCATTGGCGTACGACAGAGACTGCACAGAGAAGAAGATCGCATTCTGGGTATTCATTCTGAAATCTGTGACTTCACGACTGGAAAAAAAAAAATAAATGAAAAACCTTAGTTTGTAATATGAAATTGATTACTGAAGTAGACAAGTTGTAAAAGAAAAATAAATAGTGGCTACTTATTATTATGATCAATAAAGTCGTACATGTCAAGTTAAAGTCTGTGTGCACTATATGCTATGGTTCCAGATATGGAAACTTACAGCGCCATGCTTATATTATAGAGCCAGCACTGTATATTTCCATGCCTGGAACCTATAAAACTTCATGTGCATAATACAAATATGAAATTAAATAATATTCAAACACTTTAACTATTAGTGAATCATTTTTTTAGTGTGCTATCTCAGACCAACAGATATAAATTTTTGTAAATGATTAGAAATTCAAACTAAAATGATATAAAGTAAACCTACCCATCCAAAGAGACAGCTAATATAGTATTTCTTGAATGATGTGCTACCAATATACGGAAGTTAGTGTGATCTACAGTAAACGCCCCAAGATTGCTGTCTTTTAGAATCTGTTCAGGAATTACATCATGTTTCACTCCATTTGATATATCCGCTAAGTCCAAACGATATAAACCACCACTAACTCCTTGCAAAGCCCAGAATAAATACCTGAAAAAGAATAAGTGTGTTAGTCATGAATATATTTATTTATTATTTTTGCATATCATCCTCATCTAATAAAATAAATAAAAAACAGTTAAAAACATAAAATATCGAGACGGATATTATGCATTGGTGATATTATCGGAAGTGATGTAACGAATATTCGTATTCTATCTATCTATCTATACCCTCACGCCGTGTCCCAAGTGGGGTAGGCAGAGAGAACGGAACGCCAAACAGATCTATCTTTACACACTTCCTTCGCTTCCTCCACATTCATACAGTTCCTCATACACACACGTCGGTTCCTCTTACTCAACACGCGGCCAATATTCGGCTCAACATTCGTATCGCGAATATTCGCATATTTCAAAGTATTCGCATATTTCAAAGTATTCGCATTCACATTCGTATTCGCAAAAAAATATGCAAATGTTTTGCGAATATTATTTTGGTGATACAATATCGGATATTGGGTAAAAGTACCAGATACTTACACGGTAAATTACAGAAAAAGGTACTGTAAGAAAATATTCTTTAAGAAAACCGAGTTTTGAAATATTTTAAATTCCTATACCATTATGAAAATTCGGCGACGGGGGGTAGAAATTTTAATGTTTGAGCAATTGTAGAAATTTAAGCAAGTCAATATTCGCTAATGCGAATGTCAGCAACAAATATTCGCATTCACATTCGCGAATATCCAAAATCACACATTCGTTACATCACTAATTATCGGTATAAAATAACATAACATGCATAGACAATTCACACAGATCGAGCTAGTCCCAAACCAAGATTGAATCTTCTACTATGGGTACTAACGTGGCGATACACATATATACAATGCACTAAACACGTATACATGTAACACTCAGACCCAGGACAATTTGAAAGTCATTCTTCAATCTGCCCTGGCCGGGAATCGAACCCGGGACCTCGTGACTTAAAGGCAAGAGTGTTACTTCTAATTTTCCAGTAAAAGGCAAATATTCACAAAACATCACATACAAATATTCAACATCTTCAATTCAACAAAGAGTTGTGCCAACCACTCTGAGTCTTATTTTTTATGGCACAGAGATGATCACTGCCTAACCCATACTCACTGGCTAGTCAATATGTGAAAAAAGTAAGATAGTATAGATAGATAGATAGAATAAATAAATTTATAATAATGTGATTCAAAATCTTGTCATTTGTTTTGGAGTGACAAATTTTAAAATGAAATAAATTACAATTTTATTAAAATAACATAGTTTAAAAAAAGAAACACACCCATTATATGGATCCACTTCAATGTGAACAGGTTTTGAATGGAAGCCAGCAAATGCAACTGTCTGTGCCTTTCCATCAAAATCAGACCTCATGATTTGCCAGCGTATTATATTGTTCATGTTCCCTCTCTTTGACAAGTCCTTATTATGGTTCACTTCGCCCAGGATGTACAGGTGGCCATTCAGCCAGTCTACGGATAAGCTGAGAGGTGTATATGGAATACTGGAAGGTGTTATAATGGCTTCTGAAGGAGATATTCTTGACAGAGAACTTTTGAAGATAGATCCACTGGAGTCTGACACAAAAAGAAGATCTCTGCCAACATCAATACCGACCCCTGAAATATTTACATTAATGTCATACTATGCCACAAAATTTGTATGGAAATGTAATGTATCAAAATAAAATTAAATGTATCATTCTTAATCTTTTATCAAAATTCTATTATTTTCACTTTATTCAATGAAAGCTGGAAAAAATATATTATATTATTGTCATATTGTACATATCTAAAGTTTCCGTTAGCATAAAAATATTTCATGTATTTACCTCGAATAACATTTGATGTGTTGTATATGATTTTGGACTCATCTAGTATATCAGCTGGTTGTTGGATCACGGTGTACTTTCCACCAAGAATAAGAATAGGCTGTTGGTTAGCAGTAGCTGGAAACAATAAATACATTAATTGAAGTTAATAATCCACTACACGAATGTCAATGAATAAATGATGTTCTAAGTAACTTGCATATTGAGCAACCTCACTAAGACTCCATTTATTACTCTCAAAGTTTTAGTATCTTTCACACACCAAAATCACATGATCATCTCAAGGAATTTACATTAATAAAAAATAGGACATTTTCGTATGGCACAGAAGTCCAGTGGATTATATAAAAATATTTTATTTTTACTAATTTAACAGAAACTTCCACCGAAACCGTTAGTCACGAATATTGACTATATCAAGGAATTTAAAAGACATCTTCATCGTGTGATTTTCTGGTATTTCCTAGGTTTTAGGTAACTTAATGAACTTAGAAGACCGCTGAGTAATATTTTGAGGATGAAACAAAAAATATCCATTTGTAAATTTTGCGAGAAGTTACCTGTAGGCAATGCAGGAGTTGTAACAGTAACATTTGCCGAAGGTCCCTCTCCAACAGCATTGCGCATGGCAACACTCACTATGTAACTAACTGAAGGTGCGAGACTTTGAAACATGTAGAAAAGGCTGTTCTCAGAGACTGCCAGGTCCTAAAAACCATTACATACAATTTCTGAATTCAAAGCTTATTTACCGGTTTTTTATTTCTATCAAATTCAAATAAACTTTTTGGTGTAACTGTATTTTGTTTTAAAAGTAAAATACACATTAATTAAAAAATTTAAATCCAAACAATCTAAAATATCAAAAATCAAGCCCCCCCCCTTCCTAAGTGGGTCGCAATAAAATTATCAAATGTTGAAAAAAATTCCAGTTACAATGAAATTGGGTAGATCTGCACTTCAAATTAATTTATAAAACTAAGAAATCTACTCTCAGTAAATAAATTTTTTAAATATATTTAATTTTGATTATTGTTGTATACCTTTAATGCAGAATATCCACTGGGAATCTGATTGATCTTGAGGACATAAGACAAAATATGTCCATTTGGAAATGGTCCTGGTTCCCATGACAGTGAGATTCTGTGAGAATCTACAGCTGTGACTCTCAACTCTCCTGGAGGTGATGATGGAGGACCAAGAGGAAGGGTGGTGATGACAACACTGGGAGCCGATACTATGGGGTCGCTGTGCCGAGGTGAGAGTAGGACAGCAATACGAAACTGTGAAAATGAGAAAAAAATATTTGTGAAAATTGTAACCTGATGGTTGTCAAAAATAAGATATCTCAGTAAAAAAATCTGTAGATCAAATGCAAAGTATCTTGTTTCTAAAGGTGAGATATTGCATTATAAAATAGATCATACACTCACCCTATATTTGGTAAAAGGTTGCAAATTGTCCACCCTAACCACAGATTTGCTTCCCCAAGTTTGGTTCCTGCAGTACTGCCAGGCTCCAGCTACTTCCTCATACCTCCACTGCACCAGGTAACTGAGATTGGAATGTCTGGAGCCTTCCCATTCCAGAGATAGAGAAGTGGAGGTGAGACTGTCTGCGACAAGGGCTGGTGGAGGGGGAGTCACTATTTTGTCTGCATAAAACAATAAAAGAACAATTATGTTACAGGAATCATAAATTTCCATTTTCACTAAAAAAGTACAAAAAATAGTGAAAAATATATTCTAAGGAAAATCCGATAGGGAATAATGTGATACAAAATAATACAAATTAAACACACTCTCACTCGGTTCTAAGCTATTTAATGCACTAATATAACATTTTACTTTATCACTACTCTAAAGTGTGTATAGTTTGACAAAATTAAATTTAAAAAGATGAAGTATTTATTACATTTATACCAGATGACTAAATTCCACCCTTTAGGAAAACTAAAGGACATTGTTATTTGCGATCCTTCGGGATAAAATGGGTTAATCGTTAATTGAATATTATGCTTAGCATTTTTTGTTTATCCCATATTGTTTTTAAATACCTACTAGTCATCAATTTCTATGCTGTTTTTAGTTCCTAAACTTTAAATACTGAATTTTATTATAAATGACTTAATGCATTGATCTAATATGTTAACAATATATCAATGACTTAATGTTTTATTTTTGGATGCTCTGAAAAATTCATTTTTTATTTAGGTACTTTACTTACTTATGGAGCCCTTGCTGCATAAGGTCGTGCACGTGGACGGAGCCTATATGCGGCATTTTTACACAATAAAATTTCACAGAAGTAAGGTGAGTGTTAATTAGATATAAACTACTCCTAATCTTACCTCTCAGCCTCAAGAAATAATGATTGAGGGCACCATTACATCCCATAACACAATACAGCTCCTTCACTGGCACCACATCTGATGTTACGTTCTGAAAAGCACAAAATTTTCACAACACAACTCAAAACATTTTGTTCAGTGCCTAAATAAATCAATGCCTATAACAGGGATGGCAAACCTGTGGCACGCAAGACGATTTTGCATGACACGCGAAAGAAGAGAAAAAAATTATTCATTTTACTAAAAATCAAAAATGTTTATGAAATAGTATAAATAAAATAAAAAAATATTTAAATAGCCATGTGTATTTTCTTCCTTCATCAATAGTTTCACAAACGTATAAGTAGGTATTTAATACTTACTTACTTTTCGGGTCTGGACTTCAGACCTTGCCACTCCAGTATGTCACTCTCCATCATTAGGTCACTCACATTGCATGTATTCCGCATCAGCGGACATTGCAATAGTAGGTACCTACCTATTTAATTTTTTTTTTCGAAACATATTTTTTTTGTTTATATAAAAAATCTGAAGATACACAAACATTTTATGCATTTTTATTTCCATGGCATGTGGCACGCGACATTATATTATTATATCGAAAAAAAAAATGGCACTCAGGCTCAAAAAGGTTTGCCATCCCTGACCTATAAAATATAAGGGTATATTTTGTATTCTTTTAATTTATCTATTAATTCGTTATAATAATTTTATTATTCACACAGAACTGTCTAATAAACATCTCTTAATTTAACAATACATAACAAAAAAAATACTACTGAAGTGTTTGATAATAAAAAAATCACATACACAAACATCCTGACAGGAACTCCTCAAGGCTTCTTCCCAAAGAGTACATCCATAGTTGCACTGAAACAATAAAGGAACAATAGGTAAGTTAATAAGTAGATAATTAAAATATTATCATCAATATTAACACCTTAAAATAATATATAATCTGAACTATATACTGGCATCCTATCCTCTTTGTCTACGTCACTTGGGACACGGTGTGAGGGTATAGTTAAGTATGAGTATAGCAAAGTATGAATAATTTTGATGTTTTTTTGGGTTAGTTGGAAGAGATCGCGCCTCTGCGATAAACTCGGCCTCTGTATATTGATAATATCTTATTTTAATTCATTTTTCTATAAAATTGTATGTATTGTGATCAATGTAAGTAAAGAATGAATAAATAAATAAATATAGTAAAGTATGAAGGTATAGTAAAGTATAAATCCTAGTAAATGCATCTACCAAGATATTTACGGTGAATTTCTATTATACCTACCTATTCGTAATTATTATGAACGTCGCATTACAGGTTGTTCCGAATGAGGGTGTCTAATTAATTACAGGATTTTATAGTCATTGTACTGCGATGGTAATCTTTTCATACCGAACTAGCGATGGATAACAATATTATGATATTATAGGTACCTACTTACTCGTAGGCCGGTCGGTCCAGTGTCGTATATAGGGGCCGCCTACGAGGTATATCCGGCCTGGGGCACGCGACAAGACAGCCATGATAACGTCTCTAGATGCTTATTATACGAGCATACTACAGAGAGCTGTAATCATTATACTATTTAACAATATACATTTATCATAATCACACAGTGGTACATTTATACGAGTAGGTACGCCGTAATATCTCTGTAATCTAAGACAAGGAGCCACTGATCTTGCAGTTAGTGAATACAAACATAACAATACTACGTACTCAACATAATAATTAATTACTTTAGTATCCATATTTATTATTCTATAATAGGTAATATTGTTTTCTTCACACCCATGTTTGATTCAAAATATTGTTCGATATCAACTCAACCAACAGAATTATCCAAGCTGCCTCACTCGCATTGCCATTGGACCATTCAAACTAGACTATAATATTATTATACTCTATGAACTAGACTCATTGCAGCGTAGGTACAGACCTACTAAATTTTGAAGCACTGGCAATATGCTAGAAAGAGACACCAGTCTAACATTTGCTATCTCAAGTAGTACCTACGCTTCATTTCTTCGTAGCGACCTTACTGCAACAGAGGAAAGCATATTTTTGCTTGAATGTGGTCAAAAATTGCAGTCTTTTTATGTATAATGTCATTGATTTAATCCTTAGCATTTTTGTACTAAATGAAACAAAGGTTATTTATTACAGCAAGCAAAATAATCTCCAACTGACATTGCATCGTCTAACACCTGTTTCCAAGTTAAAGAGTACTGACCATTAATAATAAGAGAGTTACCCATTAGCTAGGCGGGCTGTAAACTTGGAGGCATTTCCTGCCAACACATATAAATAATACACCACTCTTAATTATTCAATGTCTAGAACTAATTAGGTTTTGTCTCGTGTCATGTTATTAATAAGATGTGGCACTTTATTGAAATATCCTTGAAGGAGGATTAAGAAGAAAGTGTCGCGCGTCAGGATTCTTGCCAGGAGCTTATGTCCCTTAATTAATACTTACAATAAATCACCCGATGATAATAAAATAATTCATTAAGAACAGATGCCACAAGCTCTTGCTGTAATAAATTAATTACTTGACAACGTTTTTTATTATTTTTAATTACAAAATAATAAAAAGATTTCGGGTTGTGCTCAAAATACCTGTATATTACCTTTATATTAGATTTAGTTGTATATCATTAAGTTAAAACTGTGTGTTTGATAATGAAAATACAATAAAAATAAAATTTTATTTCATTCTATATACAAATATTGCGGACACATACTATGGGCACCAGAAGAACAAACAACTCCATTTTGGAAGAACTCACGCAAAGGTTCTCCTAAATCTGTTCCCAACGAATTCTGCAGTTCTTCGAACACATCGCGCACGGAGGGCATGAGTATTGAAAAGCTGATCATGACAGGAACCACGTAAATGGACTGGGGCCTGAGTCAACAACACACTATCGCGTCACGTTCCCGCTCCGCTAGCGTTCGGGTGCTGCGCCAAAGTGTTAATTTTCGTAACTATTGTGTATCTTAGCAACGAAATTGACACTTGCTTGCAACATCGTCGGAGCGGGAACGTGAGACGAAAGTGTGTTGTTGACTCAGGCCTCTGATCAGATCAAGTTGGATGGCGCAGAGATCAAGACCCAACTAAAAAGAGAGAATTTCCCAACCTATTTGTTTTATTACTAATTCTAATTTTTCCGGGGCCGGGGCTTTTGTGGGCCCTGCGTAATAGACTGAAGACATAGAATTTTTAAAGCTGGAATGCAAAAAAATATTTAAAAAAACATAAAGTAAATAATTTTTACTTATTTGCTCATTGATTCTACCATTTTTAGTTGTAATTTTCAATTTTGTATTCGTTCATTCCACAAAATTGCTTTGCCCGGGTCCCCGCAAAGTATAGGATCACCACTGATTATATATTGGCACAAATTAACAACACAGTGCAAATAGAATAACCGTTTAGTTATATTCTCCTGCAAATCAAAATTTCAACTGAAAATCAGTTTTAATTCTATCGGTAGGTACGTATTACTGTAAATATATCAAACCAAAAGATAAATTAGTAAAGCAAGTCTAAATGGTTTGCTGATCTGTTTAAAAAAGTAGATCCCGAAAAGAATTACCGTGAATAAAAACTACACATCTGTAAATAAAACTATAGAAAATATTTTAAATTAACCGCATATTTCATTCTAACTCCAATATCACTTGAGAATTTCACGGTGGAGTGATTTGAAGAGTAAATTAAGTGTTGCGTAATATAAATGGGTAAATCTTACAATACAAGTTCTCGGTCAAGGATACCTATGTCCGTCGTGGTTGAGGACACACAAAAACCGTTAACAAAAAGACGTTACTTTGATTAGCGACGTTTTAACAGATTTATTATAGCAGACTTACAATATTACATTGTATTTATTTAATAACACAAAGGTGATTATCCTAAAACAATAGACATTATTATCAGGAATAACACACAATTTAAATTTGATGTAGTACATGCCTCGAAATTTCTAGTAGGTAGGTACTATCGGCAAAAATAAATACAAAAACACTTCTCAAATTATAAATTAGCAGACATAAGAAAATGGCATGATATGATGCAAATTGTGGAACTCCTTAAAGCAGGGATGCACAGACTTATAGGGAACAGGGGCCACTCGGGAAGTTATGAGCCAAGGACGGGCCGCTATAAGAAAAAAAGTTTTAATTTCTAGAAATGTTCACATTAAAATTTCTACCCCCCCCCCCCCCCCGTCACCGAATTTTCAAATAGTATAGGTATTTGAAATAATATTTCAAAAACTCCTCGGTTTTCTTAAGGAATATTTTCTCGCAGTACCTTTTTCTATAATGTACCGGGTATTTGTACCCATTGTTTGTGTCAATACCGGATACTAAATGTTATGTGTTTGAATTTCTACCCCCCCCCTCCGTGGCCGAATTTCCAAAATGGTACATATAGGAATTTCAAATATTTCAAAAACTCCTCAGTTTTCTTAAAGAATATTTACTCAAATTATTAAATATCCGGTACTTTTACCGGATATTCGATTATCACTGATATTAACTTTTTTTTATATATTATATAATTTGCTGGCGGGCCACAGATATACCGACCAAGGGCCGCATGCGACCCGCGGGCCGCGGTTTGTGCAACGCTGCCTTAAGGGAACTCTTAGGCATCAAGAGTGAAAGTGCTTCTATCAATATAATATATACATTACTAATACCTACAAATAAAATTTAAAAATTAAAAAAATCGTACTGAACAACATTACTAGCGAATAACCATAGCTATACCTAGCTATTTTATAGGGGGTACCTTCTAATTCAAATTATGCAAAAAACAGAAGCCATTCATATTCACAACATTTTTTGGCGTCTTTTCCTGATAAGATGTATAATTATCTTATACTCAAGAGACGCCACAACATGGGGTGTTCCGCAAGGTGCATTCATTGATTGAATCAGGAATCGAGCACCATTGAACCATGTTATTAAAAAAATATATTTACTTACGTTACATACTAAACATATTTACTACAGATGCAATGAATATTATGCAACTATTCGGTATTCTGCCTATTCGGCAACATTTTTACAATTCGGTCGAATATAAAGTCTATTATTCGGTATTCTGCCGATTAGTTTAAATGTAAAACTGGAAGGAACTAATAGCTTGTAGATTGTTGCTATTTCATTATCAGCTGCAGATGCATAATTATTAATCCTTAAATATCTAATTAATTAATTAAATTTATATGTAGTGAAACAACATAGTATTATTGTTGTTATTATTAATGTTGGAAAACAAAAATTTCGAAAAAATGTTCAGCGTTGCAAGTCTATAACAGTGCATAATTATATTTATGATGTACATACACGAAGATGCGCGATCTGGAGTACCGCATGCTTTCACCATTGTTTTGCCGAATATTCGATTATTCGGCACATGATCTTGCATAATATTCGGTATTCGGCAAATTACCATTTCGTCCTGTTTGCTAGATCAATAGGAGAGTATGTTGCACTTAGGGGATTCAATCCCGGGATCCCGGGATCGTTCTTTACAACGACAAGGTTAAAAATACCTGAAGATTTTTCTGACTCTAAAACTCTTTTTGTAGGGATCTATTACCTATTATGCCATCAGTGTTGTATCCCTGAAAGTGATTTCTATGAAGTGTCTTAGCTTCCTATAATATTTATCTTGTGTAGCTGCGTGACATCAAAGTGACCGTTTATCCGCCAACAGTCTCGGCTCCGAATCCCTTCGTGACAGGACGTCAAAATAATGGTGGCTAATTTAGGGGAAGTGACAAAAAAAACATTAACAAGGAAATCTGGTGTAATTAGGAGAAATATCACTTCCTACGGCGAAAGGTGGTCAGGGCACAATAATTCCTCCATCTTGTAGAACATTGCGTTAGAAGAAAATGAAAACTAATTACATTGTAAGCAAGTAAACGTACCGATAATTATACGAGTAAGTACTTACAGCAATCGCTGATGATACATATTATTTTGTGGATCATTGAATGATGTGTAAATATGAATATTCTAAAAGGATTTTACACAACGAATAACTTTGACAAACTTTTGTTTTTATTTGACAAACATTAGGCAGGTACAATCACTTGACAAAGAGCTAAGATTCTCAACATTTTGTGCGATACATGCAGACGTATTAATTTATGCCGACTCTTCACTTTTTTTTTTTTTTTTTAAAGATATATCTGGGTTTTGTTATAAACCCAAATACAACCTTATACACCTTCCACAGTAAGCTAAAAGCTTGTGTCGTGAAACTTGACATAGAACAATCGACATCGATTTTATAATCGAATTTATTCTTAAAAAAAGGAAATTACCTACAAGTGAAGTTATTAATATACCTACACCTCTTCAAAATATCCTTTCGACACTAAAAATAGCGATGTTATTGACCGAAGGTACTTGTTGGATGTCCATTTCAAGATTAAATTGAAAAAAAAACACAGTATGTAGTTAGTTTGCAAAGTTAATAAAAGTGATTGGAAGTACATACTGTACTGTGTTTTTTTTTTTCCAATTTAACTAAAAATAGCGCCTACATTCGGGATAGCTGACATATTACCCGTTTTATCACGTCTATTTATCCAACATTCAGGTTCAAATCAAATGTCTATGGATTACTTTATATAATATGCATTTAACTGTGATACAGTTTTTCTCAATTTTATACACATAAATTAAAAGTACGGAAATCTTTGATTGAATTTAAACGAATGTTATTAGAGTGTGACACATTGGAGTTTACAAATAATAGAGTAAATAAAACTCTTCATATCTGAATGTCCCTTCTCTGTGAACAAATAGGTTGGTCAGCCAGCCTTCGAACTAAATCCAATGTTTACCAATTTAAATAAATAGTTATGTTGTGTACACAAAAGATGAACGCATTCTAGTTGTCACAAATGCCGAAATAATAAAACAAATATATTTTTTACACTACAATTATCCTGATCTATCACTTCAACATTTGAAAGCACGCGTCAATGCAAAGACCGCGTTCCATTTTTAAAAATGTACTTAGGTAATAATATGTTTAAAGTATTTTTATAGATAAGTTTTTAAAATTCGAATTCAATTCAGGTTGTTCAGTTAGTAGATACGGTTATGACACATAATTATGATATTACTTCAACAATGAATGAGCAGATCATTATAGTTGAAATCTTCGTCACAGATTGACAAATTTAAAGTAAAGGGATGATTCACAAATCCTAGATCTCAATTCCAAAACGGAAATAATCAATTAATCAGATAATTTATCTTTCACATTTTCTTTGTCTTTTTTTAAATGATTACCTACCTAATATATCATTTCGTTCAATAAAAGACGGAACATAAATGGCTTCCAACAGGATTATAATTGAGTACAATTCTCTGGTTAAATCATAACACATTAACTCGCTGTATTCAATGACAATTTATTGTTGTTGGATATTCACTTGAAAGTTAATCCAAGTACCAGAGAACCTTAATAAGAGCAATCACTAGAGAAATGATATTGGACGCCAACGCAATTTAATAAAGTCGTACGTATAATGTACGGTAGGTAGGTACATAAATATTATTATTCACAATAAATTGACGTAGGTAGATAAGGAACACAAAGGAAAACTTGAATAATATTCAGTATTATGTAATATGCGAAATGTAATAGACGAAAGTGCTGGTGTTTGAAAGAGAGATTGATAGAACAATGTGTGAAATAAAGGTTGGAAATGAATGTTTGGAGAAAGTGGACGAATATGTATATTTAGGAAGTATGTTTGCGAGGGATGGTAGATACGAAAGGGACATCGGAAAAAGAAAAGTGGCTGGTGCGAGAGTGAACGGTGCGGTGCACTTCGATATATTGTTAGCAATAGCAATATCTCGAACATGGCTAATATGCTGGTGCAAAACGCCATCCTCGTACCGACACTTATGTATGCAAGCGAAACTTGGACATGGCTGAAGTACGAGAGTGGAATAAATGCAGTGGAGATGCGATCACTGAGACGAATGGTAGGTAAAACATTGCGTGATAGAGTAAGAAATGAGGATATTAGAAGAATGAGTGGATGCAAGCGGAGTGTTGTGGATAGAATGCGTGGAAATAAATTGAGATGGTTTGGTCATGTGGAGCAAATGGATGGTGTAAGATTGACGAAGAGGGTGTATTTATCTGAAAGACAGAGCAACTAAAATAAATACAAGGAAGATAGTAACTATAGTCTAAATCAACTCAGTTCTTTTTTTACATCAAAGAACAACTGAGTAAGATATCAAAGAGCAAACTAAGTATAATAATTACTTCCTTTGAGCTAAATATTTATATATAAATATGTTTATTTTTAACGTCTATACACTTTGTTTTAAAAAAATTATTAGAATTTTTGTTAATAACCCAAATACAACTTTATACACCTTTCGCAGTAAGTTAAAAGCTTGTGGCGTGAAAGGTGAGATTACCGGCACCTGGGATCGAATCGCGAACCGAACTGAGCATGAGTCAGAGACTCTACCTCCAGGCTACTGACGAAAGAATTTATAAAATTTACACGGTTTTTTTTTCAACAGTATAAAAAATATATAATCTTTTTTCGCCAAATTGAGCAGAACTCGTGTTTTGAGGAATAAATACATTGGTATGCTAATTAAAACACATGTTTAACCACTACTACTACTACTATACCATCACGGCATATTATCCCACAAGTGGAGTAGCCAGCAGACCAGCCGCATGCTGTTAATTCTTTGTCGGGTGCTCCATGAACAAACGCTTACATATAAATGTATACCTATATGCCCTGATTTACATGCATGATCTTACAAAGCAGTCAAAAACCATTACGATAATAAACAATAATAAAATAAGCATAGCAAAACATCAGTCAGAAACAGAATTATTAATTATTTAAATATTTCACTCATTTGTTTATAATTTGATTCCCGACAGCTTTCCTTTGAATAGATTCAGTTATGTGGTTCCTTGCCTTAATAAAAACCTGCTAAATGCCATAGAAAATTAACCACTCTATTTGGGGTGCTTCGCCTTGAATAATGGAATGCTGCGTAAACTAAATTATTTTTCCAGTTTTTTCAAGTTTTTTTTTTACAAATTTAGAATAATGACAAAAATCGTGCACACCTTAATCTTAGTCAACTGTTGTAAACTACTACTACTACTACTACTATACCATCACGGCATATCCCACAAGTGGGGTAGCCAGCAGACCAGCTGCATATAAAACATGCAAGCTGTCTTCTCCGTGCCAATATAAAATTAAGACATTCAGGATGGGTGGCAAACCTCATCGCCGAATTCGAGATGTAAAATGTCTTATTTTTTCAAACACCTGTCTTTTACAGGACACTCGAAAACTTATGGAGAAGAGTGGGAGTCCAATTCTTTACCGGGTGCTCCACGGGAGAGATAGGTAATACATTAAAAAAAACTCCTATTGTCTTTTAGTCATACTACAAACACTATAAGAAGTGTAATTTCACACACTATTGACAACGATAAATTCCATTAAATGGAGTAAGAATGCACTTTTCAAATAGTGTTCGAATGTTCTAAATTTAAAACGAATTGTCAAAAGTATTTTCGTTACAATAAACCATGGATAAAAAAAATATATACATAAATAAGAATGGACAATCATTTGCATACGTAAAGTTTACAAGTAGGTACTTATATATTGTTTATGATTAGATTAAGATTATAATATAATATGTTATGTTATAATTTATTATTCTATATTACGATAGAACATTTTAGTGTGTTGTGCTGGGACAAAGTTGTTTGTTTACAGTATGTGGTCCGCGCCCGTTCCCACACAATCACTCAGCTACTTGAAACTGTCACATCTCAATCAATAACAGATGGAGAGAACTGGTGGTTGTTTGAGACGCCGCAGCCGATAAAACAAACTAATTTCTTTGAACGCTTATTAAAGAAGAATTGGCATGAAATTGCAGAATAATAATTGCGAAGTAAATTTGTGCCATATTCTGTCTGTGCCATACTCTTTTCCGTGCGTTTCGAGTGTATTGTAAAAGGCAGGTGTATATAAAGACATCTTGCTTCTCAAATTCAGCGATGGGGTTTGTCACCCATTTTGAATGCCTAAATTTTTTGTTAGCACGGAGGAGACAGCTTGCATGTTTATTGCATGCGGCTGGTCTGCTGGTTTCCCCACTAGTAGGGGATGTCGTGGTGATGTAGTAGAAAAATTAATTGAAATTGCGAGATTAGTAAGAAACTGTAATTGAAAAGTAACAAAAATTTCGACGTTCAACCGTTGTCATACCCTGAATCAATCAATCTCAAACGATTGTGGGAAAGCCTACCATCCATAATATGCTAACTAATAGTACGAGCCATGAGCATTTTGTTATTACCAATTTCATTTACTCACTTAATATTCAAACATCGATAGTCATAGACAATTATATTGTTTGAGTGACAAAATAAAATGGCGTTCGTTTCATAACAATAATATGATGACCTAACAATAATTTATTCATATTAATATGTAACCTTTTCCAAACTGCACATGAATCAAAAACACAGAACAAAAGTCGTTTATTCATCTCCTTCTTCTTTAAGTGCCCTGTCGGGTCCTGCCAACGTTGGCGATCACCTCGGCGAACCTGACCCTGTCCTGCGCCGTTCGGAAAAGCTCCTCCACACTTCAGATGCCGGTCCAATCCCTTATATTTCGCAGCCAGGACATCTGTCTCCTACCGGGTCCTCGGCGCCCCTCACGACATTTAAAACTTAGAAAAATAAACGAGATTCTTATTTCTTTTTGTAATTTTTTTTTTTAATATTGTATTATTAACCATTCATACATTTTATATTGAAAATGTCTTGCGGTACCTACAAAAAATATTGTAACTACTAAATTGCTAAATGTTTTAAACTGACTGTTTTATTGGTGACAGATATAAGTGACTACCGATGTCTTCTCCCAAGTGTTGAAAATAAATTATGTTTACACCATTAAAAACGCATTTCATTCCGTAAAAGGCAATTTGTCAATCCACGCGTGCAACTACGATACATTAGTTTCAATAAACTCACGAATCTTAACTATTTTTAAATAAACTTCCTTATACAGGTAGGTACTGAACATATTGTAAACTACTGCATTTTTAAACAAACTTTTTTTGGCATTGAACACTTGAAAGTTTTAGATAATGCGTTTTGAAATAGCGCAGATTTCGTTGACAAGGGAATGTAAATACAAAATATTTTGTTTGGTAATTTGTTCTTCTTGAACATTGCTTTAGGTATCTATGTACTTTATTGAAAAAAAAACAAACAGTCAATGAAATGCAACATGTTACTGAGATACTCAATTAGGTTAGTTGGAAGAGATAGTGCATTTGCATTAGTTCGCCCTCTATGTATTGATTATATCTAATTTGAATGCATTTTACTACAAAACTGTATGTACAGTAAAGAATGAATAAATAAATAGATAAATAAATAACTTCAACACACTTCTTAAAAGAATTCCAATAGTGTAATATTTTAAAACCAATACGAACAAAATTTTATATAGGAATTTATTCTCCTTGCACATCATTATTATACGAGAGTGAAAAAAAAATCGAAAATCTAAAATCTTTCTAAGATTTCAAATATTTACAAAATTTAAAAATAAAATTGTTCTGGACATGTGGAACAAATCATCAACGAAATGGTGATGAAGAGGGTGTATTTGTTTAAAAGAGGAGGTGTGAGAAGCGGGGTCATTCTAGAAATATGTGGCTTGACCAAATTCTCAAGGAATGTGAAGGAAGCGAAAGAAGTATGTAAGAATAGAGCAACATGGTATTAAGTTCTCTCTGCCAATCCCCCTTGGAACGCAGTATATGGGTAGGTGCTAAATAGATAGATGGATACAATTATAATAAAATATACTAAACATACTTAGGTTTCTAGAGCTGTTAAACTGTTAAATTCGGCAACGACAAATATTGAGGCTGGAAAGTGAGGAAATTATTTCATTACCATCAATCATGAAACATCAACACCATAAAACAGAAGCAAAACACACATTCTTACACGACACAATAATTTAATTGTCTGATAACTAAAGAACGGTCATTAATTCCGTGTTAAAAGGGTGATAAAGTTTAACTGCAACAAAAATAATAGAAACAGTATTTATTATATTATATATGTAGGTATTTAAATGTACGAATAATAAACTGATGGTACCAAGTACATGATAGTTTTGTACAGAGATCGTGAATCATGGGTGAATCGGTATGTGAAAAATAATGATATTCAGTTTGTGAAATCTCACTTAATAATTTATAAGAACAATAATTATTATTGAACACATTTTCTAGAAAAGACAGCAATGGAGAAAATTTGCAAAATAAACTTTTTAGAGCATCGTCTAGAAAACTTTAGATTTGGAATTTATTTATTTTATTCGTCACTTTACGTACATTCATGGTTAGATTATTTCCAATCAATACAAAGTATCATAAAATTACCAATTATACAATTACAATGTACAGAGGGTGAGTTTTCCACCTAATTTAATTTCTATTATCCGCGAGCTTTCCAACTAATTTAATTTCCATTATCACAAAATAACTAGGTATCCAAACCAAAGATTTAAAATTATTTTAAAAATCACAGAGATATGTAACCCCAATTGCACTATACGACACATCTACCATGATTTTATTATTATGTTTAGATATTCTTTCTCAATACAGAAGTGTTTGGATCTTAGTTTTGGGACTAACTCGATCTGTGTGAATTGTCTATGTATTGTATATGTTATGTTATATGTTACTGTCTATCTTACTTATGAGATATACCATGATGGTATAATAGAGACAAATTGTCGACTCCTGAAAACAATTAAATTTTTAGCTTTTACAAGAGTTATCTGTTTTGGATTAGTTAAGTCTTCCGTTCAACAAACCACAGAAAACCAATATAGTAGATTAACAGCTAGGATCACCCAAGAATTAACGATATCTTTACGACTTTACCAAAAACAATAATATAACTGTATAAACACTATAAAATCGAAGTAAATACAAAGTGGACTCTTACACAATATCCCGTGTGCATACCAAGTCTAAACTTTCCATTTGTCTTTCTTATCTCTTATAGAAAACATATAATTAAACGTGTTACTTGTTGAAGATCCGGGAGAAGAGAAAAATCTTCTAATAAGTTGGTTTCAAACGTTTTAAAGAATACAGCAAGCCTAATTATTAAAAGATGGTGAGAAATCTTCCCATTGAGATGATTATACATACTATACTATACCTTTACTCCATATTGATCTATCCTTACATACTTGTTTCGCTTCCTCTATACATTCATACAGTCTCTCATACATGCACGCCGATTTAATATAACTTATTAATATTGAGATGACAATTAAATTTTAATTCTTTGACGTGCTTTTACCAATGTATAATATAATTACTAACTTACTTTGATACACCATAAGTAATTGACTCATTATATTATAACACTTATGAGAAATTTAAATAAGTAACATTTTTAAGTATCCGACAAACAATAGAAACAATAATCGGAAAAAAAACCGGTATATTGTAGAAAAAGGTACTGTGAGAGAAAACCAAGGAGTTTTTGTAATATATTATCAAATTCCTATAGCGGCCCGTCTTTGGCTCATAATCTTTCCAAGTGGCCCCTGCAGGGTTACTCTTGACAAAACTAAACACGATATTAATCTAGTCTTGATCTTGATCATACGACGCACGAAGGGATTATGGTCAAAAACACCGCGCTACCGCTAACGCGCGATCGGTTTCGTGTATTTTTGGCCAATAGTCACTTCGTGCGTCGTATGATCAAGATCAAGACTAGATTAAGATCGTGTTTAGTTTTGTCAAGAGTAGCCCTGCTGTTCCCTATAAGTCTGCATCCCTGCCTTAGAGTATATCCAACATCATTTCATTCTCGAAACGGACACGAAACATGAGTATATAATAAATAAATTATTGCATTAGTTAAAGTGACCCTAATATATTTTTTATTATTTTTATCTTCGAATCGAATTAAACAATAATTTGTTAACACCTCCCCTAAATTAACTTTCCTCGCCACCATTAGTGTATACCACAGACAATGAAGATATTACAATAATAATCACTGATAATTTCACTTTATCTATGACTTTATTATGACATATGATTGACCACATAACTTTTTATACAATTTTGGGTAATTTGAGTAATGCATAATATTATTATACTCTGTGCATCGCGCTTAATTTATACTAATTTAAGGTTAGTGTTAATAAATCCATTAAATATTTCCATAATGTAGAACGACACTTCAAAATAACTTTAAGCTCACAAAAAATATACTGTGAAACAATTCCTGCAAACAGACTCGATACATGTTTTATGCTACTACAAAGTCAGTGAAATTGAGGTGGCTACGTAATACTGTAATTATGTTGTTGCCACAAGAGTGCTCTCAGGAAATACACTATTCCATTATAAGATATGTACCGAAACCGAGGTACGTACAGTGACGTCATTTCATGAACATTATAAAAAAATTGTTTAAGACCGCCTTTAATATCATTTTCTAATTTAATCACGTTTGCGCAATGATGAAATTGTATTTACTTCTAGTTTTTTTTTTGAAAAAAAAGATATATCTGGGTTTTTGTTATAAACTCAACTTATAGGGATACTTAAGTTTTTTTAAAGGAAATTGCTTGTATTATCATTTAGTATAGACAAATATGTCTAAAAAAATACAAAATAAAAGTAACTAATAATATTATTAACAAAATCTATTAATCAGTAAATGGAATGAAAAATGAATTTAAAATAGTTAATAACAGACATGAACCGTTTACACGATATATAGTAGTCAATTTAGTGATTTAAAATATTTTTAAACGCCCCTTCGTGTTAATAATATTATAACACGCTTTAATAATGTAATTAGAATACTATCCTCCATAGATGACATGTTTAGATAGGGAAACAAATAGTTAAAAGTACAAAATAAAATATACCAATTTATTGTACATACTACTGCAGTAATGATCTGGTTTCATCAATTAATCGTTGGTATAACACGATAGTTTCATTATGAGGATTGTTTGTTATATCTAAATTTCGAAAAAGGAAGAGTGTTGATGGATTGAAACCAAACTATTGACGTAATATAGAATATTAAATTACTTCCATTCGTATTATCACTTCAGTTACAGAAAAACTAGAAAACATAGAGGAAAGTGAATATTTTTTTATTTTTTCATTCTTATCACATTCTTGCAACTGCTAGTTAGAAGACAATGTAAAATGTAAATAAATTTGAAGACACTGTAGCTTCGCTTCTTTTTTTTCAAATTATCATATTATTATTCATGACTTTCTATCTCCTGCGAGACTAAAAATCTCTTTCATTTCACCTGTCCAATCTTAGATGTTTCCGATCCATGATGCGCAATAGGGCATGAATCTCGGAATCTCGGAATCTCGCAATATCGGAATCTCGGACCGCTAGATCCGATATTACAATTCCGATACTGAGTGATCCAATATCGTAACATCGGAATCAGAAAAAAATCTACTCAAGTTTAAAAAGATGTATATTTTAGCTCTTTGCGTAGTGTGTGTGTTCGTCTCGCTTACTCGGACACACGAACTCACCTGTTTGAAAATGATTCTATCTCATCTATAAGTTACCGAAGATTTCCGATGAAGTGTCAATAGAAGCAAAAATCATGGACCCAGGCAAAAATTAATATCTAAGTGACAGTTCGGATTTCTTCTGCTACTATAAGAGAGATAGATCGATCATTCCATCTCGTTCTATTCGTTCATCAGTCACGCTCGTGAACTGTGTATGATAAGACGTGTTTGTGTTTTAAGTGGTTAATGTAGGTACGTGCAACGTTGCTTTAAAAGATGTGAGTACATTTTATTATCTGTTTTCTAATTCAGTATAAATATCTGTATTTAGATGATTTTATAATTATTTACAGAATTATATTTTAAATGTGTATCGTACATGTGCTATTTCAAAATAAAACAAAAAAAACGTCAAAATGATTTAACCAATCTGAAAAATCTCAATCGGAGACCATAATTGCACAATGTATCAACATTGCGCAAATTTAAATCGGAATTAGGAGGAAGGCGGCCCAACGCTTACGAATTGGCTTATGGCTGGCTAAAGTGTACACTTTATTGTTGTAATGTAGTCAATATGATTCTTTCGTTCGTCGACTTTTAGGATACTACTTTGGATTGGACCGTAAAAAGATGGTTTCTCCATTTTCATTATGTGAAAATTGTAAACAGTAGGGTAATTATTACATCACACAGGAACTATTAAACGTATTTTGATAAGGTTTTTACTTTTTAACGTCGATATTATTCATCCAGAAATTCCCGCGGGAAAAGACTAGAACATGGATTTTATCGAATTTCCATGCGAATAAAGTCGCGCGTGGAGTCTAGTATTGTTGTAATGTAGCACAGATTGGCGATTTATTATTACTAATAAAATTTTACCTACGCATTAAACCTGCTAGTCTAAGTTTATATATTTGTATAAAAAAAATCTTTGCAGGGCTTCATCAAAAAAGAAAGACACGTACTCAGAATTTCTCAGCAAACGCTCATCAAATGTATGGGATCATTTTCGTCGATCGGATGATGGCCAAACCGCTGAGTGCAAGATATGTTTAAAAAAACTAAAAACTACCGGGGGGTCTACTACTGGCTTGCATACACATTTACGAACTGTGCACTCAAAAATCACTGCAGTTGGACCTGCTTCATCGGAGAGTACTTCGAGCACATCATCATCACAAGAGCAGACGACAAAGCTCAAGAAACGGAAACTAATGACTGAATACTTCAAGTCTTCAGAATCGCTGGAGGTTGTTGTTACTCGAATGACCGCCTTAAATGGTGCAAGTTTCAGATTCTTTTCTGAAAGTCAAGATCTTCGGCAGCTCTTCAAAAAAAGTGGATACGACTTACCGAAAACGCCAAATACTATTGCAAAAATGGTTCTTGAACATGCCGAACAAGTCAAATGTGAAACAATTAAAACCATAAAGCTCATGAAGGGAAATGGAGAAAGATTTACAATGACTCTCGACGAGTGGACCTCTCTTCGAAACAGGAGATATATGAACATAAACCTTCATTGCAGAGCTTTTGGAGGTTTCGAATTCAAGAATCTTGGACTTGTCAAAATAACGGGGTCCATGCCAGCTGCAGCAGCTCTGTCCATTATACGCGAGCACCTTGCCAAGTTTAATATCGTCCTTGAAGAAGATATTATTAGTCATACAACCGATGGCGCCAGTGTAATGAAAAAAATGGGTTCATATATCCCCGCCCACCATCAACTCTGCCTCGCCCACGGTGTTCAGCTTGCTGTGATTGATACCTTGTATAAGACAACGACTACTGCCGACGCCCAACTCGAGCCTTCCCTCCAGCATGAAATGGAATCCACAAATCGCTCAGACTCAGAAAGCGACGTTGATAATGATTGGTTAACAGAGTGTGATGGCTTCGAAGTAGAAAGCTCAAGAGTTCGGACAACTGATCCAAGAAAATACAAAGAGGTGATTGGAAAAGTACGATGCCTGGTAAGATCAATCAGAAAGTCACCTCTCAAAGCCGATGCCTTGAGAGCTTACGTTAGGAAAGAGTTTGGGGAAAACATCCAGTTGCAGTTAGACTGTCGAACAAGATGGTCCAGCATGAATGATATGATAGGATCGTTCCTAAAAATGAAGGACTGCATCTTCAAACTTCTGATTGACATTAAATCAGACATATCCTTCACAGATGTGGAAATTCGGACATTAACCGATATCCATCGTAGTTTGGAAGTGGTAAAAATGACTGTATTGTCTATTTGCCGACGCGATGCCACACTGTATACGGCAGACACAGCATTGAAATTTATGCTGAATAAACTTGACCAGCAAAATACGCATCTCAGTTCAAGTCTCGCTGCAAACTTACGAAGTCGAATAAAAGAAAGACGACTATTAATAGCTGGAGTATTACACTACCTTCATGATTCCGAAAGCTTCTACAGTGCTTCAGAAGACGATGTATTTCCGAAACCCACAAGTGGGGAAATATGCGATGTTATTGCAAGCCTGTTGAAACGTCTCAACTATATCGAAAAACCTACTGGCAGTCCCGGCGTCAGAGAAAAAGAGACTGCAGCGATAACAGCTGTTTCATTATCTTCCGATGAAGATGATGAGTCCGTAGCTACAGAAAGTATTCTCGCTACAACGAGTAAGCTGACCCTGCAACAAGAATTTGAGAAGGAAATGGAAAAATGCAAAAAAAAGAAGAGGGCAGTGCTTCCGTCCGAAGAATTAGATCTTTTGGTATTTTTAATGACTGAAAAAGCAATATATGACAATAAAGGTGAAAGGGGAGTATATCTAACACGGGCGTACAAGTATCTTTCATCAATTTTGCCTACTAGTGTTGAAAGTGAGCGTGTTTTTTCGTCGGCCGGATATTTCTGCAATAAAATACGAAGTTCACTCTCCGACAAAATGCTTGACGCTTTGTTGTTCTTGAGAACACATTACCAAGAAAAACGAGATTTAAAAAAATAAACGTTCCTATTTACTCTTTATTTCTAATAATTGTTGTTCTTAGTTGTTAATTTTGCTTCCACATTTTAAAAAATAAGAAATTTTTGTTGATATTGATTCTGAATTGTTGTTCTTAGTTGTTGATTTTGTTTCCACACTTTAAAATATAAGAAGTTTTAATAATATTGGTTCTTAATTGTTAATTTTGCTTCCACACTTTAAAATATAAGAAGTTTTAATAATGTTGATTCTGAGTTGTTGATCTTAGTTGTTGATTTTGATTCCACATTTTGGATTATAAGAAGTTTTAATAATGTTGATTCTGAGTTGTTGTTCTTAGTTGTTGATTTTGCTTCCACATTTTGGATTGTAAGAAGTTTTAATAATGTTGATTCTGAGTTGTTGTTCTTAGTTGTTGATTTTGCTTCCACATTTTGGGTTAACAGAAGTTTTAATAATGTTGATTCTGAGTTGTTGTTCTTAGTTGTTGATTTTGCTTCCACATTTTGGATCATAAGAAGTTTTAATAATGTTGATTTTGAGTTAGGTAGTTTAATTAGTAATAAGTATGGGATAATAATCTGTAAACAACTATTTTTTGTGCCAAATTAAAGAATACGAATATTTTTTTACGTTGTACTCATTTCTCCTATATACCTACCAACCGAATTTGTGCAAGGTATGAAGAAAATGTGCACTTTCTAACGAATATGTGTAATTCCGATACTAATATCGGAATTCCGATATTGAGTTCGAATATCGGAAATCAGTATCGGAATTGAAAATCGTCCGATATTACATGCCCTAATGCGCAATGTAGCTCAGCTAAATGCTAAATTAAGATGATAAATCTTGAAATTGGTCTGGAATTGTTTTCTCGCGATAAGAAAAAAAAATCCCTTTATTTAGTATAACAGTTTGTTTACTTCACAAAACTGCACATAACTATTTGCAATTTAGGCCGATTAATAATCTCGCAAGGAGAGGCAATTTTGTGATAATAAAACACAGAATATTGATGCGCATATCTCGTTCTCTTTACAAAATCAACTAATCATTCAGATCTGTTTATCCTGTCAATACGTCGTACAATCAACCCATTTTGACATAGACAACAAACCTTTGTATATTTTAACCCCTACAGCGCAGGAAGTAGTAATTTAAATATTGTTAAGTATTCGTCAACGTGTATGAATGAATGAATGAATGCATGTAATAAAAACGGATCTAAAACACAGTTGCGTCTGTTGAATTTAATTGACAACATTGACGTTGTGTTTTTGTTTGATTGATACAAATTAGATTGAATAATAAATAATAACTAAATTAAGTACGCTGTCCTTACAACGTCACTTTTAATCTTTTCACCGTCAGTTTCAACTGATCAATCGGACTAATCAAATAAAAAAAAACTAACATACATTAAAAATATTTAAACAAGAATTAACCTATCAGTTGAATTGGCAAAATCATTAGGTACTAGAT
The DNA here is from genome assembly GCA_947579605.1 of Athripsodes cinereus. Classification (NCBI taxonomy): domain Eukaryota; kingdom Metazoa; phylum Arthropoda; class Insecta; order Trichoptera; family Leptoceridae; genus Athripsodes; species Athripsodes cinereus. The sequence continues at coordinate 17,542,535 of OX388316.1, read as the reverse complement.
AGTTTATCCTGCACCTTCAAATACATATTATGTTCTTTAGTTATACATACGTAAGTAGTGTATGTATTAAAATTATAATACTCTAATGCAGTGGTTCCCAAAGTTGGCTGGGCTCCGGCCCATATAACAAAATTTTTCAATCTTGGGACCCACCTTATAGCTGTCTAAGAGAAAAGAGGTCATAAATATTGGCTCATAGCTCAATAGCTCAGATTCTCTAGTAGCATAGTTTGGGAAATACTGCTTTAATGTGAAAATGATTAACATGAAACATAAGAAAATTAATCAATAATTCTATATTTCTTTAATAAAAGAGGTCTACTGACTTACTCATTCAGTGAAATTGCTTTTATAATACGTATGTATAGCTTCGCTACTTTCTCATTACTAATTTTTTTTTATTACGAGTATCTTATTCTAAGAAAGCCTTTCATTGCCTATGATTATTAAAAAAATAAATTCAGTGTTTAAATAACAATCTGATGTGGTGAAAGATGTTGTGTGTGGAATGCTCAACACATTCGAACCCGTCTAGTTCACTAATTAAAATCAATTAAATGGCACTAACCATAATACCGCAAAATAAACAAACGAGGGTTAAGGACCTGAATGAGTTAACACAGTAGATACAATCTAAAATAAGCTTTATGTCATTTGTACGTAAGAGTTATATTAAATTATGCTTTAGAAAATTATACACCCCTATTACTCCCTATAGCAATAATTATTTCGTGGTATCAGCAAAAACAAAAACACCCGCTTGAATAATACATTATGGAGTCGTTTTCATTAGGTATTAGGTAATTGTTTTAGGTATTCTCTAAAGTGGAAGATCTTTTTTTTATTTGAACTTCTACATATTGAGTAGGTACTGCGTGAGCAAACTGCCTTTCGGGTAGACAGAGAGGATCGAGCATTATATATAATACGTACACTAGCTAAAACTTACATGTTATCACTACACCAGTATACCTTCTTGAAATAACTCAAAAAAAATAACAGAAAATAATAGTAAATTTAATTTACCGGAATATACATAATTATTATGACCATGTGGAGGTCAAAAACAAATTATATATCAAAGTAAAACCTAATGTATCAACCCAAACGACTGAAATTTGTCAGTAGAAGATAGAGAGACATTTTTTTTTACTGCGACATCAATGTGAGATAAACATTATAGTTTGATACAAATAAGATTCTTTGTCGATGGATTGAATAAGTGCAAAGGAATTGCGAATCTAAAGGCGTAATTTTCTTATAATGCCTGTCCCAATATTCAGTATAGGTACCTAAAAAAGAGAATTACAATTCCAAGTAGGTAGGTACATAATATATGAAATTTATTAATTTGAACTTTCAATTCCCTGACCACAGCCACAAATTCAAAGTAACAAGACCCCCGCGGTCACACGTCAAAATACATTACCTATGTTAGGGATGTGGTAGGTACTCTTTCTAATAATTATTGAAGCTGACAGTATGTATTATTTCAACTGGCAACATCATTAACGATGTGAAGAGAACGAAAATATAATTTAAAAATGGTCATTATCAAAATTTCCTTCTTGCTCTTTTGCTCTTAAACGCTCGTTCCTGGAGTACAGGGCAGAATCCAACCCCCTCCATTCTAAGCAATTCTGCGTCAATTGAAATTCCCTGCAACAACATTCCTGACGCTCTGACGTCGTTGTCATATGAATGGTGTTACTGAAGGAGACCGCCCTACCGCCCGGATAGCTATGAAATCTGGGGAATTCAATTTATCCGATTCAATTTCTGCACCAACAAACTTTTCCACACGAGAGGTGCCATGGTGGGCAGACTGAAGGTCTGATCGGCCAAGATCCCCATGCGTGGAATCTTTTGACTTCACTTCTTCGATATCCCTCTAGCCGAAAGACGCAAACACAGTAATAATATAAATGAAAGAAAAAAAAATACATACCTACATGAAACAAGAAATAATAAACAGAAGCAGCTCAACCTGAGTTACAAATTAAAAAAAATAAAACGGTGTTATGTGAAAGAGCGTAAGCTTCTATGGTACTCATATTAATATTTATGATTCTAATGTAAAGAAATAATATTTATGTTTTATTAGCCTTACATTGTTTATGTATCAATGCTTTAACGGCCAATTCCAAACCAAATAGGTAATTTATAAACTAAAACTGAATATTTTGGGTAAGTCCTAAAGTATTTTCGTCATATCTCCTTGTGCCCATGCTTAAATAAAAATAATAAAATAAATCTTAATTCAATTTACTCATATTCTTTAACAAAATATACCTAATTCATATTAAAATTCTGTCAAAAAGTGTGTTTACAACATTTCATTTGACCCCAGAATGACCATCGTTTAATTCAGCCATAAATCATGTATATGGGGTGCGTGCGGACCCCAATTATTATTAATAATTATTATAAATATTAATTAATACTATAATGCAATGTTCTTGGTCCTTAATGATTAACAGTGACTATATAAGTATATAGTGTTTAATAGTACATCTCACATAAGTATTGGTAATTAAATTGACACATGGTCCATGCTGCAGCCTCTTTTGGTCCCCTTCTATATCTCTCATTAAAAGGTTGTGAATTATCTGGTGGTATTTTATCCGAGTTCTCGTTGTCTCGAAGAAGCGGGTTTTCAAGAGACCAAAGATACAAAATTTGTAAAACTGAAAAAAACTTATTTTTTAAATTTTTACATAAAAAAGAAGATATCGTAAATTCTCTCAAATTACTATATCAAATTGAAAACTTGGCGACTGGGTTCCTGGGGTTGGTAGAAATTTGAATATCTGGGTATTTTCTGAAATTTCTATACTAAATTGTTTCAGAACTTCCGGTTTGTCCAATATATGTAGGCACTGGGGAAATCGTTGCAGGACAACTAATAAATACCGCTGTTGTCTAAAGATTTTATTCTATCTTTATAGTTAGGTAACCAGAAAAATATGTTATGATTTTTAATTATAAAAAGCCACATTTTTAATGATAATTTCAGAAACTTTGCTACTGATACCTTCAACGAAGTTTATTTTTACCCATTTTTTGGTTCAGAACGCGAATTTGTTTTACAACAATTTGATTCGCCCGGCCAGTCGCTATTGTTTCCATACATTTAAAATAACCATAATATACATACATACATACCATCACGCCGCTTCCCTCGCGGGGTAGGCAGAAAGGATCGAGCGCCACTTCCTTCTATCTTTGCATACATCTTTCGCTTCCGTCACTGTCATACAATTCCTCATGCATGCTCTCCTGTTCAATGTGCTCAACACGTGACCGTCCTGTAGGATTTGATTTAAATGATCTTGCCATTTAATCCTCGGACGTCCACGTCTCCGAGCACCATTCCTCTCAGACAAATATATCTTCTTAGTCATTCTGTCCTCATTCATTCTTTCCACGTGCCCAAACCATCTTAACTTATTTACATTCATCCTTGTTATTACACCAACTTTCATTCCACATTCCTTTCGTATATCAATGTTACGCACACGATCTCTCAGACTTTTACCACACATCCTTCTCAACGATCTCATTTCCACTGCATTTATGCCACTTTCATCCTTCTTTAATCATGTCCACGTCTCACTTGCATACATAAGTGTTGGCACTAAGATAGCAGAGTGCACCAACCTTTTAGCTGTGGTGGATATGTTTACCATAATATACTCATAACAAAATCTATCACTTCGAATCAATATGACTTTCTTTCCCTTTGATTTAATCTTTTAAATTAATTCTAGAGGCATCATCTATTTATCCGTGGAGTTTCCAAAATAGAATAGATCTCCCACTATGTTCACTATTTTTATTTGGAGTTTCCTGTATTGGTAAAAGATTATGTTTGAGATGAATAACATTTTCAAAATACACTCCAATAACCAAGGTACAGGTATTTTGAGTAGTTTAATTATGTAATATTAGCGATTGATGAGTATCACAGTCCGCTGCAAACCGGACAGGATGTGAAAGGACCTGCCAACGTCCGCTTTACATCTGCAGTCACAATACAATATTTTATTGCTTCAACACATTATTACCGTCCATTCATCAATTCGAATTGATGTACCATACATTATTATTACTATCATTTATACCATTGTTTGCTGTAGAATTCTATTCTCAAATTGCATAGGATATAATATGTACAAATGTACATAATATCTGTATTGAATGACAGGAACGGATATGAAAATATGCGTGCCGCAAAACGAATGATGTAATTTCAATACAAATTGATGAAGGTATAACAAAGTATTATAAATAATACAAATTAGATCGCAATTTGCGGAAAAATATCGGCTATCTATTGCGAATTTCGCCCTAAACACACGTGAAATCCTGGATGATCTTCGGATACATAATAGAATATTGGGAACTTTCTTGTTTTATTTTAATATTTTTTTAGTTGCATAATAACATCTCACTAATTAAATTGACTTACAATTTATCCATTCATTTAGAAGTAGCCTAATTAATCGACGAAGTAAACATCAGCTGTATTTATTTATAAATAATAATCTGAACTTCAAAACATTTCAATGATATGTGTAAACTATTGTATTTTGTTGTTATATCGTTAAAGGAAAATAGAGAAACTTCGAAACAAATAATTTCTATGTAAGCAAATATATTATAGAGTTTTGTTAACAAACCGAGAAAGCGAATACCATTAAAGATTTGCCGAATATAAAAGTTTATATGCCTTTAGTCTTCTACCACAAATTATAATAGAGATTCTATTTTAATGGTGTCAACTTTGTGAAAGTTCATTTTTATATATATATGTTATATTATAAAATACTATAAAATTATAAAAACAACTCAAACACTGTTTACTTTCACTATGTGTATTTATTTTCGGCATTTTTTTTTATAATTTTATAATATTATATATATATATATATATATATACCTAATACAAATTATAAGAAACCGTAATCGCCTTTTATTTTGTACATATTATGTAGACGCTATGAAAACGTTTAGACATTTCAAAATTAATTATCTTCATTTAAATACACGCTCAAATTGTTTGGCTCCCACCTTCTTTCTAGCTTTAATTATTTTTTATGTTCTTTTTCTTCCTTTCTGAAATTCACACACTGAAATAAACTCCCGAAGTACAAACTGTATATTAGTTAATTGTGTCGGTGCACACGTAGTAGAATTCCATAATTATGTAATTTGAAACAAGTGTTTCTTTCTACTATAGATTATTAAATTCCGAGAGAGACGTCTTTGGACTTATCAGGTCATTATCAATCAATCGATAATGACCTGATAAGTTGAAAGACGTCTCTCTCGGAATTTAATAATCTATAGTAGAAAGAAATACTTGTTTCAAATTACATAATACTGTATATCAGTCTTTCAAACTGGGTGTATTATATATATATATACGAACTCAATTAGGTACCTTACTATGTATTTCCATTCATAAAATCAACTCTCCGTAATTACAGAACAACTTCATATCCGTTTGACAAACAAAATAATAAGTACCTACATAAGTACATGTACTAATTTTTGTACAATATCCACAACAATGAGTTTAATAATTATCATTAATTTCGTTATGCATCCAGTAATAATAATTATTATTTATAATTGGACCGGATAGGGAAAAAGGATCGGAAGACGTAAGGGATATTAGGAAATAATGCACAATATGAAAAAAATAAGGATATGATGAACTTTGTTGTTAAAAAATAAAATAACAAACGGTGTCGAAATTGCATTGCGGACGTTTGAGAGCTATGAAATTAATAAAATATTAATTGGGCACATAAGTGGCAGACATGTCGACTCCATATTTGTTACCTAAATTGTTTGACAATGTGTATAGGGATACTTGATACTAGTTAATCAACTTCATTTAAATATCTACTATTTCTTTATTAATTATCCGCCCAAAAAAACGTATCACGGGACACCTCGTCCTTACAATATAAATATGTATTTCTAAGCTTTGACAATACACCTCTTGAGTTTTTATTGTAGAAAACAACTTTTCGTCTTCCACAAAAACAGCTACACAAAAATAATACATATCCGCTAATTATTACTTATGCATTCAAACATTCACGTGAAAATAACTAAACTCAATAATTAACAGTAACTGTGACCTTAGTAATCTAAGCTATTTATTTATTTATTAACAAATGTAAGCATATTTAATAGTTAATATTTGATAGACAGAATATAATAATAATATTGAAGCACTAACTTATCATAGAGAAGATCTTGCAATAATATTATGTATTTATATGAAAATCACAGATCATAAAGAGGTCAACAGAGTCAATACAATATCGTAAACTATACAATATATAGCTACTGCTAATATAATAAGTTATTATCTAAATACTAAAACACCAATATTTTGTTTTACTATGTTACACAAAACAAAAATATTTTTTACAAAATAAATTATATATCTTTAAATTACCCATTATCAACAATTAATATAATATTTACTATCTATATCCAAGTCGACAATTTAAACGCAAAAAATACATAACGTCGTAGCACGGTTAAAATATTTTCAATGTAACGAAACTGTGTTCTTAAGTGATCAAAATTAATAAAATGCTTAAAACATGGGCACTTTTATATTGAAAAATAATATACCGAAAAATGGTGTCTAAAAATCTAATGAGAAATTTGGTGAGTGTTAGTTAATGTTAATTAACGAATATGAAACATGTTTAACTAATATTTCCGTTGCAATGCTCAAGAATGAAAGATAGACTACAATTCCTTAAATGGGGACATCCATGTAGGATGTGTGAGTGTCCAATATTCAAATTCTTGGACTTCCGAAGAACAAAAAAAAATATAGTTAAAATACTACATGAAATAATTTCCAGCAATGAAAGGAATTAAAGAGTTAATTTTTTAGTTAACTTTCTTTACTTTGGTTACTGAGGTTAATTTATACATTTCGATACCTTAATTCGCAGATTGGGTAACTCCAAAATAGCTACTTTACAGGGTGGACAAAAAACTAAATAATTTTGTTATGCATATTATTATTATTATTTTCTTTATTCTAAAATATCTACATGATGTAGATACACGTTCGTAACACAATAACCATGACATAATTATGTGTATAATGGTTTTATAGCCTTTTTTTGGAGTTACACAATTTTCTGTGATAGATTTTGTAAAATAAATGCTATAATTGATGGAGTTACCCAATTTGCCTATAAGTATTGTATACTGTTTGGTCTCATAATAATGTTATTTTTAAAGTGTTTTATATGAAAATAAAATAAAATTGAAGTAATAGGTATATAGGATAAATACTTCAACATCATCATCATCATCATCAACGCTCCTCTTGGGAGGACAGGGCAGAAACCAGTCTCCTCCATTCAGAGCGACTCTGCGCCAATTGCGTCACTTCTTTCTACGATATTTCCTGCGCCCTGCTGTTGTCGTTATAAGAACGGTGTATTGTGAAAGAGGGAAATCCCGGGCTGACAGAACCCTTGCGGACGGAAGACCGGAGCTCTTTTTGGCCAATTATCACTGGGCATTTTCAGGATATTACCCAGCCTGGAGCATCGTCTATCTTGTATCACGGAGATGACATTTCAACATAGTTGAACAAAAAAGTTGCAACTTTAGAGATATAGTGTAAAATATATAGATACCCAACTATATACTTACAATCCATGTACCAAGTGAGTAGGTACCATATGCCCGAGCAAACTATATATGTAAACCTATATATATGTATTTGTTGATAAGAGTACTAATGTTACCTAGTTATGTTTGCTTGTTTTCTATTGATATATTTATTTTTTGAAATTGAAGACGGTATTATTTTTTGTTCATGTTACTTGTAAAAAGGCGCAAGCCGTATATTGCATTATTAAATTAATAAATAAATATACTCGTTGATAGCTAGACAAAAATAATGAAGAGTGACAAAATGTGAAAATTATTATTCGTGTAGAGTATTATTTTAGAAATCGTGGTAGTCCTGAGTCCATTTTCGTGAAGATATTTTCAGTCTCGTTTAGATTATTTAAGCCGAGAATATTTTTTGGGTCAAGGTTTTTCTTCCTTTGAGGCAATTTATTTATTTATTCATTCATTCTTTTCTGTACATTAATCACAATATATACAATTTTATAAAAAAAATGCATTCAAATTAGGTGTGATCAATATACAGAGGGCGAGTTTATCACACGTCTTTTTGATTTATTAAATTTTAATTTAAATTTTTTATTATTCCATGATTCATCCTTTTTTCAAGAGAAGTCTCAGAGTTTTCATCAGAATCTGAATGTTCTTAATATGGGACTAACGAGATGTTGACTCTTATGCTGCCCTTCTCTGTTGCAATATTATGATCAATAGCATTAGCCTGTGCATCTAACAATTTCTCTTGTGTCGCATTATTATCTAAATTATTATCATCAGTAGGTATTTATATTTTGGATTTCTGCAAGATTACCACTATCAAGTAATATGATGGGCCAATTCCGTAATAAAAATTCGAATTGTCTTTGATAAATTTGTAGAAAATCATGATTTCTGGGATTTGTTTCACTCATACGATTTTCTTCACTCCTTCAATTTTCAGTTACTGATTTAACCATAGTCTTTAGTCTGCTATTTATCTATAAAATGATAAGTAAACATTTTACTTTTGCCTGACGATGAGAGCGGAAGCTCTTAAAAGCCGGCTCGCAAAATAAATAATGTCAATAGTGGAATAACTATATATCGTGTTTCATTTTAAAAATTATTAATATGAACTTCCACCAAGAACCGTCGGTCGAGAAATCAAACTTTAAATGATAAGTAGGTTATGTATGTAGATACACGTTCAGTTCTTCGGATTTTGAGCTAATTTAAAAATAATCATGATTCAACAAATCCTAATATATCAAAAAATAATGTCATTTATTTAAGTATTGAAAACCAAGATTTTTATTTAACTAAAAAATAATAACATAATATATTATGTTAAAAAACAATACAATATCAGTAATTCAGCTTCAAAATTTGTGCGCAAACATATCCAGTAATAATTTAATTCCACATAGTTAACTCCTGCAAAAGTTGCATTATTTGAAATGTAAGTTCCTTACATGTTAACTACATCACATAATGAGCAAATGATAAAAAAAAACTTTAAAAATTGAAGGAAATAAAGCTGACACTTATGGTTACAGTTATCTAACATATTTTTACAGGATAAGATATCCAAAAGCACTTTTTTGTAAAATATTCCTAATACACAACCTATCTCTCGCAAGTCTCCATACAGAATGGTGGAGTTACCCAATTTGCAGCGTTGTAAATACTAACATTGGAGTTACACAATTTTCTTGAGGTTTTTTTTTAGGGCATTTGTAATAACGTTGGATTGTTCAAATTTACCTAGCATGTGTGTTGGAATACAGTCAACATTATGGCATCATTAAGTCATTTTGTCAAAAAATGGAGTTACCCAATCTGCGAATTAAGGTATCGATTTACCATTACACAAAAAATAAGAGAACTCACAAGAATCTTATTATTATTTTGGTAAGTCTTATAATAAAATATTTATAAACAGCTGTAATCTGTTGATACAATATCAGTTGTAATTAAACTTATTTATATAGCTATTTAATTATTATTGTGTATCACGGGTGTATAATGTCTACGTATTATTATAATAATTACTTACTGTTTCATATGGCGCCATTTACAAACTGTAAACCCGTGCTACGCATAATCAGTGTTATCAGTAACCAAAACGGTAACGATATAAAAAATTATGTGTTGAATATAGGTAATAATTATGGATTCTCGTATTATAACTCAAACCAAATTGAAGAAATACCGAGATCACCGAAAGGGATATTATAGTAGAAATTTAAAAGAGAGATACTGCTTTAGACTTTCAGGAGCAGCAGGTTTATGGATCGTAGTCAAATACGTTGAAAAATGAAAGATTATTTATTTTTTACCATCTCAAGGGCGCTGGTGAATGGTGCAGCATTTAATTTTGCTCCTGGAGCTGGAAATGGGGCGGCATAAAAATAAGAGAATGAATAAAAAAATGTTAATGTAGTAAGGATGAATTTGGATAAATTTCTCTGTGAATGATTTTAACAAAGATACCTAGAAAATTCTCAATGGTGACAAATGATTCGGCTGGTTAATGGACAGCAATTCATTCGCATCTCTAAGCTGTTTAATTAAGTTCTTAAGTACAGGCTGACCTGGCAAAAGAAATAAGATAATATAGACATGTTGATGATCACAAGTTAAAAATGTGGTCATCCAAGGATCAAATAGATGGACTTGAATTTCACAAAGGTCACCCATCCACGTGAAATTAAAGTGAAACGCTATCCTATGACAAACCAACACAAACCATTTAAAAATAAATTATAGAACCTTATGAACACAACCATAAGTTTACATTTCATCCTTCTCTGATTCTTCATTAAAGAGTACCCCTCGGACCCATAAAGCCTCGGTATGTCAGAGATAACTCATAGTCCATTTGCTTCACAAGAGGAGTGTTCCTTAAATATAGAATAACTATCTTTGTGATAATGTTTGTTAAAGAGAGTTATGACTCAACACAAAGTTAAGAAGTAGTAGATAATATTAAATTTGTTGAAGAGTTCATCTATGAATGGAATAAAAATAATTCCATACAATATTACAATATTTTTACAAAAACATATTTAATTTACAGTAGATGTTTGCGATAATAGGAACATTTGACCTATTCACAGATAATAGACCAGTAAGGAAGTAAATCACCAAGATATCAATAGGTAAGTAGTAACCTATACATAGATGTATAATTACTGTTTCATTCATTTTTATCATTGATATATTTGTTAATAATTGTATATTACATAACAGGTACGTCGAGTACCGTATAGACGGCAAACTAAATTATCCAAATAAACGATTAAACTGATGATAAAGAAATTAAAGAAATGGCATTTAGGGAAACTTCATCCCATACTCGGATATTTTAGAAGTCAGGTGACTACCATATTTCTATTTATCTACTCTCGCAAAACTATTTGACTTCATTAACTTTTGCTTTTGCCTGCTTTTGAGAACATTTCATACCGACCAGATTTATATCTTCAACTTTTATATAATGACATACAATCCTTTGGATTGGTCTGCGACGAGTTTGGATTTTCTTCTCTATTCCTCCCTATTTACTGCTAGTCTCCTTAATTCTACGTATGTGCCAAGGTTCATATCCTTCTTCACTTAGTCCATATAAGTGTCTCTTTGTCGGCCTCTACCACTTCAGTCTTCGATTTTACCCTCCACGACGGTGAATGAGAAGGCCTGGGTGCCTGATGTTGTGGCCAATCGAGTTAGCTCGTTTTTGGCCGATTCTTTTAAGGAGTTGCCTTCTTTCGCCTACTCTGATTAACACCTCTTCGTTTTCGACACTTTCCGACCAATGCATGCGTCTGTAGCACCACATCTCAAAGGCTGCCAACCGTCAGCTTTCACTCTTGCTGATGGTCCACGTCTAGCAACCATATAGCAGAATGATCCATACCAAGGTTTAGTAAGGTTTTTTTTATGTTTAAATCAATATTTGGGGATTCTAATATTTTAGATTTTTTGTTAAATGCAATTCTCCTCTGGTTTATCCTGCTCACGATTTCCGATTTGAAGCTTCCATCTTGATTTATTCTGCTGCCTCTAAGTACACGAATTCTCTTGTTTGATAATCACTCCGTTTATGGCAATGTTCGCAGTCGCCTCATTCCTTCCAACGACCATACATTTTGTTTTGTTTTTATTTATTTCCATGCCGTATTTTGACAGAAGCAGTGCTATATCGTCATATCGTCTTCTATTTAGGAACATAGAATTTCTCAAATCAAGATTACAAATTATATTTTACAATAGAAAAATGCCTAATAGGTATTACTAAAAAATGAGAAAAAGGTAAAAACCCACTTATGATTTAGAATATAATATATTCCATGGACTATAATAGACAAAAGAGTACAAGAATTAATAGTCCCTGATGAGATGATGGCTATAACCATCACGTAATTAACAAGAGGCAAGTCATTCACTGGAATAGATCAAAGATAACATGTGTGTTATATTATGATCATCGGTTAGTTAAAATGTTTGGGTTCTGTTCTATTGACCTGTGGACCTCGTCTTCTCTTGCAAGCGTTTCGATTTAAATACTTGACCTCGCCATTAATAATAATAATAATGGTCGCAAATTACTACACCATACAATACAACATGTTTCGGGAGTCCATTGTGCAAATATTTAAGAAATAAGGTGTACATACCAATTGTGAAACACTTCATAATAATCATAAGAAGACATCGCATTTTAGCGATAAACTCGCCCTCTGTACATTGAATTGTATAAATGATATTTTCTATGTAAATTTGTATTATTGTAAACAATGTACAGTGAAGAATAAAATAAAATAAATAAATAAATAAGATACCCCATATTTTCTCAGATTACTCTCGCTTACAGCCTTAGTGGCGCGCTGATTTTATGATCATGAGTCATCATGACCTATATATGTATGTATATATAATGAGTTACAATCCATTGGATTGGTCTGCAACGAGTTTGGATTTTCTTCTCCATTCCTCCCTATTTACTGCTAGTCTCTTTAATTCTACGTATGTGCCACTACCACTTCTGTCTTCGATCTTACCCTCCACGACGGTGAATGAGAAGGCCTGCGTGCCTGATGTTGTGGCCAATCCAGTTAGCTCGTTGTTGGCTGATTCTCTTAATCATGACCTATCGTTGATAAATTTGTAAACCTTTTACATCCAACCGACAACATATGCCGTCTGAGATCATCTCTTCACTGTGGTGGTACTTTTTCCTATGCTACTTACTGGTTTTTTATTAGTTACCTACACGCAGTCTCAAAGCCATGAGCGTTTATCCATTTGTCAAAAAAATTGTCTATCATCTTCATTTCAGTCCAGCGATATTGCATCTACAATTTGTCATTCTTTATTTCAAACTTTATTAGCACTAAAATATGTAGCATACAAGCATATGTTATACAAAATACCAAAAGGTGTGCTTATCACACATGCGTTTTCTTCCAGCCAACCCAAATACTTTTACTTTCTTACAAAGTACCTTTAATATCTAAAAGTAAGAACTGGTACTTCTTTAAAATGTATTTAGTTGTTTATTAAACTTTGAGAATGGGAGCGAATTCAAGATTTGATTTTGCAGGAGTCTTTTTAATTGTAGTTTAAATTTTTTTTTTAATTCCAGGCATTCGTTTAAGATAATCATAACAATAATTTTACAATCAAAGTGTGATCATCTTATTTAATGCATCTATAGTTTCCACAAGCTTGGACAATAATTGACTAAAATAAGGGTAATTATTTGACGTTGTATTATTTCATTTACTATTTTTTAGAAGCTTATAATAATGTAAGTATTTAATTTATTTGAAATTAAATATAATATCGCAGACATAGTTTATACTCATAAAAAAATAAGACAGACAATCGGACAATGAACCAACATAAATACAAATAATAGTCAGAATAACACCAAAATACAAAGTTTTAAAACATAAAGAAAATAATATGATAAAAATGTCCAGCGGGCGCCAATAAATTATTGCAGATAAAATTAATACAACAGCAATTTTATGAAGAAAATATAATGGACAGTTGATCTAATTTAACAGTTGGAAAGAAACAAGGTTAAAAGATCATCGGTGATAATATTTACTTCCTACTCTAGTAAACACGTCTTGTTAATCCAAATATACAAGTAGGTATATTTGAAAATATTTTACACACTTATTGGTTTAAAATAAATACCTACAGTATTCTAGTGTCATTTATTTAGTTTTTATAGCAAAAGAAGATGCATTAAACACACCTACTGACAATTCACTAATAATAATAATAAATTTATTTTTTTAATAATAAATAATAATAAAAAAATAATAAATAATAATTATTTTATTCCAAAAATATACAACACAAAATATAGCATTTTCACAGTTTATATTCATTTATACATTTTAATACTACCTCACTGGGTTTGCACCCGTATCGAGGTAATATTATGAAACAAATTATAAATAAAATAATATCTTAAGGGTGTGCAAAGAACCAAAAAATAAAGACTACCTAAGTACGGTAACTAAGTTATAGGTTAGATGGAAGATATCGCTTCTTCGATAAACTCGCCCATTGCACAATATCATTTATTTGTATCACAATTATTTTATAACTTTCTAATTATGTATACTCCTTATTGTGCAATAAAGTTTATTATTATTATTAATTATGCGTTAGTCAAAACTTGGAGATAAATAGAAAGCTAGCTGTATAATAAAAACCTATGTAAGTTGATATTTAAAGGTTAGTAGTAGTAGTAGTAGTAGAAAATATTTTTAAATAATAATAAACTTTATTGTACAAAATATTTGAATAAAAATAAGATACTTCCTTACTTCCCTAATATGTTATTTAATTACACTTTTATAAAAATGATAAAATTTTGAGAACGCAGATTAATTAAGAGTCTTGTCTTGTCTTGTCACGAAATACAACTTGATATTTTTGTAAGCGATGCACGTTTCGCAAACAAAAATGTTCCAAACGTCCACTTAAACAAAGAATAAAAAATAAATAAATCGTTAATAGCCGATTTCAATGATTTGTCTATTCATTGCTATCAACTTGCTGAAAGATCCTCTACACATTCGGACATCTCAGGAGTCGGGGACTCCTATTTATCCAAACTTGCAGACACACTTTCTTTTCCTTACGGGCGGCCCGAATCCATTGCTATCAGTTAAAATCTATTGTAAAGCATGGATAGAAAGATTACTGGAACCGACCGTAAGAATGAATGGCGATGAAGGTTGGACAAGTAGAAGCTAAACCATAAACGACCATTAAAGATTTCAGTGAATAAACCAACAACAGTGGCTATTAATCATTGTAAAGGCATATTATTAGGACCATCAGTTAAACCGGCGTCATTAACACATAAACATAATAATATCATGATTATAATAAATAAAACATACAGGGACCCAACTGGGAATGACTCAATGAAATTCTGAAAATTGACATAGACAAACATTAAATTAAAGATGATCAAAGTTATCACTAAATTCGACATAGTTTTCCTTATTCAAATAAGACATTACTATTTCCTGAACATAACGAACTGAAATATAATAAATAAAAATATGCTATAATATTTTTAAATAAATAAATGGGCCAAAATACTTTACTAAAAAAATATACCAAATTAATTACCTAGGCGGAATTTAGAAAATTTTAATGTTATAAGATTGTCAAGTAAATAATGCAGATAGATCGATAATTCCATTTTTTTTTAAAAAAAATTTGAATAATAAACAAATTTCTAAATCTAACAGATCTTAACACGTTAAAATAATTGCAAATATAAAAACGAGATCAAATTCACTTTATTTACAAGTACAGCGTATAAAGTTTCCATTAGGATGGTCATAATATGAGAATTACTTAATCATGATTTGATTTCTTTGTATAAAACGTCATTGACTGAAAGCACATCAGCTGCAAATAATTCAGACAATCGCCACCATAATAATACTCAACTCTGTAAAGAGAAACGCTGTACTGTCACAATATAATAACTAATGTATGCAGTAATGTACAGTACGATTATATTGTGTGTATACCTATACCTACCAATTATTATTATTATAGGTATGTGGTATACAGTGAAGAGTCGGTGGACTAATAATTCATACATCCTCATTAAAACTGCGATCCATTCTCTGCCGGGACAATAACTACACTACAATATTGTATATTATAATATGTGACTTAGAATACTTGCCGTATTATAATCGTGACGATGATGGACCATTTATATTAGTATTATTTTGTTCCATTCCACTGTATGTCATAATAATGATAATATGGAAAAGATAAATAATGTGCTGAAACTTTCCATTTCAGTGTTACCAACACTATATTAATTCACTCTGTGTACCTAGTTACGTCCCTTTGCGATCACCTTCGTTAGTAAACTGTAAAACCATCGTCATATTAACTTTGTTGTAAACGTTTACTGTCGCAGCGTGAGCGCTTTACCTACCTACATAAATAGCGTGCAGTTTTCGCCAGTACTTTCGTAAATTTAGAACTTGTATACTTAACACGTCGAAATATTACTTAAAGCTAATGAATTTCTGAATTTTTGGAACAATCGAATAGAAAATATTATTTAAGGGTTCATAAATAAATAAAATGTGTAACCTGTATAAGAAAAACCAGAAAAAAGAGCATGAAATCTAATATCCAGAAACAAGAAATGTTTCGTGGAGCACTCGGTAAAGAATTGGTATCCCACTCTTAAAAAATAAGGACATTTCACATCTTAAATTCAGTGATGAGGTTTGCCACTCATGCTGAATGTCTAAATTATTCGTTGTCACGGAGAGGACGGATTGCATGTTTATTACATGCAGCTCATCTGCTGGCTACCCCACATGTGAGATGTGTATAATTATAATAGTAATAGAAGTAGAAGAAATGTTTAATAATTTTGCAAATTAAACAACGCACGTCAAAAAAATATTTGAAATAATTGGAAGAGATCTGGCAATTTCGCCTTTACGATATTTTGCTCTGTTTTTTTATTATTATTATTATCATATTTCGAGTAACAAAAGTGTAATTTTGTGTAAAGCTCTTTATAATCAGCGTATTTGAAAGTAAAGAAAAAAAGAATCGAAAATGTATCTAGTGATATTTTTGCCAGACTGCATAATTAACTGGCATGTTGTCCTTTTAGTATTTGATCAGGTTAAAATGATATTTTGTGTGGAATCCTAAGCATGATACAACCATTATTTATTATAAACCAGGAAGTGTAGGTAATTTGTGACAGTTTACTTACATCTGCATAGCTCTTATTAAGCTGAGTGTATCATTATGGACACAGATTTCACAGGCTATTGTTTTTATGTTTACCAATTACATTAAGACAGTTCAGAACATGTGACATTTTGTATTCAGTGATGAAGAATTAACAACCAAAACTCGGAGAACTTAGAAGAATCGCCCTTCCTTTTTTAATTAGGTATAGTAGTTCTCCCACTCTCGAGTGTTCTGAAAAACTGTGAAAAGCAGGCATTCGCAAAACATCACATATTTAACATTTTCTGTTTTTTAATCATTTAATATTTTCCATTTCCAGATCATATAAACCAGATCCTACAGGACGGTCACGTGTTGAGCACATTATGACGGTGAAGGAAGCGAAAGGTGCATGCAAGGATAGAAGGAAGTGGCGCTCGATACCTTCAACCTACCCCACGAGGGAAGCGGCGTGATGGTATGTAGGTATGATTAATATTTTCACGGCACCCTGCAAAGAATTGGTCACCCACTCTGTTTCACAAGTTTTCGGGTATCCCATAAAAGGTAGGTGTTATAAAATGAAATACAAAGACATTTTAAATCTTAAATTCGGCAATGAGGTTTAATGCCACCACCTTGAATGACCTATTTTTTTACTGAGTACAGGTTACGTAATATTTACTGGATGCGGCTTGTCTACTGTTTTCCCCACCTCTGAGATATGATTTGATGGGATATTTTCATTTCATATCTACCCTATTTTTTATGCAATGAGGAGAACGCTCCTGCACATTCTGATTGTGGGAGAATCTGTGACGGTTTAGAAGAACTTCACTGGCTATTTTTTTATTGTACAGCATTTTTTTCTCAAAAAATATTAAAATGGTTTTATAAAAAATAGGGAAGCAGTCTACCTCACAATATATTTGGTTTTGTTTAGATGAAGAAAAATTACCACTTTCTAGCATTTTTGATTAAATTTGCAAATTCAATAGAAAATAGTTAAATTATTTAAGCATAAATACTTAGTGTGAATTAATTTGTAATTAAATTGCCCCCCACATTCTCACGTTAATCACCCAAAAAGAACGTTAAAATAATGATAAATAAAATTTGCATACTCATTAATACTTAAACGGGGTGAATAATAAAATTTCGTACAAAAATGTCTCTGGGATAGTGTACTTTACAACATAGGTATTATTGAACACATTATATAATAATATAATGCAGCCACACAAGAATGGCTGCATATTGTTGTAGCTATCGCCTAATTATATAAAATCAATAACAATTCTGATTTAATCATTCGTTACTAAACTTGCAGTTACAGTACCCATCTACATCTTGTGCAGCATCTGTGCATAGTACAGTAGTAGCCGCGACGCAACTCATTTTGTGATAATAAATTAACAGATAGACATACGACATAACGAGTTCTATAATATCCAATCATAGAAAATATGCATGTGTATTATTTAACCTGTACGATTACTACCGATGAGAATCTTTCCTGGTATTTAGAAACGTCAATTTATTACCAATATCTTTTCAATTTAACGGATGATTTTCAAAATCGTTAAATAATACGATATTTAATAAAAACAAAATAAAGTTAAGTACAATAGAATATAATACAATTGCAACTGACATAATACACCGATCGATCAATCATCACGCAGAATACCTAACTCCAAATTCAAATTATCTTTAGCGGGTAAAAGAATACAGTGTTGCCACCACAGAAAAATGAACGACTGATATTATGACAAGTGTACCAAAATATATATTATGTTGGACACGGTAGGTAGGCACCTACAATTTATAATGTAATATTTTATGAGTATTATTATTACTATTCTGTGTATGGATATGTAGTGCGTATTTTCGGAAGGAAGCATTTAATTTAAATAAATAATAACAATATAATATAATGTTTATTCATACGCGGCCGACAAACTGTAACAACACAACACAACGCTGACAGACTGACGGACCCTTTTAACATTATTATAATAATTCTCTCTGCTTATTACTCAATACTCTTTGATCTAAATCTTTATGATCAATTGTTCAAACACTTTCGAATTAATAACAATTTTAGCCAAGTTAATTTTCTTTATCTTTCATGAAGAATGGCATGCATTACGACCTTTTCTAAACATGTGACCAGTTTGTTATAGTACAAGTAAAATAAGTTAAACTACATACCTACCGTAGAACGGAGCTATTTTAACGAATTAAACAACATTTTACTTGAATTGGATATTTAAATTCCGGTTTCCAACTCAAAATTATACCTTTTCATGTTTTTTCTTTGAACAAAAGTTTGACACGTACTTTTTGAAGCAAAAAATTATTTTCGACATAATATAAGTTTCAAAATGCTGGAGGTAGAGTCTCGGCCTCGTGAACATGCGGTCGGTGGTTCGATACCAGGTGCCGGCAAACTCCCCTTTCACGACACAAGCTTTTAGTAGCTTACTGTGAAAGGTGTATAAGGTTGTATTTGGGTTTATAACAAACAAAACCCAGATATATCTTTTCTTTTATAAAAAAAAAAAAAAAAAAAAAAAAAAAAAAAAAAAAAAAAAAAAAAAAAAAAAAAAAAAAAAAAAAAAAAATGTAATGGTAATAACACAATGATTAATGGTCACGTAACAAGAATTTAATTTTACGAAATAGTCCGTTTTATGATATGTATTTTGAATTTCGAAACTACGACTAGCTAGTGGATTTGTAATATGTATGAACTTATTTTATGGAGATTTGCCAATTCATTAGATAAATAATACAAAAAAACACTGTCAATGTCATGTAGGTACAAAACACAAACATAATATGTATGTACTCATTGAAATGTTAAGGGTACCTACCCACCAATGCACTTGATAAAATTAATGCATCCTACCTACATAGTACATAGGGAACGTTTCACAAACAATTCTCAAGTGTGAGAAAATAAAATGAACTACACAAAATAAATGCACCAGACAAATCAATGAAAGAAAACAGACTAGAATAATTATAATAACATTATAGAAAAAGATACATTGCAATTGAGTGAAGGGCCAACTGTCGTAACTTGAATATCTAATATATCTTTCTACACATTATGTGCCTATATGGGAATATTGCTGAAAAAAAAAAACTTTTGAAAGATCCAAATCACTTCCAAGGTATTAAAGTACACAATTGAGATAATATATACAAGAATCGACAATATCCCGAAAGACGTCTATCTCAATAAAAATCAACATAGTAGAAGAAAACGATTGTTTTTAATTTCATAAC
This sequence comes from Athripsodes cinereus, assembly GCA_947579605.1. Classification (NCBI taxonomy): domain Eukaryota; kingdom Metazoa; phylum Arthropoda; class Insecta; order Trichoptera; family Leptoceridae; genus Athripsodes; species Athripsodes cinereus. The sequence goes on along the minus strand of OX388316.1, from coordinate 17,522,306 downwards.
ACGAGAAAAAAACAAACAGTGAAAACCTAAATAAAAAAATACTTAGTGAAAGGAAGATTGCGGAAGAATAAAATGAAGCAAGCCAAGAATGGAACGGAGTAGAGAATCATATGGAAGAAGTATATCTAAAGATGGATCCAAGTCTTGAAAAAGAAGAAAAACCAACCAAAAGCATAAAAAGGAAATAGAAAATAAATATTGAGACCTATGTGATGGATATTAAATGAATATATTATGTGCAACTTTAAAACAAAGTCTCATATTATTACTAATCAACAATCAAATATATCCACAATTATGTAACTGAAGAATGTAACAAGACCTATTTAGTGGACAAGATCTAGTTAGACCTATTTTATCACCCGTTTGATTGATGGCACGATTGTCAGAAAGCAGCAGCGATCAAGAGTTTACGTCACTAGGTTTGAGAGCAAAATTACTTCGAATGGTACATTTTTTCGTGTCGAAACCCAAAGTACCAAAAAAACTTCAGTACTCCGCGAAACGTATACAGCACGTGGAGATGCGTCAAAAATAGTACATGCCATAGGCCACAATGGACACTCCAACAAGTGTGGCATGGTCTGCGTAAGGATTTGGTAATTAGAAAAAAATATGTATGGGATTTATGGAGCGCCAACACAGAACATATTTATATACGCATCATTTATCACTTAAACATTTATATCGAATTTACGCCTTAGAAGTCAGAAGGGATAAATTTACGTTTTCTAAACCATCGACTAGTAAAATTCATAATAAGATTCAGAATACAAGGATAGAGCTTTATCATTTTTTTTTAAATATGACAATGCGTTCTCTCTGCCTATCCCACTTGGGATACGGCGCGACGGTATTCAGAAAATCAACCCTCTTCGACAGTCCTAACAAGTCGCGGTATTATTACCAGATGATTTTTTTTTATCAGAGGACAGTCTAATGGGGTGATAAATAGGTCACTTATTAGCCAATATTATAAATGGATAGATGTATCATACACTTTCATTGAATCTATTAGTGCCTACCTACATGACTATACCAGTAAGTTATTTGGGGAAGAAGTTCCAGGACATCGTATTATTTGACAATATGACATTACAACACTGACAAAATAACTTATTATTTTAATGAATTTATTATAAAAGTAGATTAAATATTTTTATTCCTTAGCTAAATCGGACTTAAATCTAGACCTTTCGAAAATATTAACATAGAACGATTAATTTTAACGCGAAAATGATGGGTCGCGGGTTCAAGTCCCGTCCAGGGCACTACCGAATAAGGGACATTGTCTATTCTGAGTCTTACGTGGTAGTTAAATTTACAAATAGTATAACCTCATACAGTGGTTAACAATAATGGATCGATATACAATGAAGTTTTTATTCAAATGATGCGCCCTTGAGATGGATCCTCCACTAAACGGCGCCGAATAAATCATCCAACATACATACACAAAAAAAAATCAGCAATTGACAAGATACACTCACCTTAGGTACGTATAAATCAAAGAATATAAGGAGGAAATGAGTAATATTACATACCTTGTTCCCAAAGGGCTCTAGTCACTCGATAACGGGTGGATAGCCGAGAAAATTAAGTGTAGATTTGATAACGCGTAGTGTTTGACCTTAGCAATTCGTGAGAAAATACAAAAAATGATACTTGAAAGGAACTTATAATTATATACCTATGTGCAATGTAATTGTAATAATTGTGGTTGTATTAACAACATCCATATGCATTCATTGTGGGATTCGGTAGAAAATAAATAAATAAATATAGGGCACACAACAATAATAAACAATGTGTTAATTGATGTTTAATTGTTATCCACACAATTAATACAAACATTTGTAGCGAGTGTACTAATAGACAATCGGTTTGTGTTATGTAACAATTTGTCAAGCTATATTAATCTCAAAATGAGATAATGGATTTATTTGTGATGAAAAAAAAAATTACCAAGGTTCTTATTTTCAGTTACTCGATTTTCGTCATGATTATTGTGATGTCTTTCTCAAATGCTGTATAAATATTAAGGAATTAAAAAAATAGCAGCAAAATAGTATAAGATAATTGTTGCTTTTATTGAGCCAACAAATTAAGTTATAATATACAGGTTGAGAGTTAACAAATTAAAGTATAACAGAGGATTGGTTAGCTTTTGAAATTCAAATATTTTAGCAAAAAAAGAACGTCATATGGATAACATAAACAGTGAATGATAGGTCAGAAACATCATCAGACCGACGACTACTGAGAAGGCCATTTGAGAGTCCTGAGATATCAAAATCGTAAGGACCCAATTCCGAACAAATAGATCATTGATTTAACATAAGCAAAATTATAATAAATCTATCTATAGAATTCAATTGACTATATTTTTTTTTCAATTTTGTCGCTTCGTACATTGTTGTATTCCACAATCCGATTAGGAATTATAAGATGATACATCACATTATCATGATGGGAGGAATGGGCGGGTAATTATTACATTCGTCATACAATAAAATTCATGAATTAAACAAATCTAAAATATGACAACTGAACAATTGTGGATAATGATATGGAGATGTTGGATGTATAATTCTGCGCGCTTGCAGTACAATGACTCTATAATATTATACCTAGTAAACGTGGAAGACCCTTTTACGAGCATATCTCTTTATCTGTCTGTCACTAGAGAAGTTTTTACCGGCTTCGCTAAGGAAATAAACATCAAACCATTGACCAATTTTGCGCTGCTTCATTTTTCTACTTTTATAAAATGTATTAACGTATAATTTTTTTGTGTAATCTAGATTGGTCGGCATATATGTACCTACTGTGCTCGAAGGTAAGTCAGTAAATCTTGTAATTTCTTTCATTTATTCTTTCGCATTCTAATTTACGATACAGAGAAGAAACGTGGCAATTCCACGACAAGAAATTATAATTTCCTTACGTCCTTCAGAACTATTATGTAATAATTATGACCTGAAATAAAATACAATTACATCATACAGTATAATTTAAGACAGATTATAATTGCAAAGCGTACAAATTGGCTTTACAGACAAAACGATACCATAACAGAGATAGGATTATGTATAAATAGATTTATAGATACTCTATATCACTAATAGCAATAATTATTATGATCACTTTTAGCACGCCATGTTTACAATTATTTGTATAAGCTAAAGCTAACCACTAACTAATATATCTAACATATTATATACATAAGCAACACTGTAACACGGTCCACAATACTGTCAGATCTAATAATAACATCTAAGATAATAATATACCTAATTAATTGGTATTATGATAAAAAAAGTCTTGGTTGTTAATTCGCTAGAGAAGCTAACCTATTGCTCAAGATCTAAAGTATTGGAGATCTATTGTTTTGGAGGCAAAAGCCCTACAAGGACTTTTCGGCCATCGGAAGTAAGTATGAAAAAAGTTATTTTATGAATACCTAATAATATAATATATTTAGTCGGTATATGGGTTAGGAATGGCAAATCGAAGATTCACACTCTAGATCAGTGGTTTGCGACGTGGACAATAACGCCCCGTTGGGGTGCTGGAGAGTTCCAGAAGGGCAGTATAAAGCTCAAAGATAATTGTGAGACGGAGCCATAAACATCAATAAAGTCTCGCCCTCTGTATATTGATTGTATCTAACTTGAATATTTACCTTTTATGTAATTGTGTGTAATCAATGTAAGTATACAATGAATAACTAAATAAATAAACGAAGATATCGGATTTTTTTCAATGTCCTATACCAAATTCAAAATCTTGGGAGCGAAAGAAGTCTCTGCTACTCCTCTTACAAAAATTCTAGATGCATGCGCTCCTTTGGAATCAAAACCTACACTCAATATAGGTACTTGAAGGTATATTGTATATGGTAGAATAACGACGGACCCTCAATAAATAAAAGTTAATTGTATTTCTGGGGACTTCAAACATATAAAATAATACTTTATTTGCTATACCTTCACACCGTATCCCAATAAGGGTAGGCTGAGAGAACGAAATGTCATACTGCTCTATCCTTACATAACCACAAAAATTACACTACTAGTATTATATGAAAACCAAAGTTGATCATGATGCCGAATAATGATACAGGTAAAAGACAGCGGAGGAAGAAAGGATATACGAAGTGTGAATAATAATTGTCCTGGGTCTAACATTTCTTCTGAAAGCATCAATTTCAATAATTATCTAAGCTCAAATATCCCACTCAGGCAAGAAGTTAAGCTACATAATAATATATGAACAATTAAGCAATATTTACACCATGCCATAAATAGAATCATACTAATGGCGCGACATCAATTATGTTGCATTTGTAAATAACCAGTTTCACTACATCAATGTTGCGATACTGAATCAATTTCGTGTAGCACACGAAACTATTATTGTCAGTTTTGCCACTGTGTAAAAAATGTTGAAGTCTACACTTTCGCGTAAGCGGTTGTTTGAGCGGGCGTTTCCTTATGTCACAGTAAGTGTTTGTTTAGTTTTTTCATTAATTCATAGTTTAAAAAATAACCGGTTGTGAAATAGTGACAAACGTATTTATGTTAATTATATATTATTGAATAGAGCTTCATCCACTCGAAAATAATTTCTATAGCTTTCCAGATTTTCAAATGACAATTCAGAGATTGACTGAGTTGGTTGATGATACCACCGCACCGGCGCCACGGTTTAAGCAGTACTAAAAGTTTCACTATAGTTATTAACATTGCATAATTAATGTCGTGATACTAGTAGCTTCATGTATGCCACTAATGACGTGATGTAGATTCCGCATTACTTATACCTACTCGGTGTCAAATATTACTATGTTTGATCTGTACCGGAAATAAAAGAAATATAATTTGATACGTAATTGAAAGTTAAAAGATATAGTATGTATTATTGTCATGTTTTGTCTACATCGAACTATAATATTTGGGTAAATGTCAACTGTAAATATTAATAAAACGTGAAAGTAAACTCAAATATAATCATTTTTCACATACCAGTTGTTCAACGCTGCAATCACCGCTGCATCCGAAGTCATAATGCCCATCGTCTGTGCGATTCTGAAAATAGACAAAGCAAACAATAAAATATAAAGCATTATTTACAATCAGTAATAAATTGACTACCATATGAGCGCCCTTGTATGTTGCGCCTTTGTATGTTGCGCCTTGTATGTTGCGCCTTTCAGTATATGTTATCATGAGCGCCCTTTATGAGCCCACCTTTATGAGGTGGATTTATTTCACAAAACGGCGCTTTACAAATCATCCAAATAATAATAATAATAATACCATGAATAAATTAGTACAAATAATAATAAATCAATATTCATATAAAAAAAAAACAAAATAATTACACCATGTAACTAATAAAGTAGAAAAGGTATAATTCAAAACTTAAACCAGCCCATACGATACACATATGATTTTTAATTTGAGTAAACCATTTAAATTTACCCCTGAATACACTTGCAGATAGTATACGTCAAAGACGTGCCCAGGAGTTTGTCTAGAGGGGGGAGGGGGCACAGCAACTTAGAAAAATTCATTTGTTATAACTGTCAACTCTAATGAGCTTTTTTTAAGTCGCAGTTTCACGAATTACCCTGTCGCCAAATCTTCTCTTTGGCTGAAATTCAATGTTTTACGATCTCCTAATTTACGTAAAATTTTAGAACCACCTAATAATTAGTCTACTTCTAGGGCGAGAGAGGGGGAGGGGGATTAGCTTCCTACTTCGATGGCAATTACTATTATTACAAATTTTGTAATTTTCTCCTAATTTCGTGTTTTTCCATTTAACATTGGATTACGAGATTTGTAATAAAAAAACATATCTAATAAACAAAAAAAAAACGATTATGCATAAATTATAAACCATGCGATCAAAAAATTACAATGAAAATGAGAGTATTTAAAATTTGATACTCCGCCAAATTCCATCAAGGTCACGTGGTCTGGGATTACGCCTATGATGGTGGTGTCACACTACAACATAATAATGTGATTTTTATGAGTTTGTTTAATTAATATTACTATAAACAAAATTGTCCTTCACCCTGTGCAATGTGGGTTCAAGATCGAGTATGTTTGTTAGTTTGTTTATAAATAATAATAACAAATGTATTACATGTGAAAAGATACTATTAAAGACAAAAATGGATTATATATTAATGTATATAATAGCCTAATACGTACTTAGTTCAAGCTGCAAAGATGACAACAATATTTCTTTCTCACACAATATCTTGCTTGGGAAAAATTACAGATAGGCAGTTATTTCATAACTAACTTTTTTGTTCTGGGTTATTCCGTGTCTAATCCACACACTGATTCAGACTTGATGTCTCAGATTATAATGATTTTTTATGCAGCAACATATCATTGAAGTTTCACTATTATTTACACGCAATTTCACGATGCATGCATTTCTGAAGCCCTGTATCTCCTGATCCCATTGAGATTCCATTATAAAATGTTGGTATATGTATAGAGATATTACAAACTATTTTTGACAATTTTTTGGAATTTTTTAAAATTACCACTTTTTGACAAATTTAATTTTAATTATTTTTTTAACCGTTACCCCTATCCTGTGGCACATCACATTAAAGCCTCATTCATCAGCTTTAAAACGAGACCTCTCCCAGGTTTATATCATCACTGGTTGCCAGTCTATAGGCATCCAAAGGTGCCAAGACATGATTTTTTTTCATAAAAATTAAGATTTTTAAATATTATAACCTATAAATATTCTGATTTATTTCTCAACTTTTATGATGTTTTGTGTATGAGTTAAGAATTAATTTCATTGGTTTTTACTTCCTTATATCATAGGTAATAATAATTTTTGATCTTATAATTCTTTTCAAAGCACTAAAAATTATTTTGTCAAGTTTTTATCACAGCTTATTTATATCACAAAACTAATTAAAAACAGAATATTTTCGTGGCGCAATAAAATTTTCTTAGATAATATATATGTATAATATCAGTAAAATTTAATTTTTCTTTTATTAATATGTAAAACAACGTACTTATACCAGGTAATATAAAAATATTATCCACCATTTATATTTTATACTTAATCAAATTCACTCCACGAAGCATAAAGTGTTTGCAATAAATTGGCAGCTAGAGGTTGCTTAAATAATATCCTAGGTAGCACAGATAGCTATATAACTACTCACTTTTAGACCTATTTGAAACTCTTTGCGTATTAAGACTCTTTTAAAGGTACACTGGTGATCATACAGCTGCATAATAGCTGTCAGTGATACTTAAACAGGTTAGGCTGTTTAAGAGCTGCATTAAGGCTGATTAAGACCGACAAAAATGACTCTATTCAGCTTTCAACATTTTCTAATGCCTTAATCGTAATAAGGTGAATAAAATTACGCCAAATGCTGTATAAGAAGGTATTTGTGAACTCCTATTACACTGACTTATTAAGGGGGCAGGTGTGAACTATTATGAAGTGAATAGCTGTATAATAAATTATATGTGGCCATTTGCAGAATATTAGAGTTTTAACTATTCATGTCGCTGTTTTACATGAATCCACCATTTTATTAAATAACCTATAAATATTCTGATTTATTTCTCAACTTTTATGATGTTTTGTGTATGAATTAAGAATTAATTGCATTGGTTTTTACTTCCTAATATCATAATAATAATTTTTGATCTTATAATTCTTTTCAAAGTACTAAAAATTATTTTGTCAAGTTTTCATCACAGCTTATTTATATCACAAAACTAATTAAAACAGAATATTTTCGTGGCGCAATAAAATTTTCTTAGATAATATATATATATTTAGTTACAATCCATTGGATTGGTCTGCAACGAGTTTGGTTTTTCTTCTCCATTCCTCCCTATTCTCAGCCAGTCTTTTAAGCTCTACGTATGAGCCACAGTTCATGTCCCTCTTCAGTTGGTCCATATATGCGTCTCTTGGTCGGCCTCTGCCATTTGTTCCCTCGGTCTTACCCTCCGCGATGGCGATGAGTAGTCCTGGGTGCCTGATGTTGTGGCCAATCCAGTTAGCTCGTTGTTGGCTGATTCTCTTAAGGAGTTGCCTTTTTTCGCCTACCCTGGTTAATACTTCTTCGTTTTCGACGTGCTCCGACCAATGGATCTTAAGCATGCGTCTGTAGCACCACATTTCAAAGGCCGCCAACCGTCCGCTTTCACTCTTGCTGATGGTCCATGTCTCACAACCATAAAGCAGAATGCTCCATACAAAGGCTTTAGTAAAGTTCTTCCTTACGCTTAAGTCGATATTTGGGGATTCCAATATCTTCGATTTTTTGTTGAAGGCAATCCTTGCCTGGTTTATTCTGCTTACAATTTCTGCTTTGGAGCGTCCATCCTGGTTTATTCTGCTGCCCAGGTACACGAATTCACTTACTTGTTTGATGCTCACTCCATTTAATGCAATGTTCGCAGTCGCTTCCTCTCTTCCAACGACCATACATTTTGTTTTTTCTTTATTTATTTTCATGTTGTACTTTGACAACAGTATACTTTCCATTTTTCCTAAAGCTTCGTTCAGCTCCATCTCGGAGTCTGCGAGCAGTGCTATGTCGTCAGCATATCTTATCATGTCTTATCATGTCATGTCATAATATATATGTATAATATCAGTAAAATTACGTTCCCATTAATTTTTCTTTTATTAATATGTAAAACAACGTACTTATACCAGGTAATATAAAAATATTATCCACCATTTATATTTTATACTTAATCAAATTCACTTCACGAAGCATCAAGTGTTTGCAATAAATTGGCAGCTAGAGGTTGCTTAAATAATATGTTCACTTGATTTTACAGATATCACAAACAGCTTTTCCCGGATTAAAATATGAATTAGAGAGTACATGTGACATATTTTCTGAAAAAAGAGTAAATTGTGATCTCTTAGTCAGTCGATATTCAGCGCATAGTACTGTCGTTACCCTTTACAACACTGTTATATTGCTGCTACACAGCTCTTAAACAACTTTGTGAACTTAAGGCTGAATAATTTGTGCCCATTTAAGAGCTATAAGAGCTGTATACGGCCCTATACAGCCCTTATGCAGCTTTTTTGTTCAGCTTTGAGCGTAATGGGAATCCGTTATTCGGCTGATAAGCAGCTTCTTTGTGCTACCTGGGTATAACTTCAAAAATAATTGTGCTACATAACTGAAAATTGGTATTTCTTCATAAGTCTATGATATAATATATTGCTGCATAAAAAAATCATGAAAATCTGAGACGTCAAATCTGAAAATCTCCCAAAATTGTGTTGAATTGACACGGAATGACCCTTCATCAACATATTGTATATTTACAAGTGAACTGGCCACTGACAACCTTATTATACATCACTGAAATTACATAAATTTAATTTATAGTTTAAACAAGATACACTGAAAAAACAAGTGGATTTTTAAATCTCAATCCAAGCATTTGAACTCTCTCAAACAATTCAAGAGACTATTGTCTTGAGTTAAGAATATTTCCTCGAATTAAGTAAACCAGTTCTCTTCAATGAAAAAAATATTTTTCTCATTTTAATTTATATTGTTTCCTTGGTCCAAGAGATTTGTTCTTGTACTGAGTAATACGAATATTTTGGATTGAGAAAACACACAAAACTTTGGTTGAAGAAATCGTTTTATTGATTCAAGAAATTCTTTTCTCAAATGAAGTAATCCGTAAATTGAATTAGTGCATTAATTCCTAAAAATTGGGATTTCCTTTTTGTGTTTTGCGAAATCTTACGGAAATTAACGATCCCTAGATCTGTTGAATGTTCGGCTTTTAAAGATCAGTTCGGCATTCATCGTCACGTTAGTTCGTTTTCGTTTCGTTACTGTTTGTAAGTTTGGCGATTATTTTGTTATTGTTTTGTGAAGTGTTATAATATTTGAATTATTTTTAATATTATGCTCAGTAATTCGAGAACAAATAGGATTAAAAAACTATTAAGGAATTTCAGAAGCTCGGGTAAGTAATGAAAAATATTCAATATACATAATAATGATTTGTCATTAAGGACTTTTTTATGTAGATATACTTAAATGTTCATTGTTTTATTTTATATTTTTTATGTATTACTTTTATCTCATAAATGTATTATAAAATCTAAAGTACTATTTTATTGTTTCAGCCGTATAACAAAAATGAGGAATATACAATCGTTACTTCAACTATTTGAAAAAAGAACAGTCGGAAGATACGAGTACTTCACAAGATCGATTAAAAAGTTAATCAGAGAAAAATAAATCAAGAAATAAATATGGTCTCTATTGAAGGAATCAATGGTTAGTAATTATTTAGACAATACTTTTGCTAATTTAATAATTAATAATAAATTCCAGTTTATTCAAATGATGAAAAAGACTCCTTCTAATGGTTTGACAGGGAAATTGTTCCAGCAGTAACCTCGCCATTATATATTTTGCATTTGCTTTAAGTAACTTTCTGACATACATTAAAATAAAATAAATTTAAATAAATCTTTATTGATCCGACAATAAGTATATAAACATAATGAGAGGCTACACAGATAGCAGATCTGCAGCCCTACTCCCGACACAATCTAAATACGATCTAATCTTGTTTGCATCTTAAAATGGCGAATTCGTACTTTTGAACACGATCTAAATCTTAACTTTTAGACCGATCTACTTTGATGTCTTAAAAATTCGTTAAGATCTTAAAATTTGTATGAAATCGGTACTCTTGACACAACATTGCCAAGGTCAAATCTTAATAGACGTCTTAAACGCAATCTAACAACTGTCAAAACTTAAGATTGCTATGGAGGTACATTTTAGCAATCTAAAAGTATTTTTCCACCTTTTAAACTTTATGTGCGACGCAAGTTTGTTTATTTTTTAGAATAATATTTATTTTAGTGTATTTCCAATACTTTTTTTTTTATCTTGCTGTGTTTTTTACGCAAATAAAATTTGGTGTTGTTTGTTAGTTTTGTCGGAGTCGTTTGTTTTGAAGTGTAGTTGTGAAACTAGTTTTAAATCGAATAATACATTGTGGAATTATGTCGTGAACAGTGAATGTGTTGTTTATTTGACCACTGTCCTATATTCTCATTCATTGGAGATATACAAGGCCTCCATCCTGTAACAGGCGACGCAAAGAACATGGTTTCGGACCCTCGAGATTCTAGTCTAGCGGGCTATAAGAAGATGAGTGAAAAATATTATTTCAAAACTACATTATTGTTCTACAATGACTCAACTGGATTGGCCATAACATCAGGCACCCTCATCACCTTCGAGGAGGGCAAGACCAAAGGCAGAAATGCTAAATTCCGACCAAGAGACACCTATATGGATCAAATGATGATATGAACTTACTGTGGTACGTACGTAGAATTAAAGGTTAATTTCTATAATAGGTTATCCAGTAGTACCCATTAGGAAAAGATATAAATTGATGATCATAGTTGTATTTTTTATTATTATTGTCGTTCACTGTATACCATTACAAGATATGGAAATAATGTATTATTTGTGTAACACAAGCAAAAAGTATTTAGAATTTCTTCTCCATTCCTCCCTATTTTATGCTAGTCAACATTTAAGAAAGGGACTCCCACCATTTACCCCTGGATGTTTCAGGAACATCAGTTCTCATATCATCCAATTTCTGCTAGCCTCTTTTTACTACTACACCGTTATAGCATATCTCACAACTGGGATGGCAAGCAGACCAGCTGCATGTAATAAACTTCCAAGGTGTCCTCTTCATGTCAACAAAAATTTTAAACATTCAGGATGGATGGGACATTGGTCTCTTTAATTCGGTGAATTTCTGCTATACATGAACTTTTAAAAAAATAAATACTACATATCTACATAAAAATAATTCGAAATTATGGAGTATTTATGTGTTCACGCCAGACACACATTTTCCTAAAATTTTGTTGGCATGAAGAGAACACCTTGGAAGTTTATTACACGCAGCTGGTCTGCTGGCCACCCCAATTGTGAGATATGCTATAATGGTGTAGTAGTGGTAGTAGTGAAGATGCTAGCAGAATTTGGATGATATTAGAACTGATGTTCTTGAAACATCCAGGGGTAAATGGTGGGAGTCCTTTTCTTAAATGTAGACTAGCATAAAATAGGGAGAAATGGAGAAGAAATTACAAATACTTTTTACTTGTGTTACACAAATTTCACATTATTTTCCCTTATTAAATAATGTTTCGTTTACAGGTTATATTTGGATATTATTTAGCTCTTGGAATCCTTCTCAACTGTCCAGATAGCCTTTAATGCTGCTGCTGGAACCATTTACAGAGAGAATAAGCGCTGACACATCACACCATTGCTTAAGGAGCTACGTTGGCTGAGAATCCCAAAGAGAGTAGAGTTCAAACTGTGCCTCACGGTTCATAAAGCCTTGAGCGGCGCAGCACATCTATACCTCACTGAGCTCTGTCCCATCGACGAAACTCTATAAGGCGACCACAGCGCTCATCTTCCACCACAACAAACTTGTAGAACCCAACAGGGCAAACACTTCCAAATTTGCAGAGAGGAGCTTCAGTGTCACGGGGGCCAACTGCCTGGAAATGATTACCTTCAGCTTTCATGCCGTGATTTCCAATTACTAGTATTTTTTAAAGAATTAACAATAATGTCAGAATTTACAAAAATTTCTTTGTTAATATTACGTCACATTCTCTTTCACTTCTAATAATTTTTAAAATGAAACAAAATATATAATTATTCCACTATTAACTTTATTTATTCTTGCGAACCAGCTTTCAAGAACTTCCGCTCTGATCGTCAGGCAAAACCAAAATGAACCTTCATTACAAGTTAGGTATGTGACAAATAGAAAACAATAGATTAAAATAATAGCATCGTCTGACCGTCCACAGCAGCTCAAAATTATAATAATATGGTTGAAGATACACGATAATAACTCAATTCAAAAATTATTAATATGAACTTCCACCAAGAACCGTCGGTCGATAAATTAAACTTTACTCTTTCTCTACCCCATTTGGGATATAACGTGATGGTATATTTGTTGTCATCACTTGAAATGTTTATATTTTATTTATTTGTACATTGATTACAAGCAAATTTATCTAAAAATAAATTTAAATCAATATACAGAGGGTATAGTTCTTCCAGCTAACCCAAAATTATTTATTATATTTAACTCTGTGCTGCGTACATTCTGTGTATGTTGTAATTACAGTGTGTATTCTATTATAAATATATTCATTTTTCTTCATTTCAAACATGCTATATCACATCACAGCTTTTATTATATTACATAGCTTTTTTGATTTGATGTCTTTGTAGCATTTCAGATGTAGTCTTGATTGGTTCATGTGTCATAACATATCGTCGTTGCATATTCAAAAAGGAACATGTGAATTCATAAATATTTTGACATTACCAGATTAAACTGCTCATAATGACATCATAACCATTTTATAAAGTGATTTTTAGTATCAAATATTAAAATTCAATGCTTAAAGAATAATATCATATGTCAATAAAAAGTCCAAACTACAATTTTAATGCCTTAATGAACAGTTTTAAAAGAGTATGCCTAAATACAAATGTGTGCACATGTTTCTTTTTGAATATGCAACACGATATAATATTCTTATTGTGTATTGAACAAAAACTGTATGACTAATACAATAAAATATATGTTAACTGAATATTATTTATTTATTTGAAATAAATAGACATTATGTTTTGAAATTACAATGTTTTTTCCCTTAAATTACATCCTTGTCAAATATATTCCTATAAAACTGAGAAACTTTAAATATATCAAGTATTTATTATTGGTAGAAAGTAAAAAAGTAACTCTTTTAATACGCACTGTTTTTAAGTCAATGAGTAGACAATTTTTTCAAATCTTGTATTCACAATGTGTCACAACTCTTAAATGGAGATGGGTGGGACACATAGCTAGAAGCCCAGATGACAAATGCCTAAAGTCTCTTACATCTTGGATACCAGGAGTAAAGGAAGACCCCTTAATGAGGTGGAAGGATAATATTACTCGAAAAACTGAGGTCAACAGGATTCAGACGCCGCAGGATCGAATGGCGTGGAAGGAAACGGAGGAGGCCTTCGTCCAGGAGTGGGCTGAGAAGAAGTTGTGCTTCCAGGCTTGTATTATAATAAAATTTTGGAATAAGTAGATGAATGTGTATATTTGGGTAGTCTATTTACGTGAGATGAATGATATGATATTGAAAGAAGAAAATTTGGAAAACTAACAGAAATATTTCTTTTGTAGCTGAAAGATTGGTGCACTCGGTTAACTTAGTGCCAACACTAATGTATGCAAGTGTGACTTGGACTCAGCTGAAGGAGAATTAAAATGGTATAAATGCACTTGAAGTGAAGTCATTGAGAAGAATGTGTGGTGAAAGTCTGAGGGACAGATTGTGTAATAGTGTGATCCTTGAAAATTGTTAAATGAAATCTGGGTAGTAACAATAATGAAGGTGAACAAACTATGGCAGTTCAGAAACGTGGCCGTCCAAGGATTAAATTAGAAAACAAATGTTTTTTTCCGCTATATTGATTTTTCACATCGATCAGATTGACAATGTCCTTGAAAGACAAAAGATGTCTCTATAAGAATCAATATTGGGAAAAAAACATTTCTTTTAGTTTAAAAATAATATAGTGTTTGAAAGAGTGCAATAAAGCAATTTGCGAAATAAAGTTTGGTGATGAATGTTTGGAGCAAGTAAGCGAGTATGTACATTTGAGAAGTTTGTTTGCAAGGGATGGAAGATGCTTTAGGGACATTGAAAGAAGGAAATTGTGGAATCTTAGAAGTATTTGTTTGGCAAGGTTGTTAAAAACAAAACATTTTTTGTCAAAACATGTCAATTTATTTAAAAAAAAAATATTTTCAACAGCCGGGAAAGATTTTAGAAATGAGTTTTCCATACAACAAAATTTTATTATTCAAAGCAAACAAGAAATATATTGTTTTATTAAGAAGATATAACAAAAATGAGTATCAAATTTATTAATTAGATTAGAGAATTAGGCAATACAAAAATAATAAATAAACAAAATATAATGTCGTGGTTAGATGGAAGTAATCACTTTATAGTGATAATCTCGCCACTGCATATCGTCCTAGATTTTTTAAATTTCATATTGTTTTGTTTACACTGTTATATAATATGATGTGCAAAAAGAATAAATAAATAGTAAGTTTCAGTGAGACGTCTGATTTTGTTTGTCAGGACTTAAGCTCGTATTCTAAAACAATACTTACGCATAGCGACCGCCAACGCTATTTTAAGTAAATATCTATCGCTATGCGAAGTAAACCATATTCTAAAACAACACTTAGCTGTGCAGTCCACACACTGCTCGTGATTAGTCAATTCGCAATCGTTGATTAATCACTACTGAATGGATTTTGCGAGTCTTTCACAGGGCGACGAAATAAATATCGAGGTCTATCAATCATTACGTTCAGGCGCTCATCAAATTTGTCTTCACTTTCATAATGAGACATAATTTTTTATTATAAATAGAGTAAAATATACTAAATAATTTTAACTAACAAAACTAATATTATAACAAAACAACGTGTTGATAATAACAGCAGCTACACTATGCATATCATCATTGTATATTCAAAAAGAGATGTGAGCACATTTTTATTTGGGTATGATGCTGCGCGTCGGTGCACCCGGCAGAGACCTGTAATTTACGTAATACTGGAGAGACGACGGTCCTGGCTGGAACATGTTCTGAGAATGCCCAATGATAGTTTCCAAAAAGAGCGCTGTTCTAATCCAATCCAATGCTAGAGCATAAAATATGAACTTAGATGCCCGATTTTTCTAATTATCTTCAATATGTTTATCGGGGTGCCCACTTTTTAAAATCCGCTTAACATTGTGATTGTCTGTTAACACAAATATTCATAGTTTGCTTTACATCCAAGCATGTAACAAATTCGGGGCATCTGAAAATATAATATTACTTATTGTACATAATTATAAAAAAAACTACTTATTTAAGTGAAAAAGTATTCCTCCAACCTAGATAGGTGTATTCATAACCTATGAATTAAATTTCAATAATTTAACACATATTGAGTAAACTATTACAAAAAAGTCTCAATTTAATTGTGTGTTGAGACTTAAATATTATTTTGGATAATATTAAAAATGGATAAAACACATGCTTCGATGGGCATGTCGAATAGCCAAAACATTCAACATTAATGGCTTACATATGGTTTGCTTTGTCACACAAACTGTTGTTGAGATAATTCCACCATATAATGTTATAAATATAACTTATAAAGTATTATTTTCAATTGCTAACGCGTTCATAGAATAATAAATATACCAAAATAACATATAATTATACTAAAGTACACAAACGAACATGACAGTAACGAGCTAACGAAAGAAGAGCTGTCAGTGGTAGAATTCATAGACAAAAATCATGTCAGTGCAAAGGTATTTTAAAATATTATTTATAAGTTAATTGCACTGTTATACATCAATATATAGTATAAATTTCATTTCTTTTTATCAAAAAATTATTTTAGGTTTATAAAAAATGTTGAAATACGGTGATATCACGTGAATTTTAAGAATTAATAATTTAGTTGTCGTCCTTGTTAGGTTGGTACCCATAGATAACGGCGTTAGGAAATACATCTCTAAATTAAGACGTCTTAAAGATAAGATTAGATTCAGTTCAAGACTAGATTGTGTCGGGAGTGCCATCTTCTAGTCTTGATCTAATCTTGATCTTAAGATCGAATCTAATCTTAATTGAATTCAAGAGTAGCCCTGCTGGCTTAAGGGCGGACTTGTTGCTATGCAACATCTTTCAAGACAACCCATAAACATTATGATAGGGTTTTTGTAAAATGCTTAAAGAATGTAAATATAAATAATAGATATAAACTAAAACAAACGCAGATAAGTTGATGTGAGTGTAATCGAAAAGAATTTAAACAAATAGGAGAATGATGATGCCTTTGAAGATTCATACATATAAATATCTAGATAATCTATAGGTTTATAGATCTTTGTATAAAATCATCACATAGTATAATAATAGCCCTAGTTAGAAATATAGTAAGCCTGTAAGGATATTGTGTAGTAATAAACTTTATCACAATAAACACAATTATAGAATCTCCTAAGAATTTAATTAAATTTGATTGTCTTACTATTATTATAAGTTTTATGTATTTCTTTTGTTTAATTTTTCAGATTTGCATGACGATGAAGACGGTTTAAAAATTTCACTTGGAAGAACATAATAAACTGACAAAAGAGTGGCAACATGTTTACGTCAGTAGCCCAGAAGTAAATCACATACCTACTCTTGTATAAATACAGAGAATCACATCCATATACTTTTAAAATTATTAATAGTTTTGTAGATACACCTAGTATACTTATACATTTGTTGTGACATTTAAGGACTTACGTTATAGAATCAGCAAATATTTACATTTTATTACAACTGGGATGTTGCTATTTATCATTTTCCCAGGAAGTAAATTTATATCTGACCAAAGTCATTTTTTCATACAAACACAGTGATTCTATTTATTTATTTTATTTATTTATTCATTACTGTACATTGATAAAAAACAATAACTTACAATTTAGGTACCTACCTGTTATTATCTCAAATTAGAAAATAGATTTATGAATAACTGTATGTTGGAGGTAAACTAAACAATGTTTGATTTTAATAAATTGAAAACTTAATTATTTCTTTTTTTTATCAGACTCCTTAGGGTCTTGATAAAAAACTTTAAGTTTCTTGGTAAAAATGAATATTTTTTTTAATGTAAGAATATTTATTTTTCATTTATAAAGGTGGATACATATTATTATCGTGCAAAGTTGTCAATTTTTTTAATTACAATCTTTAAATATTCACAATATTTTATTATGTAGATTGTAAATAAAAAAAATGACAACTTTGCATGATAGTATGTAGCCAACTTTATAAGTGAAATAAAAATATTCTTACATCAAAAAAATATTTATTATTACCAAGAAACATAAAGTTTTTTATAAAGACGATAACATATTGAATTAAGATATGACTATCTCATTATAAGCATATTGAAATTTCATTCTGAGAAACTTAATTCTTCGATTGAGAAAATATTTTATTGTTCTGAGAATTCTAAATATTTTATGAAGTAAAAGGATTCATAGTTAAAGAAAATAGTTACTTGTTCTGAGAGTTAAAATTCTTTCATGAAGATAATGTATTCTTTATATTGAAAAAATAGTAGCTTGTTTTGAGAAATTTCATTTCTTCCACTAAAAAAAATGTCTTCTTGGGTTGAGAATATGATGTTTACTCGTTTTGAGAATTTTAATTTCTTGAACGAAAATTTGTTTCCTAATTTTTGAGAATTTTAACTCTTCTATAAAGATATATCCTCTTGAATTAAGAAAAAAATACTTGTTTTAAGAATTACAATTTTTGCACGAAGATGAAAATCTTCTTAGATTGAGAAAATAATTTTTTCGTTATATATAAAATTTTAGTTTCTTAACTCAAAGCAAATCCTCTTGACCCAATATATTTTTTCTTTCTGTGTACAAGCTTTCATGCAGGAGGTTCAGAATTGGAAAACATGGAGAGAAATGGAGGTGGTCTTATATGTCGAAAATTAAATTAATAATAGTGGAGATAAATTTTTGATAAATTAATACTGTACTCATGTGTTTACAGATAGACAAAATAGCCCTTGAACTACAAACCAAGGATCAAAAGTTCAGGTTTATTGGCTTATAATTAGATGCCCGCATAACAGTCATCTACTTTATAATACATTGGCTCAGCAAAACAAACATTGAAGGTACCTTTTGCTTCACGATGTGAATTGGCTCAAAACAAAATCTCCAAACAAAACTACAAGTTATTATTCAATGATCTTTGTTATTTTATTCGGAGATTGTGGAATTAACACCTATTTATCTAAAGGATTAATTTTGTATTTTTGAATCTAGTGTACTTATTTTCAATGATACGATATTTTTGTCAATTTTCAGATTCTAGTTTAAACATGCGGGAGATACCCTCCTATTGTCATTTTGTCAGCCTGTCAACTTGAACACGACGAGCCAACGACAGGAATCACAGTCGAGTGGATTCTTATCGTGCTGATAGTGAGCAAGGATAGAAATATAGTTTGTTGTAGTGGAACTACTTATTACTTCTTCCGTACGTTGTAATTGGTATTTATGTGGGTATAAAAAATATTTGTACCTATACTACAAAATTTAAGCAGGTAGGTATATTATAACGGCATATCACATTTGGGGGGGGGAATCAGCCAACTAACTGCATAATATAATAAACATACAGTTTATTCTCTCCGAGCCATATAAACAGACATTCGGGACAGGTAATATACCTCATATCTGAATTGAATATTCCAAACGTCTGTAGGCATCTGCCTTTTATGGTACCCTCGAATTTTACAGAAAATAATGAAAGACTTACACGACCTATTACTACATTTATTGATTGTTTAAATTGTAGGTATTTTTTTTTATTATATCTTCAGTTTTATATAGAAAGAACCGTACGATTATGTTATCATCTAAGTAGGTAGGTACTATTAATTGACTAGTTTGATATAAAAATGTTTGACATGGGCATTACATACTGGTCAGGACAAAACAATTAGTTCCGCTAAGAATAGAACGGAAGTCACATAAACGGCATTATAACACATACATACCTAATATCTCAGGTAGATAAATTAAATAATCATGTAATGTTGATACACTGGACGAATCAGACGCAACAGGTTACAAATCATTATAAAAATGCATTGAATTATAATATTAGTAGGCATAATATTATATCAATGAAGGTTTCTCATATTTATTATGTACATGGGAACTGCCAACTACGAGTTTGAATGACATTTCACATCCAAGTTATTGTTTTGCAGACATAGATATTTTTGATAAATTTATTATCCATATTCGCTGTTTACACCATTTGTTGGGAATGCTGTGATGGTAAAAATGAAATTATCAATAACATTACAGGATATCTTGTGATATAAAGCGGTTTGCCCTTAGCAAAGCCAAATTGGAATGGGGCGATTATTGGGACGAAACTGACAAAATTAAGGGATTTGTATACTGAAGCATCAAATAATCCATCTCCAGAAAACCATGGTTCCATGGAAATTGTCGTTAATTTGAATTCGTCGTTAGCTTGGAGGTAGTCTCGGCGTCACGCACTAGAGGTGTGCGGATCCCAGATACCGGTAAACTCCCTTTTCACGACACAAGTTTTTAGCTTCCTGTGAAAGGTGCATGAAGTTGGGTTTATGACACAATAACACAAACCCAGATACATCTTGGTTTCGTCCCCATATTGTGAGTGCAAGCAACTCGGGTTGAAGCCGAATTTAAAGTTACCTACCTTATTTAAACACAAATAATGTGTAGATAAAAAAAAAAAACAATGAAGCAATCCCTACTTCACCCTTTGATTTCACAATATAAAGTCATTGATCCATATAAACATGGAATACAAAAGGGATGATTTGATTTCTACATCCATCATTATAATTATTACTCGGCTACCCTTTCCATTTTATGACTTCCTGGCCTCTACCTGTTACCTGTTGATACACTTATTATTATTTTATAATGATTGTCACGGTAGATTGGTTATGACACTAAAAGCCTACATTAAAAAGTGGGGGAGGTTAAAGAAAGGGGATCTTTGATTTAATTTATAGATATTTATTTGTGTTTAGAAATCTTCTTCATTCACAATGTTAATGAAAGAGGAAAATATATAGTTTTAGTGGAAAACAAACAGCGAAAAATTCAATTTAGGAAAATTTAAAAAAATACCTATCTACCTAAAGTATATTGAATATTTTTGATACTTATTAACTCCATTATCTACAAATAAATAATAATATATTATTTATTATTTGTATAGGTACCTAAAGTATATTTTCTGATTTGGTCAAATTTCATCATTGGAAATTCTCAATACAAGACAAGCACAATCTCTTCCATATCGCAGAAACAATACTTGCGGACTAATGAAAAGAACATCACAAGCAAAACGTTGATATAAATAAATCTAGGAATTTTGAATCCAATCTAATACGCTCTAGAGTCTAGAATACGAATTCTTTATCATTTGGACGAATGGTTTGCAGATACTGTATTATAATCTAGTTGGAGCAATGTGTTTGTTAGCTGTGCTTTGGTCTAGTATTACGCATTATGGTACCGTTGGGTATTGCTAGATTGCTACTGAGTGCTACATACCCAAGGACGCTTCAATTGTCATCAACCGGCGCCCATTATCCATTTAACGTCTACATCGCTAACAAAGTCTCGCGTCTAATACTATCAAATCGCGCAAAAATACTTCGCATTTTATTTAGATCATAATAATAGGTGATATACATTCCTGAAAAATTCACAAACAAGGCACGTACATAATGCTTAAAAATAATCAAAATTTAGGTATTTGTTGTGCTGAAATAGACCAATTTTTTATGAAAGGCAAATGCGTACAAATGAATAAAAACATAATTAAAGGGAATCTACAGTATGTCCTTAGTTTCATTGGAGATTTATAACAATGCAGATGCAGACGCATTGGCACGGAGAGGACAGTTTGCGTATTTCTTACATGCAGCTGATCTGCTGGCTACCCCACTTGTGGGATATGCCGTGATGGTATAGTAGTAGTAGTAGTAGCAGAAGCAGTCTACTGACCACTTATGTGAGATTTGTAGATAGTGATTGTATGATACAGTCTTAAGTGACAAGAAATTCAACTAGGCCAGATATTTTTTTGTAAAAGTATAAGAAAGCAAAACCCATCACGTATTTATTGGTGACTTGCATAGAAAGTAAAAAATAAATACAATATGATAACAAAATCATGAAGAATGATTGTATAGTACTTGGAATACCTTTTTGAAAGTTAATTTTAATATAATTAAAATAGATTTAAAATAAATCACTGTATACTTTTACTATGAATAATATTTGACTCAGAGACCTTTCGGGTAGGCGTATTTTGAAAGTATACAATGCCAGTACGCATTCATAGTGTTTTTGCAATGTATGTTTTCAAGTTGTGTAACGAAAAATAGTCTCAGAAAATATACACGATTTCTGCGTAATTGTCGTGTATACTTTCTGACGCTGATTCAGTGAAACGTATTTCGAAAGTATACAACGCCATTACGCACAGGTTGGGACTTCTCGCGTATAGTTTCAAATATTAATAAGCATAAATATTTTAAGAAACTATACATGGTTATTACGCTCTTATCGTGTATATAAAAATATTTTTATTACCTACTTATAAGAAATATTTTTATAATAAAAATATTTTTTATAATATGTTATGAATATTTTTATTGTAAACAAAACAAAGGACAAAAATATTTTCATTATATAAAAGAAACACAAATGTTTAAGTACTTAAGTGCTACTTCAAAAAGACGCCAGTCAAATATTAATAAAAATATTTATTTATTTAAGTACATTTACAATTTCGCTTTTACATGTTGACAAATTTAAGAAATTTTAACAACACCAAGTAAATCCAAATAACAAAAATACAGGTAATAAAAGCAATAAAAAATTATTAATAAAAACAAGACGTATAAAAATAATAAAAACAATTATATATGAAAAAAAGAGAAAGCAACAAATCAAAATAGCTACTTGGATTCTAAGAACGTTGCTTTGTGTAGCGCTTAGAAAATGTTCACGATTATTCCGCAATGGAAACTTGTGCAGTATGTTTTTCGCACAAATTTTAGTGTACGTTATTGGAAAATATACACGATTAGAGCGTAATAACCATGTATAGTTTCTAAAAATATTTATGCTTATTACTACTTGAAACTATACGCGAGTATTCCCAACCTGTGCGTAATGGCATTGTATACTTTCAAAATACGCTTCGGGTAGACACCCATCATCAGCGAGTTTTTTTATTAGAAACTAAATACAAGGAAGAAAAGTTACGGATGTTTACAATTATTATAGGATAATAGGTATAATGTGTCTGGGTAAGGATGTATTGATTGTTCATAGTGAAAGTATTACAGTGTTTTATTTTAGATCTATTATAATTCTATTAAAATAATGAAGAGTGATCTGAATAGAACATTATATACGGCGCCCTTGAGGTCATGTTATGAGTAAACGGCGCTTTACAAATTGTCCATATATATATATTATATGAGTGAACGAAAATATAGTAACAGATATTTCATAATTGTTTTTTACCTACTTAGTAGCTCTTCGGTTTTTTATCTGTAAATTTAATTAATTTATTTCATTTGAGTAATCATTTAACAGACGAAAATAATATAAAATGCAAAAATATCATTAATTTCTTAAATAAAGATAACCTCAGTTCATCAACGACTAATAAGAGGCTCGGTAATTGAATTTAATTTTAAAAAACGCAATAATATTAAACCATTATGCACACATATCTTGTACAAGATTACAATTTAATGTTTATGTTTCATGCTAAATTAAACAACTTTTAATGATATATTTCACATGAAATGTGTCAAACTATTGTTATTATAACAAATCTAGCCCAAAAATAAAATTTCAATTCGCTGTTATTTTTTTCAAACGACAGAAAGAAAGCTTTAATAAGTTAAACCATGAATATTTCGGTCTTCAACATTGTCTCCTACGCTATGGTCGTTTTTTGTATCTATACACTGGGAAAAATACTAACGAAATTTCACAACGAATCATTGGTACGTACTCTCAGATTAGGACCAGAGATGGTACAAACGATTCATTAGAACGAATCTGTAATATCAACTTTTCGCAAACAAATTGTTAGTAAATTTACCAAGTACGTACCTTAATTAGGTATGAAAATTATGTTTATTGTGAATCGTTTGTACTATCTCTGGTCGTAATCTGAGAGTACGTACCAATGATTCGTTGTGAAATTTCGTTAGTATTTTTCTCAGTGTATCATCAGCTGTATGCAATTAACCTGTAAGCTGTCCTCTCGTTCCAAAAAAACTTTGACATTCAGGATGGGTGGCACACCTCATTGCTAGACATCGTATTCCAACGATAAACTAACCGTCTGTACATTGAATTGAATAACTGATATTTTTATGATACTTTGAATCGATTTGAAATATTGTACATTGAGAGATAGTCAGACTGTCACCAGCTTTAGAAGCAAATTGAAAACTGAACTCGTCACCGGCGCCCTTGAGACGGTCTAGGAGCTGTTAAACGGCGTCAAAATAAAATCATCCAGAATCATCATCATTGTAACCAATGTACAGTGAAGAATGAAATAAATAAAATGTCTTTATTTTTCGAACACCCGCCTTTTACAAGACACTCGAAAACTTACGGAATAAAGTGGGAGACCAATTTTTTACCAGGCGCTCCGCAACTAGTTAATGAAAGAAATTCCACTTTTTTTAGCTCGGAGGTACCTAGGTAAAATTCTAAAAATTTAATATCTTTACCCTTTCTGGCTGGGCCGATGATAATTTAGCAAATTCCAATAGCAATGATGAAGAAACATGTTGCGTTCTTATAAAGGCCTAAAAATATTACTTTGTAATTACATACGTGGACGTGGGTATTTAAAAAGATAAATCTTTTTTATGACTTTAGATAATTCAATTAAATTAGTTTTTACGATTGTTTTATTGATTTACATACAATGTAAGAGTTTTTATTTCAATTATTGTCAACACCATTTTCTCGACACTTCACGGCCTCTCAGTTTCTTTTAACGGACAACTGGATATAAATAAACGTGGATGCCACATTATACATACGGGGAAAATGAAGTATCACCAAATTAAATTATTCAGAAATTAAACGATTACTAAGTACTTTCATGGCCAAAATGGAAGTACTAAATAGAAGCTTTATTTCTGAATATTTAGACGAAAATATCAACGAAGTATAAAATATATAAATATATTCATATGTATGTGCATATTTTTTTTTTAATTTTATTTATTATATTGATGGGTTAGTTGGAAGATGTCGCTTCTGCGATAAACTCGCCCATTGTACAATATTATTTATTTGTATCACATTGTTTTATAACTTTGTATTTGTAAATATTTAGTGTGCAACTAAGTTTATTATTACTATTATTATAAAAAAAATCACATTCATTGGATTTATAAAAGAGCAAATATATAATTTTTTAAAAACAACGTAATTTTTTTATTACAATCCAAGCCCAATGCTAAGGATAGGTACTAGGTCAGTGGTTCTTAACCTTTTTGGGGGTACCGAACCCCACCAGTTACATAATATGCATTCACCGAACCCCTCCTAATTTGAAAAATAAAATTAGATTTTTACAAATTCAAAACATGGTACATATATATTTATATACCTATAGGTGTACAAGTTTAGTGTTGCCAGATGTAATAATTGGATTGTCATGGCCACAATGTTGGATTTTTAGAATAAACTGGCAACATTGTTTTTCAAACTTGTGATGCGGTTTGAAGGAATTTTTTTTTTTATCGGAGTATTTTTTTCTTTTTCCAACTCGCAAAACTATCTTGCCTTTAAAATGATTTTCACCGAACCCCCAAGACTGACTCACCGAACCCCTGGGGTTCGATCGAACCCAGGTTAAGAACCACTGTACTAGGTATTTCCAATAAAATTTACACAACAATAATTTATTGTTTCGCATGTGTATGGACCAGGGATGTTGCGAATATTCGCATCCGCATCCGCAAATGCGGAGCTTCCGCATGTATTTGGACATCTGCATCCGCATCCGCATCCGCAATAATCGATGCGGATGTTCATGCGGATGCGGATGTAAGACAATTTGCGACAAGAAAGAAATGGGGCGGGGCCGGCGAATGGCGCGTGCCGTTCGCACTTGACATTAACCAATGGGAGCGAAAAAATTGGTGACAAGATCCGACGCGTTTTTATTTTTGCCGGTTTTATTTTATTTTTGCAAATAACAAAAAAGAAAAAAAATATTTCATCCATAAAAATCATAATAAGTACTTATTGTAGCAACAATTTCGTCACATATTTGACAGTGGGGCCAACCAACTAAGATAGTTCCTACTTTTTTTCTATAACATCTTGAACATCCGCATCCGCATCCGCATCCGCATCCGCGGATGTGAGCCTTCAAAAATCCGCATCCGCATTCACATCCGCGGATGTGTAAAAATCGACATCCGCAACATCCCTGGTATGGACATTACAAATGATGCGTTAGATGTAACGCTGTCATTTGAGAGTTCATGTAAAAACAACTTCATTCACTCTTTCATTCTCCCACAAGTGGGGTAGCCAGCTGATAATCAACTGCATGTAACAAACATACAAGTCGTCCTGTCCGCGCCAATAAAACTTAAGACATTCCGTATGGGTAGCTTTAATATCTCATCGCTGAATTGAAGTTTTTAAATATCTTATACGTTATGTCTTATGATACTCAAAAATTAACAGAAAAAAGTGGGATACCTATTTATTTCTGTTGACCCCACGGAAAACAAATAGCGAATTCATTAAACAAATATGTTCTTTGGTTATAACTTAACATTGCTTGAATAATTTATCAAAAAATAATATTTCTGAGATACTTATATTTCACTATGTAATAACCATACCTACATAAAAAAAATGAAACGGGGTTTCGAAGCCACTTACTTTCTCACGCTTATACAATTAAAACACAATAAAACATCGTCCTTTTTGTGGCTTCGCTCTTCCTGACAGTCTTGTGTTTGCAGAAAATGCCCTGATGTGGTATGGAGACGTGTTACTATTAGATATTATATCGAATCGGGGACGAGTTTGAAAAAAAAACGTAATATGATCTGAGAGCGATGGTTTATAATATTGTAAGGACCACAACGGACGCGTATAATAATATGTGAATTAATTGTATGAGAACAATATAACTTGGCAGACTTTGGATATTATTATAACATTGTCCATCACACTGTTACCAATGGTTATCAGACCACAACGATCCTATTGTCATGTTATAATCCACAACACAATCATGAAGGTAGGTGCAGGTAGGGGCATACAGTGGATTCAGGCTTCATTCATCACAACAAAATATTATTTAGTTATTATTGGTTGATTCTTTTTATTTTAATACAATATTATGACATGATATGAGCGTTTATATTACCACTTTAATAGGCACGTTATCTAAACTGATTATTGTCCTGTCTGTTTGATTCTTCTTCGTGTTATTATTTTATTTTTGTAGGTTTGTTTTATTTGTGATCATTTCGGATATATTTAAAGTGCATTTTAGAAATTAACAAATGATAGGTATATTCGTAAATTTCTCAGCTAATGTGATTTATACATATTTAGGTAAATTGAAACGAGTGTTTCTTTCCACTATTAATTAATAATCGCGAGAGAGACATCTTTTGACTATCAGGTCATTATCAATCTTTGATAATTGAATGATAATGATCTGATACATCGAAATACGTATCTCTCGTGATCAATAATTTATTATAAGAGAGAAACACTTGTTTCAATTTACCTAATTATGGAATTCTACTTCGTGTGCACCGACCTAATTTGTACATATTTCTCTTGTGCTGATAAAATTAATTCAAAATCGCGTTACATATTAATGATGACGATTGCCTTCTATTTTTGAATTTGTGTTCCATTGTGAGTTTGAGGTTTTTTAATATTAGAAGATCTAAATGAGAATTTAATATTATTACCATTAATGGAAGTATTAATCATGTTGTAGGTATTACAAAAGAACCGATTAAAACTTAGTTGTGGCACAGATCTGTAATTGGAGTAAGTACTATATGGGAATCAAATCCTTTTGCAGACATTATACCACGATTGAAATAAGAATACTTGGTGTGAAAATGTTTAGAGATTAATGTGGGCTTATTGAGTATACAAGCAGCTTTAATACAGATCAATCCCAGATGCTGGAACAAGCGGCCTCTGTGTCTGCGAGAGGAGGTGAATGGAGAGAGCTTTAAAAGAGGACTGAAGACGCACCTTTTTGCTGCGAGTTTCGGGTGATAGACGCGGTATACGGCGCCCTTGAGGTCATGTTAAAACGGCACTATACAAATTGGATCATTCATCTACCTATTTGTAAAAATCTTTTCTTTTTTTTATGTTTCAAATTGTGTTTTTTTTTAACGTTTCAATTCCAATAAGATAAGTTCAATTTCAAAACAAAGACATGAAATTTCCAAAAAATTTAAAGATTTAACACAAAATTTTAAAATTAAACCGATTTTTTTTTAAATTGAAGCAGAAATCGTAAGCAGAATAAACCAGGCAAGGATTGCCTTTAACAAAAAATCGAAGATATTGGAATCCCCAAATATTGACTTAAGCGTAAGGAAGAACCTTACTAAAGCCTTTGTATGGAGCATTCTGCTTTATGGTTGTGAGACATGGACCATCAGCAAGAGTGAAAGCGGACGGTTGGCGGCCTTTGAAATGTGGTGCTACAGACGCATGCCTAAGATCCATTGGTCGGAGCACGTCGAAAACGAAGAAGTATTAACCAGGGTAGGCGAAAAAAGGCAACTCCTTAAGAGAATCAGCCAACAACGAGCTAACTGGATTGGCCACAACATCAGGCACCCAGGACTACTCATAGCCATCGCGGAGGGTAAGACCGAGGGGACAAATGGCAGAGGCCGACCAAGAGACGCATATATGGACCAACTGAAGAGTGATATGAACTGTGGCTCATACGTAGAGCTGAAAAGACTGGCTGAGAATAGAGACGAACGGAGAAGAAAAACCAAACTCGTTGCAGACCAATCCAATGGATTGTAACTCATTATATATATAAAAACCGATTTTTTTTAAAAAAAAGTACGCAAAGAGAGATGAAGAACCTTTGCCTTTTCTCATAATTATATTATCTTGACAATGATTTTGGAGTAATTGAATAAAAACACGGGGGATAATACCAATAACTGAATTAAAATAAGTGTATAAATAAACTTTATTGAATATATGAAATTCCTACAAAAAAAATAACATTTCGTTTGGGATCCCCTAAAAAATAAATTATTAATAATAAATATAATATCAATTGTATGCGTAGGAACTTAACGATATTTATTAAATTTGTAAATTGTTAAATCCGTGATATTTACAGTAAAAAATATTACTTTGAAAACACGAAGTATTAATAGATACCTACCTGGAAAGGGCATTTTTGAATGCATTCATTGACCACATCTGAAATCTCGTCCTCCAGGAGTTCCGACTTTGCACAAATTGTACAAAAAACTAAAAACAATATTGCAAAATACAATATTACAGTCGAAATTTTTGCCATAGTGGCGCACTACAAAATAATTTTTAAAAATATGTATATCAAAACATCGTTGTTCGAGATTTGCACACATCGACTGCGTAATATTGAAAAAATAACATAAATACTAAGAACACATTTGTAAACTTATTTGAAATTTTAAAAAACTTATTATAAAAATACTTTGACACAGTTTGCTAACAAAATTAAACGCTAATTTCTATTGTTTATCAAATATTTTGTTACGATGAATTTGTTTGTTAGGTCTGTGATGCACGAGCGCGACCACCCAACTCGACGCCTCTTTTCAAACTAAATTTATTTGACGGAAATGGTAGGCGGGAAGCGTTCGTTCGTAAAACCGTAGCTGTGTCGCTGTGTATATTGTTTCCTTTCAGCGTAGATACCTAAAACTCGTAATACGAAATTACTATCATTTTGCAAATTATCCTTTTCATCCCTTGTTTTCATATTCATTTATTATCTTTAAACTCAGCTTTGCCCAAGAAATAACCATCAAATCATTTTGATTATGTAACAATAAAATAGTTCTAAAAGGTATCTGAAAATTCAATTAAGTAAATTTTATAACAATACACGGAAAATTATACTTATATTCCTCCTTCATAAAAATTTGGTGACTTATTTGATATCTACATTTTTTTTATCCAGGACTACGTTCAATAGATGAGAGTTCAAATATGGGACATAATACATACATATATAATATTTCGCGATAGCTTGTCTATTATGCACAATAATAAATTGTGTAGATATAGGTATATCTAAATAGTTACGAAATCATACATTTAATTTTAATTTATACTCGTAGGTTACGTTAAGTGTCAGACCGCAAATCAAAAAATAAAATATCGAATTAAATTAAAAAAGGAATACAGACAAAAAAATATTTTAATTTAAATTACCATTACTAATATTGGAAAAACTTATTGCTAAACAGCAGGTGATAGAAATATTAACTATCTGGCCTGTGTACATTCATTACATGCAGCTGATCCGCTGGCAATGGTCTCGAACGTCATTGTACAAAATCGGTAGAACTCCCCACAAAAATCGGTATATTTGTGTCCAAATTCGGTATACGTCAACAAAAATACCTTTTTCTACAGTGTATCAGGTATTTGTACCGACGATGTCAATACCTATCAGATACTTTTCTTTTTACGAAAATTTCTACCCCCCCGTTGCCGAATTTCCGAAATGGTATAGGATTTGCAATATTTCAAAAACTTCTCGGTTTTCCTAGAATATTTTCTCGCAGTACCTTTTTCTACAATGTACCTGGCATTTGTACCGACGAAGTCAATATCGGGTACTTTTCCTTTTCACAAAAATTTCCGAAATGGTATAGGAATTTGAAATATTTCAAAAACTCCTCGGTTTTATTAAAGAATATTAATTTGCTCGAATCTATAAGTATCCGGTACTTTTTCCGAATACCCGGTACTTATCTACCGAATATACTTGCCTGTCGAGTCTGCCGACAAATGGTAAAAATCGGTAGATTACTAGACCATTTCGGTATATCGGTAGGACACGGCCCATTTCGGTATAAATACCGAAAAATCGGTAGGTTCGAGACCACTGTCCGCTGGCTACCCGACTTGTGAGATACGCCGTGATAGTATGGTAGCTGTAGATTTCTGAAAATTTGAAATCAAATTGGGATGATACAAATGTTCTAGAATTGGGTATTATTATTTGCTACCCACCCTGAATGTCTTAATTTTTGTTGGCATGGAGAGGACAGCTTGCATGTTTATTACATGTAGCTGATCTGTTGTCTACCCTACAAGCAGGATATACCGTTATGGTATAGATCAGTGGTTCCCAAACTTTTAATTTCGCGTACCACTGAACTGAATGTAAAAACGTTTTATCTAATTATTTACTGTGTATGTCCTATGGCCATGGGTGCTTGCGTACCACCTTAATAATTGTCGTGTACCACTAGTGGTACGCGTACCATAGTTTGGGAATCACTGGTATAGATAGTTATTATTTTTTATAAAGAGTGATAATTTAAATATCGGATTATTTTAATTAAAAAAAACAAACAGATGGGCAGCTGTTTATTTTCATACTTTTTTCTGGGCATCAATGCTACTTTATTACTTCTAAGAGGACACCTGGATCTTTTATTAGAAGTTTTGATTATAATATTAAAAACTTCAATTTTTACATTCTATCACCATAATGACATACCAAATGTTCCTAAGTAGGTACCTACGTAGTATGGAAATAGCCAAAAACATTATACATAGTAAAATATTTTCACTATATATCAAAATGGGCACCCATCTCTCTCTGGAAGTCAGGCCCACAGTCATACGTACTAATAAAACAGCATCCGGGATATTGCTGGAGGATTCCGTAATACCTGTTACTTCCTAAAACTGTCGTGGATTCTTTAGTTTGAGGATGTCTTAATAGCTCTCACTTTTCTCGAAAAATCCAACTTCCTTGAGCTGGGAACCTTTTTTAGGTCTACACATTTTACAAAGTTGTGTCCTATTATTGAGCTGAGCTCAACCGCATCCTCTAAAAAAAGTCCTGGATAGATCTTTAGCTAATGCACTTATGATTTGAAGGGCACAATAGTCATAGTGGGATTGAAAAGGAAATAAAAAAAAAAAATATTGCTTATTGTAGTAGGCATCTTTATTCAGATGGGTATTATGTATAACATAAAACTATTATAAAAAAAATAAAATGATAATAATAAATGCAAACAACCAGTAGAGGTCCAATTAACTAAATACGGAGTTAATTATGCAGCCAATGCGATAGATCATCAAGGGATAACTAGTCAAAGAGACAAGGTAACTGTTACCAAAACAGTGAATTACTCAAAATAATTATAAAATAATCTGCTGGCTACCCCACTTGTGGTAAGTTTTGTGATGATACAGATGGACATTAAGTAGATTTATAACTATATGTTATAAAGAAAAAGATTGTTCATCATTCCTTTGAAGAAGTTTTTTGTTACAAATAATTGTACTTCTTCAAAATTCAAAAATGTATATCACTATAGAGTAAAACGTGAATATTTTTTTATACTACACATAATAAAAAAAATCACATTTTAATAAAACAATCCTATTTAACACAATTAATTAGGCATATATGATTTAAAACTAAAAATAAAAGTATTTTAAGTAGGTCATCTTGATATAATAATTTTACAGTTAGTATCTAAGACTTATGCTGAAAATAATAAATTCTTTATAACACAATATTATAGACACAAAATAATACATAATTTTCATTAAATGGTAGCAGAGGTGTAATATAAATGAAATAACCACCTTCCTATTCATTATAAATATCCTTATAATTAATAATTTGTAACCCGATAACTTAATAATATACTTGATTTGAGAATTAGCAAAGAAAAAATTAAATTTTGCTAATTTTTACTTCATTAATCAAGTAAAGAATTAACCTGTAAAGGAGTACCAACGCACCGGTGCGTGCAAGAAATATTATGGGATCTGGAGTACGCACGCACCGGTGCGTTTGATCCAGTAATATTTTGGTATTCCCGCCAAATTCGTCAATTTCATCATTGGTCCAATCTGTCGGATGTACTTTACCAATCACAAGAAAAAAATCAAAAATAGGCGTGTTTAGACCTTATTTATCACCTATACAAAATGTCACGTGACCGCCGCTTGAAATACCTAGCCGTTATCGCGGTTGCAAACCATTTTGCTGCGTGCGTTCGTGCGCTATGGGTGTTATTTTATGGAGTGTTTTTGTGATTTTTTTTTACTTTTTGTCTGGAGTCTGTCTGTAAGTCTGGACAATTTAATTAGTTTTTAGTACCTACATAAGTTTTTATTACAAACTAATAAAAATAAATATTTTTAATAATAATAAATATTCCTATGTTGAACCCATTGTTGACAATACTGGAGCAGACATGACGTATCAAAATTGTTTTTGTTATATAACTCCGTTATTATTAATTTTTGAGAGTTGGTTCTTTATAAACATTTATTCTAGGGATCATTTTCTATAACATGCAATAAAAAAATATTCAAAAAGTGAAAGTTGAATTAATTCACTCTGCCATACACTTTTATTTTTTCTTTATTCACTCACGGACAGGTTAAGAGATGAAAACAGCTACAAATTCCACTTATTTATTTTTAGTTCTAGTTTGCATAACATGAAGTTAGCTATGCTGACATTCGCAAGGCAAACTGTGACCAACTTCATAGAATAATAAAACAAAAAAATTGCTTTACTATATAGACCATTAAAGGATGACGTCACAGAAAAATCATTGAGGGGCATCAGGCATCCCAACACAACAGACGATTACGGTGTAATATTAGGTGGAATGCCTAAAGAATACCTAATAATCAAAAAACTGTCAGTGTCGATTTTGTTATTATTTTGTCGTCTGAATTTCTTTTTTTTCTCTTATGGCATAACATCCTACAAGGATGATTTGCGCATCTGACTGTTTGCCCCCCAAGCAAAAGCAAATCCATAGACAAGACCACGTGACCTTTAATGGTCTATTGTGAGTAAAATAATAGGGATACCGTTTCTAACATCTAACTTTTTCTTTGCAATAACTCTCCTGGATAAGTTATTCTAATAAAAGAAAAAAATATATGTCTATAAAAACTAGGTTATGTATGTAAAAGTTTTTTAACTTTTAAAATAGATTGACGATTTGGTACACAAAGAATGAAAATAAATGAGCGCCTTTGATTACTATAAATGTAGCTACACAATATCTTGATGCAGAGTGCATAAGAAATAGTCTAATTTACAAGAATTTACGTGTAAAAAAACTAAATTTGCACTTAAGGGTTGCTTCAAAATTTGTTTTATCACATGTAACTGATGACGCCGGGTCCCAATGCATCTGAAAAAAGACAAAAGAATTAGCAACAGATGCAAATCAAAGACTACACTTTACACCAGTGCTCTTGAGAGAATTTTAAATGGTGTTGAAATAAATTTATCTATACTATTGTAAAAACTATTTACACTCATATTATAAATATGTCAAAAGGGAAAAAAGGAAGAAAATATTACACAATTATTCTTACCACTCCTTCAATCATTCTCTCTTTTAACATGTGGCCTCTCGTCTCCTCCACTATTCTTTACATCATCATCATCTGTACCGTCATCCCTGCTGTTCTCGTGCAGTAGTACATACTCCCTCTGGCTGAAGCCAAACTTCACTACATCCCTCTCCAGTAGTTCCACATACTTCTGTGGATCTATCTTCTTGTTGTTTACAAATGTCCCGTTTGCAGAGCCTGGAAACACAAATTGAACTAAATAATTGAAGACACATGTGGATTAAATTACTATACAACATTATAATAGGAAAGCATTGAGAATTTGGGGTTTAAATTTTGACCACAATCAATAATATTGTAACATAACACCCATAGTCCACAATTATGGTATAAGAGCAGCTTCTCTATTAAGAAATTGATGAGTTCGTCGGTAGCCTGGAGGTAGAGTCTCGGCCTCATGATCAAGGGGTCCGTGGTTCGATCCCAGGTGCCGGCAAACTCCCCTTTCACGACACAAGCTTTTAGCTTAGTGTGAAAGGTGTATAAGGTTGTATTTGGGTTTATGACAAAACCCAGATATATCTTTTTTTTTTTAAATGGTATTCCAAGAAAGAACAGAAATAGAAATGGATTCCTATACTACACATTTGATAATCATAATAGAATTCCTAATGACAATACAGAACTAAAAAATGGGAAATACTTCGGGCACTAATTCAAGAAACTACTGCTAAGTGATGGGAAATAAAAAAGTTAAATCTAGATTTGTATTTGTATGCCTTCTGAGATTGGCAACTTAGTTCCTTTGAAGGTGTATATTATGTAAATAAATTAAACAAATAACACCTTCCACTGTTAAACTCAGATTTCTGATACTTTCTGTATTTTATTATAGCTTCACATGATAGATCTGCTCATAACACCTTTGTGAAAAAAAAGTAAAGAGGTTTCATCAATAAATTGATATGTGAATGATCAATTATTACCTAAATCAATGATATATGGTCTAATTCTTTTGCCAGTGGAGCCATCATCTCTTGTAAATGGTACCAGCCTGTATTGCAGAGCCGCATGTTGCTTGCTGACAGATGGATGGTCCAGAGGGATATCTGCAACCTTGCGATCACGTCCTAACAGGAAACATGACTGCCTGTGAATGTACAGAATCGGCAAGGCCTTGTCTCCTTTGAATGGATAGAATCTGAAACAACATAACAGAAATTAATGTATCAATAACAAAACTGAAATGTGTTTCTGAACATGTTTCTTTTAGCCCAGGAAATATAGACAAAAAATCGGGGTTTCAGGGAAATAATTTATAACCAGCTGAAATTTTCAGGGATGCAATATTCACAGCCAGAAAAAGTATAAGAATAGTTTTTTTTTACGATTTATTGATACATAAAAAAATTATGGGGTAAAATATTAAAAATCACAAAGATCAAATAAGTAGGTAGATACGCTAAGGCAATTGGATTCTTTTGATCTATAGTGAGGCAAATTTTTGTCCCCTTATCCCCTTAACAGATCAACGAGAAGTTAGCTACAATACGTCATTTGCTAAATATTGTCTGACAAATTAGGACGGCGTGTTATCTTTCGGTTATATCGACGTGTTTTCGTATTTATTTTAAAGTGAAAGTGTTATTTTCTTAAACAGTTATTGTGTACACGATTTCAAGAATGAAAACCTGTTCATTTCCGTTCTGCAAAAGAGTTTATTTGTAGAATAAATCGGAAGTATCCTTCCACTTGTAAGTATGAAACATTTTTGTGTTTATCCGTCTTATTTATTATATTTTAGTAATATAATCAATCATAAATAATAAATATACAATAGCTTTAACGTTATGTGTATATTTCATAACGATATCACTTGATTTTAGGAGTAAAAACTCATTTTCAATATGTGTTTTGACGTTTCAAACTTTTGTCATAATGTCATAGGCATGGAAATTGAGCGTCGATGTTTAACATCGATACGTATATTTGTTAAGAATATTTTTGTATAGATATAACGTAGTTATTAAGAAACTGAATTCTATTTAAAAAAAAATTCTGTTTCAGATCCTGATTCTTGCCCCCGATTTTAAATTTACACACCTTGCATTTGATTGATACTCAAATATGATATCGATTCCTCAAACCGCTGACTGCTCATTTAATTAAATCTTATGTATGTTTGGCGAATAAGATCAATGTTGTAGAAATTTGTAATAGATATTTTAATATCAGAATAATATTTAACGTATTAATTTATCAAACTTGTTTTA
Organism: Athripsodes cinereus; assembly: GCA_947579605.1. Taxonomy (NCBI): domain Eukaryota; kingdom Metazoa; phylum Arthropoda; class Insecta; order Trichoptera; family Leptoceridae; genus Athripsodes; species Athripsodes cinereus. Next base: position 17,485,542 of record OX388316.1, on the reverse strand, counting down.
TTTATCACTATTCCCAGCAAAATTCCAAAACAAAATTTAATTTTCTTTTTAATTAATATGGACAGATTATCATTGTTTTAATATCTAGTAGCAGATCTATTGTAACACATATCAAAAAAGCTTTCACGTGAAACTTGTAAACAATTAATTTCCTAATGATTTTACTAAATTGACGTTTGTTTTGCATGAAGTATTATATATTTTTTTCTTACTATACAAAGTTTTAATGAAGCATATCGACGGCTTAATCCGCAAACAAGATAACTCCTTTTTTTGTCAAATTGATTTTATTGCGCTAACAGGTTTTATTAGATGTAACACATAATCCTGTAAAATGATAACTCCCAAATATTTTTTAAAACTAACAAAAAATGCTACACAAAAATAAGATAACTCCATGCAAACATCTGGCAATTTGGTAAAAACGCTAACTCCGTCATTTTACCGCCATTTGTATGACAGCTGTCAGTGTGTGGTGACGTTTTTGTTAGAAAACATGCACCCATGAAACTGAAATAACGCTAACTCCATTGAAATTGTATGAAAATATGGTTAGCAAAAATGCTAACTCCTTTTTTAGAAGAAATTTTGAAAAATTACGTCATTAATACTACATTATTATTATTTATTAATGATTTTGAACTTAAAAATAAAAAACAGCAATGAAAGTTCATTTTAATGTATTTATTGATATAGGATAAGGTTTTATATTGCTCCTGTAAAGTTTGGTTTAAGGGAGTTATCTTGTTTGCGGATTAAGCCGTCGATATGTCAAACAGATCAAATATATGAACAACTTAAGCAAGGAGTACTGATTATTTCGTGTATGTGGAGGTCTGATAAGTTAGTATTTCCATCTATGCCTACCCTGCCAGACATATGGTGCAAGTATTAAAAATAAAGAAGGTTAATAGGTAAGAAAAGATTATTATATGATGAAATATTGTTATATGAAAACATTGCATGTAGGATAGGGTCTTCGATTATGTTAAAAACATCGATGATTATAAATTGTATTGACATCACTTTGTAGCTAACTTCAATTCTTGGAATTCTCAATAAGAATGGAATGGGATTTTGGGCTCATGTCATCTCTTTATTATTACTTACACTATGAAAAATCATTATTTTTTTATTCCGAAAAAAATATTTCATACTCAAAAAAATATTATTTGTAATTTGTTTAGACTTTATTAATATATTTCTACAAAAACAAACATGTTTCCAGATTACATATCTTTTTTCAGAATATAAATGGTTTTTTATTTACATAGATATAATGAAAACATTTAGCAAGGTGCCATGCGCTTGGCGGCCATCTTTAATACGCCATTTTGGATGGAAGCTCACATAAGATTTTTAGAGACTTTTCAGGATTTCTTCCAGAAGCATCAAGAAACCATTCCTGAAAGTTTCAGCTGGTTATAAATTATTTCCCTGAAAAATCCTATATTTCCTGGGCTATTTTGGGAACACAGGGTGAAAATAAGTTTCTTCCATTCAGACCGATTTTCCACTATCAAATGAGTTAATTATTTCCACTGTAATGATCAACAATGTCTTAAGTAAATGAAATTTCTCTTCTATTCTGAACATAGACATTTTAATGGAATAAATAATTTTTGTTTTCATTCGTTCATCCATTTCTATATGTATGAATTAATCAATTAATACAGTGAATAAATTAATTCTTATCACCGTTCATAATATCCCTATGAGAATGATGTGTTGCAAAAGAGGATACATTCATCATTAAAAAAAATGTGAATTAATTTGTAAAACTATATACATATATGCATTATTTTCAATTGAGAACTTCCAACCTAAAGTAATTAGTGAAATAATACAATTTATTGTAGTTAATTTATTTAAATATCCTACCAACTTGAAACAAAAACAAGTAATAAATGTAATGAAAATGGAGTAAAAAGAATACATCATTTACCTCCACCTCCTCTTTGGTTTCCTTGCCTCTATGGGTTCTGTGTACTTGAGCACGACTCCATCAACTGTGTTAGCATCCTCGGTGAGTTTTCCAGAGAGTGCAAAGTTTGGTTTGTCCTTTTCTCCCTTCTCACCTGGTTTTTCCTGCTTCATTTCTTTCTTGCCCCATTCATAATTTTTGTCATCATCGGGACTTCTCCTGTCACTGAATCGAGCCATCTTGTCTCTGCCTCGACTCGCTTCACCCCCACTTTCTTTGTCATCCCTACAAAACAAAAAGCCTGATTTTAAGGAAAATTTCCATATTTCCCTCAAACAATCTTTAATAACTATTGTTTAAGAATAAGTTAACATTATTTCTTACTGTTGTTAGCATCAGGTTACTGACTAAATTAATTTTTCAACTTAATTACCATTCAACACTCCTCTAGGCAATAAAGGACAAAAACCATGTTCTCCTTTAAGAATGTCTACGCCAATTGAGTCACCTCTTCCCATAACTTTCCCAGCACTCTAGATGCCATTGTCATAGAAACAGTGTAGTGTGAGAGAAACGACAGAGTCGCCGGAGCTCTTGTGGACGAAAAAATATTGCTCTTCTATTATTGAACATGGTTTGGACATGACCTACCCAGGATCATCATCTCATTTATATTACAGAAACTGCAGATCTTTAGAGTGCAGTATCATCTGTGGCATACTCATTTATTCCAAATTAATTACACAAGTTAAAAAGCAGACAAACCTATTGTGGAAATCTGGCCTTGGTTTTTTTTCTTTGCTCTCCACCCTATCCGATCTCTCTGGTTTAACATCCCTAAAGAAAATAACACAAAAATTAGAGACACAATACAATAAAGATACAAATTCAGCTAACAACTTCGTGCAAATAAAATTACATTACTCGGAAAATATGTAAAGAAACAGTTTCACAGGAACTTGCACCATATTATATATTTAATCTTATGATGTATTTGATGGCTCTACAACAAATTACAAGTTTAATTTATTCGTTTTATGAGAACTTGTGAAACTATTCTTCCAATACAGAAAACGACAATGAGGTATTTACAACATGTTAACAGAAAATCAATTAATAATCTCAATTTAATTGTATACTGAGATGGCAGTACAAGTTTTCATAAAGTTTGTACTTTCATTAAAATAAAATTAATAAGTTCAATTTGACAATTGACTTTTAAATGAGAAGAAACAATATTTTTACACAATTTTAAATGTAAATAAGAACAGAAAAAAATAAAGAGAACAAATGCAAAAAAAGAAAAGAAAATGCATAATATCATTGGCAAACAAAAAAGAAATAAATTTAAAAATGATATTTTGACAGTGTTCACTTACAAGACAGACAAAAATATTAGTTTCTGTCTGATAGAAGATATCACAAATTTGATGCAAGAATGCACCAGAACAATACAAAAAAATTAAATTAAATTTACATACAAGAAATTAACAAAAAAAATATAACAAGTATAAAACTTTTCCCAAATAATCAATAATAATAAAATACTTAAAATTTTGTACTTTTATAGGCAGATGTATATAATATTATCACTCTCGCTATAAATTTCTTACCTCATCCAATCATTATTGAATTTTTCACTACAGCCATGACATTTTGTGAATTCCGAAAATATCTTATGATAATCATGTACCATACTACTGAACCATCTTGTAAACGTTTCTATTATCTAAACGTCTTTCATTTGTGAATAAAATCTCTTTGTACTGCATGTTCTATGAGACCGTTTTCTATACGGACTAAAGCAACAATTTAGTCATAAAGTATCTTGTACGTTATTAAAAATTCATCCAAATTATAAGCCAACTTACATTCTATTTGCTTTCACAAATTGAATACACCTTTTCACTGGCATTCCAAATTTTGTTTTCCTTCTGTTTATTCTAATAGAGTTTCACTCAAGAATAGCGCTTTTGGATACATTATGTTTATTTTTAAACACATTCTTATCAAGAATTTGTAGATACGTCTCCATGTTTCTAACATTGCAAATAATATCTTGATCCTTTTACTTAAATTTCACATTTAATGAAGCTGTTGAGTTTATGATGTTTCCAAAGATTTAAATAATTATCTTTTTGCTTCAACAATCACAACAACAACAATCAAGTGATATTCATTTTTTTTTCACATTTCATAGCATTATATTAAACATCTCAAGAGATCTTTTCATTTAAACAGCTACATTTGGAATGCTTTCTATTCATCCGCATCCACAATTATGTAATATCATATTGAGGTAATAATGTAAGAACTTCTGTAAACACTTCCGTTGATATTGCAGTTAGTAAAGTTTGTAGTGCTGACTGTGAACAATATAGTCGACATGAATCGCCATCATAAAATACTTACTATTTCATACAACTTTGTTCCAAATTATTAAATTTCTTCATGACATGTGACATTCACAAGCAATCTCAATATGCTCTGCACTGTATTCACTGATGACAGCTAATTGAGAATTTTGTTCACGTGTAGTTACACATAATATAATTTTATATAATTTTAAATTATGTATTAATATTTAGTAGTACTTTTAGTTTACGTACACAATTATCAAGATGTAAGAAGTTGTGGTTTATTCTAAGATAATTATTGTTTTGGTTAATTGAAATTAATATTTTCTTTTACCGTTGAACCAAATCAAAAATAATTTTGCAAAATTTGTCCTTTGCTTGATACAATTCATTCCATAATGTTGTTTAAACATATCATTCCATATATTTTACTCTTGCTTTGCATAACTAAAATCATACTTTTTATGAAACAAAAATCTGCGTGATGAAATTATTCTTTTATCTGGTATCCTCTGTCCACGACAAATGATGTATGTTGAAGGAATACAGATGAAAAAAACTATGTAGTCTCAAACACAATTAATATAGTAAATATCTCTGCTAGTATATAAAACACTGTTATGGACAGTGAATTATTTATGAATCATCTTCTAGTTTCTATAGTTTCTGATCTTGATCTGATGGTTCTTGATTGATAATTCTTGATTGTTTCATTTAACTTTAAATGTTGTTTTGTAGACTTATATACAGCTGACTCCTGATGAAATTTGTATGAAATTTGGTAGAACTCCTTGAAGTAATAAATATAGAAGAGTGTAAAAAGTAGATGAGGAAATTCTGATTATTGGATAATAATGTAACATTTCACTTTTACAAAATCTGACATTCATGTTGTTCTGCTTGTCATTGTAAATTCATTAACTGTATTTTCTAAAACAGATCCCATCAAGTCTATGTATTCAATAAACTGATGACTAAATACATATTTTTTAAACATATTCTTCAGATAGAGAACTCAATAAACATATTCTTCAGATAGAGAACTCAAAAAACATATTCTTCAGATAGAGAACTCAATAAACATATTCTTCAGATAGAGAACTCAATAAACATATTCTTCAGATAGAGAACTCAATAAACATATTCTTCAGATAGAGAACTCAATAAACATATTCTTCAGATAGAGAACTCAATAAACATACTCTTCAGATAGAAAACTCAATAAAAATATTCCTCAGATAGAAAACTCGATAAACATATTCTTCAGATAGAAAACTCAATAAACATATTCTTCAGATAGAGAATTCAATACCGAAATCACACTAATGGGATATAATTTTGCTGGAAATATCATGGAAATCACACCAAAAACATACATGTGTTCTTCACTGTAAAATCATAATTTTAATTCAATTTTTTTATTCACCCAACAGAGTTAAATGAATAAAAAATTGATTGTCATTTAATTTCTCAAAAAGAAATTCAAATCTACTTTGTAGACATTTCAGTGATGACATCAAAATCTTGATCCTTCCTTCACATCAAAGTTAAGTTGCTAATTTTTTTTTACACTAGTCAACTTTCAAATCTCAAATTCATGGAATTTTTTCAATTGTTTCGTAAACAACTTGATTGTGGATCAACACTCGATGAGTCAAACTCCATCTTTCTTTTCTTTGATGGCCCAGTAAAGACTTAGCCTTTTAAACTCATTGTGTAGACATTCAAAAGAATTCTATGTATCTTTTCAAGTCATTATTACGTGCCGCAAACATAAACCATTGTGATGATTTTATAATAAACATTCTGAATGTCTCTTAAATATGACATTATCCGTAGGGGTAGAATATTTTCATAGAGAACTTTTGGTTTGCTGTAAAATAAATAAAAATCAGTAAAAGTTGCCAGCTATAGGGGAAAGTGGATAAAGATGTTGTTAATTCAATGTGACCAAATAACAGAAAGCAAAAAGCATTTCATTAAAAAATTTATAATATCAATTGTTTTTAATCATATTTTGTTTATGAAACCACTCACAAAACTTTCTTTTATCTTATACATTTTAAATTATGGTGATTATCATTTAATGTTTAAATACAAAAGAAACAACTCAACAAAAAACAGACACATTAAATATTAAATGAGATATGAATTCAAGTTATACACTATTGTTAAATTGTTAAAACAGTTCCTACTAGATTTTTAGACGTTTCAAAATCATAAACTTTATTAAAATTTAGAAAAGATTTATACAAAGAATCATTTGACCATATTCAAAATATATACAAATCATATAGCACAACTTTAATTTATTAAGATAAACAAATTTACCCCTTGTTATACTTATTTTTTTATTTATGTCCATAATATTTTTTTCTTTATAGGCAACACCAAATGACTTGACAAATTATTGTGATAATAAAAATGGATTAAGTAAATTCTATAACATAATAAACAAAATTATAACAGGTGAGTTTAACAAAAGAAACATACCTTGATCTAGACGATGATTGATCACGTCTAATAGAGTTATCTTTAGAATTGTTGTCATCCCGGTCATATCTACGACTGAAAACAAAAGGAAATTAATTAATCTAAAAATCCAGATAATTGTTTCCAAATAACTGCATAAGTTAGCACTCCAACAATGAATCAGATCAGAAAAATTTCGCATGGTAGCCATGGTCTATAGTATCCAAGAATATCCATTATTCAATGATAATTGGCTAAAAAGAACGTTATTTTTCCATCTATAGGATTTGCAATGGCCTAGACTAGTGGTCGGCAAAGTGTGGCTCTTTGGCCCCGTAAGTGCGACTCTGAAGGCTTAGCCTAGAGTCAAATTTGTTAGTGAACGAAAAATTAGAAAATAAATTTATAAAAGTTCCTTACAAAAAAAGAATTTCACCACATAAAATTCATGTCATTAATAACCAAATTGCAGTGTTTGTTTAAATTTGTGGATACCTTACTCTCAAATTATTTTTTATTAAAATCTTTATATAGTTTGAAATCAAGCTTTATTCAGTGTACCCCTAATTTAGCGAAGGTCTAAAATTATAATAAAGGTATACTAAATTAATAACTAGATTTGGCTCTCATTTTTTTTATGATTGGTGTATTGTACTTATTTGGCTCTTTGGTGAATAAGTTCGCGGATCACTGGCCTAGATAATCTCATTCACAATACACGGTTCATGCGACAACAATTTCTGTACATTCAGCAAGCTACAGAAAAATGTGTTTCAAGTGGAACGGAAGTACTCTGCATGGGATTGTTTATAATTTGTGCTCCCGGGAAGAGCACTGCAAGCATAATAAAACCACACCAATAAAAATCTCAAATCTATGTAAAAATCAACATCAAATTATCATCCATAGAATGGACTGACAAAACTGATTGAAGCGAAACTGACAGTGAGTAAAATGATAACAATTAAGTTAAGCATAATAGATTGCATGATTTTATGTTTGTTTATGTAGAAATAGGTAAGTAGGTCAGTTTAATGGAATGATTGCTATTTAAAAGCATTTATTGTGATCTATTACTCATTTTTCATTTATATTCGGCTTCTGAATTACTTTCCTTCACATTTTATATAAAAATATGTGTATGACAACCTGATGGGCTACTGTTTTAATGTAATTTGATGTATCACTGGTAACACTAACACGGTAATGTAACACTGGTTTCTATTGTATTGTATAAACTGTATTATAAGTACCTAAGTAGGTACATATATTTTCTGTAGTGTTGTGTTGATGATAAATATGCAGTAAACAAACTTACTTATTGCTGCTCTCAGTTCTGGAAGGATAATCTCCTATCTCCTGGTTGTATTTATTACCTCTTTGATCACTTCTTGATTGGTAATCTGAACAGAAAAAAAATTGTATGACTATAAATTCATGATATTTTCAAAAAATTACAAGTGGCTTAAGTGTTTTTTTAAAATTATTTTTTTGTATTTGATCACATTCAAACTGCTAATATTCTACAGTCAGGCTACTGAACACAACATAAAATGATTCTGTGCCAATCAAGTCATCTCTTCCCATGACATTTGTGACACTTTGATGTTGATGTTGTCAAAGGAATAGTAATTATGAAATTTGGTCTTTTATAAAATATTACATCAATTGGAATATACCACTCATTGAATTTGGAATTTGGCCAATCAATTGTTCTATCTGTAGAAAAAATAAAATTCCCAGTCAAGACTCACCTTTCCTCTCATAGCCGGCTCCATCCTGTCGACTGTGGGTATCTCTGTGTTGATAGTGTGGCTTTCTGTTAATATCCTGACTTTTATTATTGTCTTCATATTTATCTCCATACTGAGGATGATTGTCTCTGTGGCTATTATTAAAATCTCGCCTCTGGTTGGAAGAGGATCCATACCTACATCAAACAAAACATTATTGCTACATGCACATCATCTACCAGATAAAAAATATACAACATAGCAAAGCGCCCACTTCTACATTCCCTGCTACAACTAATACCACAACTGCAAACCAGAATCCCAACACTCCCCAGACGCAGGGATTGTCATATCTTTGATGTCTTAAATAAAATTAATGACTAGGGTGTGTTAAGTTGAATTTTTAAATTTGTGGTTTACTAACAAAAGATTTTCTCAAATTAGATCTTTATATTTATAAACACAATAAAATAAATTTAAAGAATGACTAACCTATTTTCTGATTCAGAATACTTCTTTTCATAATGGTTAGAATTTCTCTTATCATCTCCATATCTGTTGTGTCCATCCCGATCTCGATTATACCCACTTGTTCCACCATTATCCCTCTTCCCATCATTATAATAGTGATCACTGTTGGTGTGTGATGGTCGTGGAACTTCATGTCTTTCAGGCCTATCCCTCTGCCTTCTGTCATCTATTTGTCTAGCTCTGGGATCAGGTCTGCTCTTGTAGCTCTCCACATATTGCCTGGAAGGCTCTCCTCTGTGCTCCTGCACTCTGTTATTATCATCACTCTTGTAAGGTGCTCTGCTGGGTTCATCGTGATGCCTTCTATCATCTTGATGAGTGTCAAAGACAGATCTGTTTGATGATGTGTGATGTCTGGGTTTGTAATTATCATTACGGTGATAGCTAAAATTAACAACACAAGATGTGAAATCATTGTGGATATTATTTATCTTGTCAACAGTGCCTATACACTATTCCTTTAATATCTCCGAAGATCAAAGGACAGACGATCATAAAAGTTAATTGATACATTTTATATATTGAATTAGACATAAACAACATTGAGATGATTACTATTTTTAAAAATGGCTCAAATAAGTGCTTGATTTTTATGTGTAAAATAACATCTCAAATAATAGTGTATACTGTACCTATCATCTGTTCTTTTGGTCCTGGTATCTCTGGAGTAATCCTCTTCTTCTGAGACAATCTGCTCAGCACTAGGAGCTCTCCCCAAGCAGACGCTCTTCATCTTACCACGCTGACTGTGATTAGACTTGCCCCCTGCACTATCCTCACGATCATCTTTATCTACAATTAATACATATACACATTTTAAAAATTTTATTTTTTATATCATCAAGAGTTTAAAAGAGAAAAATATTTACAGAATTTTAATTGAGTAAACAGAATTTTTATTTCTATAATAATAATAATAATAATAATCTTTATTGCACAAAATTAGTATACAAAGACATGGTAACATAACAATAGAATACATAATTTTGTGCAATGGGCGAGTTTATTGCTGAAGCGCAATATCTATCAATAGATTATCAGAAAATAAGGAAGAATGTGGAAGAAAAATTCAAACACATTTCAGACCAATCCAATGGATTGAAACCCACTATATATTCAAGGATATTTTATATCTATATCATAAAAATTATTATCAGTAGATGGGCTATGAATCAACAATTTTCATTTCAAATATTGTTAACGGTTGTACAAAACCAAAGACTTATTACAGTATATAACATAGATAATTATCTAAGTAATTAGTTTTATCAAAAGTTAAGTGTATTGATATAAATGATTTAATACCATTTTGATATGGTTGTCAACCACTGTACTTGGTGGAAGAAAAGAGTAAAAGTCCAGATAAGGTGAACGCATCAAAATTAAATTTATGAATTGTTTACTTCTATTATATACCATCACGGCATATCCCGCAAGTGGGGTAGCCAGCAGACCAGCTGCATATAAAACATGCAAGCTGTCTTCTCCGTGCCAATATAAAATTAAGACATTCAGGATGGGTGGCATTTTGCATAAAATAACAACAGACTAACTCTAACCTAACCTACAAATCAGTCAAACGTAAAAATTTAAGTAATTGTAACATGTCAAACGCACAGGAAAAATGCAAATAATTAATTTTGTGTTGAAAAAGAAAACACAAAACTCCGTCAGATTCTTATTGTCCAGGTAAAATACTACATATCGATGGCTAACTGGACAAATATTGTAGATCCACTTTTTATAGTTTTGAGAAAACTCGATTTGAAAGTTTGAATAGAGTAGTATTTGTATGTAATATGCATTTTTTAATTGATCATATCTCGGTTTGTATTGCGTGTGGATCAACTATATTTTCAAATATCAAAGACAATGTCACGTTTTACAAAATGTGTATCATAACTCAATTTTACCAAAAAGTGGACTTACAATATTTGTCCGGTTAGCCATCGATATTATTTACATAAAAACAATTGAAAATAATCGACGTTGACATGTTCACCTAATCTGGAAAAATTCCTACAGAAGTAGTAGTATTCTATTTATACTAATTTGATAACAATGTACCATTTCATACAAATTTAATATATTTATAGAATGTTTCATGGAAATAACAAGGATGTCATATGTGTCGCTGAGTTACGAAATCCGCTATAACACATTTTTGTAATACAGAGAAAATTGATAAAAACTATTATTTAAGTATTAAGCAAACTTTTTTGAAATAAAATAACTTTATTGATTGTAAGATTGGTGTAACAATTTATTTTTAAAATAAATATTGTGATTAAATAAAAAAAGACGGTTCATTTTGTATAAATAAAATTTCACGTGTCGGCTTTTGATAGGCACATGATGTTAAAGCGGGTTTCGTAAGACACACAGGATGATATAGTGGATTTTGTTAGAACTATATTTAAATGCAACATGATAATTTATTCCAGTGGCGTCAATAAATTAAAATGCTGATATTTTATTTTAACAATTATTTTTTTATATAAATAAAGCATGAGTATTTATATTTCAATAAAAACGTAAATTTAAATGAATTAACAAAATACGTTTTATTACTTGCTTTTTTCTACAGAAAATGTAATATTTTTGAAACTTGAGGAAATTGTTGCCGTATGTAGAATTATTTTTTGGTCACCAATTTTTTCAAAAACTTTTTTTATAGGAAAAAAATTGCAACTATCAAACTTAAGCGGCCCCACCCGTTGTTGAGTAATATGTACGAAACTTTAGGAAATTTATATTCGAAGTAAATTTTATTTTTGGCGGCAAAAAATAAAACCATCAAAAACAAAATCTAATTCAAATGTAAACTGGCCCCACCCGTTTTCGAGTATTTTTTCCCTTAGAAAAGTTTTGTATTCGAATTAGATTTTATTTTTGCCGGTTTTATTTTATTTTTGTCGGCAAAATAAATACGTCTTATTAAGTACCGAAAGGCATACAATTTTAGTTTTGATTATACAACTTACAAAAAAAAGTGATTTTAAACATCAAGTAAGAATTCGCATTACGTGAAAGAAATGATAATCTATATTGTACATAAAAAAATTGATGACTTTGGCTGAGGCACAAAAATGTTTCGGAGACATTTTATTTATTATGCATATATTTTTTTATGCAGATTTATTTTCAATAAATGATAATATACCTGAATTATTTCATCATAATAATATTTATTTTTATTTCATAAATAGCATGATAAAAAAAAAGTGTTCACCTATGTCACATCAGAACTGCGCGCCACTGAATAAATACAGCAAAACGCACGAAATTCACTCAAAATATGTCAATATTTACTTACCGTTTTTGGCGTTGTAAGTAAACTTTTCAACTTCCTGTATGACTTATCTTTTTCCTTTCTCTATTTTCTTTACATTTTTTAACATTAAAATCTTGATCACTCATTATGAATCAGTTTAAATTGCAATTATTTAAGAGAACCCAGAACGCCAAACTCACCAGATAAGAACAATTTTGTACCGGCGGCCATATTGATTTTTTGAAAATACTGGACTCTTATTGGTTGGTTGTGTTATAGGGGATATTGAAAGGGACATTAAGTGATATAGTGGGATTCGTTTCTCAACCTCGTTTTATTTATTTTTTTCTGAAAAAATGGTGAATGGTTTCAAGTAAACAATTTTCTACAGTTATAGACAATTCGATTACGAATCCAACGACATATATAACTCAATTTTTGTTAAAATGTGTTATAGCGGATTTCGTAACTCAGCGACACATATTAAGTTATGTAACCCGATAAGGTACATAATTGATAAATTAAATAACAAGAACTCTCACATTAATTTAGAGATTGTTTAGTATGAATTATGTTAATAGAGCAACATAATAATACAGAGTATTTGTATGAAGTGTCACTTCATGAGTGACTTATTGTTTCTAAAGATACAAAGGTAGAGCAGTCAGTAAATAACATGTATAAAAATAATTACACACAGAAATGTTATTTCACACGTAGCACAAAGGTAAGTTAATAATAATAATAGGAATCTTCAGTGTTTATACTGTTACCCAACAACATAATGTCTATTTTAGTGATCTACACATACCACAGTACAATGACATGACATCAAGATGTAATGTTTATATTATTTCTATATACCTGAATATTCATTATCGCTGGGAGATTGACGCCTTTTCTTAGCATGTTTCGAAGAATGTTTGTGCTTATGTTTGTGTTTCTTCTTTATCACTGGGCTGTCGTCTTCACTTTCAGCAGAACTAACATCTTCTTCGGATTCACTATCGCTATCATCTGAAGAATCTTTTCGTTTTTTCTTACTGTGCTTCCTCTTTTTCTTCTTATGCTTTCTTTTCTTGTGTGAATCTACCTCACTTTCATCAGAATCTGAATCAGAAGTTGACGCCGCGCGTCTCTTCTTACGCTTTTTAGATTTCTTGGACACTTCTTCGCTAGAAGCATCACTAGACACATGTCTCTTTTCGATAGACCATCCTTTCTCTTCTTCAGTATCATCATCACTACTATAATCTTTTCGCGAACGTTTGGATTTCATTTTAAAATCAAAACAATGAACACAAATTTATTTCCAGTAACAAGCTCGCAAAACAAGCACTCGCGAAAACGTCAAAGTCAAATATGGCGATGACCGGAAATTACGTCAGACACCAAATTCTGGCACTACTCCTAGCGGCAAAAAAGATAACTAAGTAACTAAATTTATCTTCCGGAAACCAATACCTACTATCGCTTAGTAAACAACTAAATTTCTTCGATTTGATGGAAAAAAATATACAATAATTGTAAATTATTATGCCATTTTTTTTTCAAAATTATCCTAGTACTTTTTACTCACCTAAATATTCAAATAAAAAATACTAATAGTAGGTAATAGATAATTTTACAGAAGAGAAGAGCGAAATAGAAATGTTTTGGATTCTCAACTTTATCGAAAAGTGGGACGTTTATACGCAGATGTTGGCATATATTATGGACAAAATATGCACATATTTCTGATAATTGCATCATGCGAATAATTGAAATTAAATTATACAAGTGACATAAATTTAATAAATCAATCATACAATATAAAATGGCAAAAATATTGTCTTATTCAAAATACGTAAGTATATTTTTCACAAAAAGGTTCTATCATATACAGCAGTGTTTCCCAACCGGTGGTTTGTGAGCCCCTGGTGGTTCGCTATGTGTACAAGGGGGTTCGCGAAAATAGTAGCGTAATGGCGGGATTTTAAATGGCCAAAGAATCTCCTTACTTAACTTCTGGCTCAGTATAAAAAATGAATATTCTGTTCTGTCAAAAAAGCCATAGACGTTCTATTACCATTCTGCACACAGCACAACATACCTGTGCGAGAAAGGATTTTCAACATATACTTATCTGAAAGATAAATATAGAAACAGGTTAAATATAGAAACAGGCAGAACCTGATCTAAGACTGAAATTGTCAGATATTGAGCCAAACTTTCAATTGCTTTGTTCCATGAAACAGCCAAAAATATCCCATTAAGAGCTTTTCAAAGGGAACATGACTGTGCTGAAATAAGAACCAGTTTGTTAAATTTATTTTGTTTTCAATTTTTATAGCTTATTTTAGTCTTATTAATAGCAATCATTTTAGTCTTATTAATATTAATCATTTTAGTCTTATTAATGTTTGTGCAATATGTAAAATAAATGTTCTACAAAATTTTATTGTTTTTTGCCTATCATTAACGGCTACACTACGGGGTTCGCCAAATTCTGTTGGATTTTACTTTTGGTTCGCGAGGAGAAAAAGGTTGGGAAACACTGACATACAGAATTCCCTATTTAGATAGAACCTTATAAAAGTCTAACTTCTAGTTTCGTAGTGCGAAGACATCACTAGACAACTAATACAAGCTAACCAATGAGCTAAAAAGCTAACTAATTGACCTACAAGATATAACCCCCATATGGAAATAGTCTTCATAGTGATTAGTGACTGCACGTAATAAGCATGCAAGTTGTCCTCTCCGTGCAATAAAAAACAAAACGTCCAAGTTGGGTGATATACCTCATAAAAAATATTATATTTTTATAACCAACAATCTGAAATAAGTTTGTGTTTGTTATATTTCATTAGAGAAAAAAATAATTTGATAATAAATAGAAAGGTGAAAACAATATATAGGAACGGGTTCCTACTAAGAATTTTAGAATTCGCAAAATGGGGTATTGTGGCTTGGATATTTTTTTGCATAGTATCGATAGATCCATGGAAACTTCCATATTGCGAGTATCAATATGTCATTTTTAATTTTAAAAAAAATGATATATTATTATATTGATACCAAATTATTTGTCTCGTCGAACCGCGTCTACCGATTAAATAATCTATCCCTACAAAGATATCCACGGAACAAATTATAGAGAGAAATTAAATCTCTTACATGCTGCTGTTTTTTCTTGGATAATTCGTAAAAGCTCACATTTCAAAAATATAAACACATTTTTAAAAATGATTTTGAGAATTTTTTTGAATGATGACTAGAAATTCAATATAATAATATACCGAATTTTAAAGGCACCTAGGCACCTTCCACGTAACGAATCACACACAAAAAAGTCATCCAGCAAAACAGTTTTTATCCTATAAAATCTGCACATGGGAAGTTTCATCAATCCACCCACGATTGGTACACATAATTTCATATTTAATGTAGCCACTTGCATACACAAAAGAAGATAAAATTGCCTCGTAACCGATTTACGCAAGTAGGTACTTTATTATTGTATAATCTGAAACACGCAGTAATTCTCCAATTGTCGCAAATTTTGTTTTCCTCTTGGCCGGGTCGGCCCTACTGCCTTACTGGTTTAAATAATACGTAATCGCGTTACTATCTACATGTACTTATGTAAATAATAATATTATAATATATAACGCGTCTCGTAATCTCGTGAAAGCTGTATTGCGGGTATAGGATCAAACTGTTAAGAGAAAGTAAGAAAATAAAAGCTTTTCAGTTATGAGCAGTAGTTTACTATCATTATTACATTATTACCTTACTGCTTTACAATTTTATATTCATGATATAATATTAATAAACTTTTTATTAACATTCTATAACTGACACTCCAATATTTTCATTTGTCTTCCATAATAGAATTATTTCTTGCTCAAACTAAGTTGTGAAAGAATGAGAAATGCGTACCTATTGAAAACTTAATTTAAAAAATTTATACATAATCCACGGCATAAGCCCTACCTATACCTACATGTTATACAGATATATTGATGAAATGATGATGTGCAAAAAGAATAAATAAATAAATGATTATTCTCAAGAGAGGCCAAATTTGCAAATTAAAAATTGCCGTTTCCTCATAGAGTGTGGATCACTGGGTGGTATGTAAAATGTAACCATATTTTATAGAGACTTTAAAACAAGTCAGACTGCAATGTATCACATGTATGTATTAGTGATGTAACGAATATTCGTATTCGCATTCGCGAATATTCGCATATTTCAAACTATTCGCAAAAAAATATGCGAATGTTTTGCGAATATTATTTTGGTATCGGATATTAGGTAAAAGTACCAGATACTTACCCGGTACATTGTAGAAAAAGGTACTGTAAGAAAATATTCTTGAAGAAAACCGAGGAGTTTTGAAATATTTTAAATTCCTATACCATTTTGAAAATTCGGCGACGGGGGGGTAAAAATTTAAATTATTGAGAAATTGTACAAATCTAAGCAAGTCAATATTCGCGAATGTCGGCAACAAATATTCGCATTCGCGAATATCCAAAATCACACATTCGTGACATTCGTTAGTATGTATGTATCAAGAATAGACACTAGTATGTATGTATCAAGAATAATAGCACAAATAATCTAGGTGCTCTTGAAATCTTAGCGGTCTGCCCTGGGGGATAGAGTATTTAATGTCAATGCCGTTTTAACTTTCATCACATGCTATATAAATTTCGATTAGGTATCAATATAGGTACATAAGTGAGGTCCTACTCTTACTATAGTTATATTATGATCAACTCACAACTCCTGTGTTGTGATCATGAGAACAATACAAGACATAATACCTACACAAGGTTAACTGCATCTGTCTCTAAACAATAAGTTACCGACAACCGAACCTACACACATTATTTATGTACATACCATAAATGACAATGTATATATCTATTAAATCGTAAGAGGAGGGAGGCACAATCTGAATTCACAACTCAATCAATTTATTTATAAACATGATCGGTATCGGACGCGTTGATTATAATAATTTAACAGAACAAATGTTAAACATAATAATATTACGCTAACGCGTTTTTTGTAAATTCGTGGGAGCATAGTTTAATACATATTTTGATTTTCACTAATAATTTTTATACTGATTTACGAATTTCAAATTTAAAACATTGTAATGAGAACGCACCGGTGCCTATTACTTATGGTGGGCGAAAATTTAGAGAATGTTGATGTTACCGGCCCTGATCAGACACGTATTTGTGATTTGACAGAAAGTTTGACATCTAATGGGTAATGATAGTGTTTATTATTTGTGTTTCGATTAATTAAACTTTTAATAAATAACAACTGTAATTTTATAGTCCCTTATAAAGCGCTCACGGTTTGTGAGTATTTATTTAAATTAAAAATTAAATAAGACTGGTGTTTTGTGTAAACTAAAACGTGTATACGTTTATAACCTATACAGTTATGTAGATAATTGTTAAAGTGAAATAATATTTTACAGTGTGATCAAGTTTATCTGCTTTGTTTGTTTCAAAGTTTAAGTTTGTTTTCAATTATACAAAGTATCTCTGAATTATATACTAATCATTAAAATGTTGAGCTATGAACTTGTGGCACTCCTCATAATTTACGATTTATCAAATACAGTCGCAATTAGAGTAAATCAATTTAAAAAATGAGGACTATTTCATTCATGGTGGTTTTTCAGAATCTCTTTAGCACAATTCTCGTCTTCAAGCATTATATTTATCTGACAATTGTAATGGCATAACCTAACAGATTTACCAAGTTTTATTGCCTGATAAGTTACCTTATCATTTAATGAAGTAATGAATTAAAAGGTTTTGAATATATTTTAGAAATATAATGGCTACGAGAAAAAGAAGTGGCTCTGGATCTAAAAGGCAACTGAAGGAAAAGGTTGTACAGATTTACGAATCATATTTTCGCGGTGAAGATCTGACGTCAAGCAACCCTTCATTTTGGGATGAATTCTTTTTGCTGAAACCAAAAGTTGCACAGTTAGAAGCTGAAATACAAAAACTAAGTCCTGAAGTACTATCTGGGTTGAAACAAAACATCAACATATTGTTTTCAAAATGTGTTGACACCCTAGGACAAGAGCATCAATTAAGGTATTAATTTATTGCACAATTTCTCAGTATTTCCATTATTATAACTGTTCCATTTTAAGTCATTTTTATTTATGCACATACTGGGATAGTAGGGGGGTTTACTGTATATAGTTCTTACAGGTCGTCTCCTCTGTGCTATGTATAAATAATGAAAACATGACGGGAACTTATTGCAAGTACAGTATTAATATGTTGGTCATCTTTGACAAGCTATTAACCATTTAGTAGGGTAAAAATTCACACATTTTTAATCTAGTCGGTTATTCATCGCTTGTTTAAATTTTTCCATATTTATTAATAAGGAGTCAACAGTTCCTTACAATTAGTGAGTCCACTGGCTATCCCACTTATGGGATTAGCTTATATAAAAAAAAATGGATATATCTTGTAAGCAATATTTACCTTCCCAAAATTGAGTATATAGTTATAAAATTAATTTAAATTTGAAATTTTCAAAAATAATCATTTGGAGATATATTAATAAATAATTTACGTTTTAACCTTGAATTGTATTCTACTGCTGAAGACATTTTACGGAATATTTTATTCAGTATGAACAACTGAGTAAATAAATAGTATTGTTATTGAAATATTTTTATGCTTTATCATAACTGAAATATAGTAGTAAATCATCAAACAATTCTTATTTGTTTTAACATCTTCTGTCAATAAATTAACATTTGCATTTTATTGTATCATATTTAAAGACTTCTTCTTTGATGTTTAAAGTAAGTTCAGGTGTTTTACAAATTTATTATTATGTTAACCCAAAGAGTATGTGCAAATTTCTGCGTTCTCATATTGTCACACCCAAAATGTAATGTTGGATATAGATATTTTACAAAAATCACTTTTTTACATATTTAGTAACATATTATAATGTAAAAAGTGAAAAGTTTCGTAGTTCTTTTATTACGAATAGTATTTTTAT
Source organism: Athripsodes cinereus (assembly GCA_947579605.1). NCBI lineage: Eukaryota > Metazoa > Arthropoda > Insecta > Trichoptera > Leptoceridae > Athripsodes > Athripsodes cinereus. The sequence goes on along the minus strand of OX388316.1, from coordinate 17,466,198 downwards.
TTTATTTTATTAGTTAGGGTGTATTATGCACCGCGACCTATAAGATCTATTGTACTCCCCCTACTCAGCTTTCCCGGTGTTGCCCGTCAAAGCACACCCTCAAGTCCCAGACATCTTATGAAGTCTAATATCTTGAGAGGGTCCAAGGTGTGGAGAGATTCCACTTCTACCCAGTGTCTACCTAGGGCTTTGATTCTTGCGAATACCACAGCATTGCATTCCGCTAGGAGATGTCGAGGAGTCTCGGCCTCTTCTTCACAAAATCTTCGAGTACCGTCTTCTTCAAGTCCCAGTTTGCGTAAGTTTTCCTTGAGCGCTACGGTTGTTACGAATAGTATAATTATACATTTATTCTCCTCAGTTCGGGTCTCCTGTAAAATGGCAATTTCGCAGACCCGAAGTTACATTTTGGACTTGACGATATTGTGATTCCAATAATTCAAGTAATAATATACATAATTTTTCTTAAACATATTTTTTATTGTTAATCATGCATTGACTTTGTTGTGCTTTAAGTAGAAGTTTCAATTTTAAACTAAATCAAATAAAAAGAACGATGGTTTTCCAAAAACACAATTCGTTAACCAAATACTATGAGAGTCAAAGTAAAGAAAAGTATGATTTGGTAAATACATACAACATAGATTTTGTTATCTGAGTTGTAGAAATGCAATGTATTTATTTATTTGTTGGCATATAAAAACACACAGTTTTCTTATCACGATACACCTATTTAAAATAAATGACTGTCGAGAATATGGAATTACTGTGTGTGTGTATATATATATATATATTTACATGCAACGTGAATTTTTTTATTTGTATGAACTGGAAAAGCGTTAATATGATATATTTAACGATAAGTATGGTTTTAATCGCAAGATATGCATCATTCACAGGGTAGAGAAAAGAGTATTAGGTGTTTCGATGAGGCTTTCAAATCGGCTTAGGCTGGCTTAAGCGCTTTATACCATGGCAATGTTCACCAATTCCACCTATCTCTCTTATGTTTTTCTCTTATCAATCCATTCATCCAGTTTTTCATACATACATGCCAACAAATATAACTGTAAAATTAATATGTATTGTAGACAAATGTGTTCTATGATGTGTTTAGTTTATTTTACTCAAAATAGACACGAGAGCTCCCACAATTGGAGTAAGTACTCAACAATTTAGCTGTATGTACCGAACAATAATAAAATTACATTTAAGATGGGTGGCATACCTTATCGCTGAATTGAAGAGAGGGAGATCTGTTCTGTTTCATGTTGATTTTTTTTTTATAAAATGTTCATTGTCCTTGTTGCAGGATAGTGTACTCTCTGCAAACCCTCAGCGCCCTGGTGAATGTGATGTACAGGAAGATTACAAGTGAAAATGCTACAGATCTGGTAGATGTTATGGTCGGGAAGGAGCTAGTCAAAGACAATATGGCCAAATTACTAGGCTATTGTAATGACTTTTTAACAGGTATATTACAAAGCACTTAATTCTAATCCTAAGTTATAGATATTTTTAAAATTATCTTTTACTATTACATAGAGAAGAAGGCATGTTGTCATTTATTCACTTTTGTTGTGTGGTCACTAAATCTAGAGTTCTACCTCAGGGTAATAACCTCATTGTGACATTAAATTTTGTTTTAGCATATTGTCATGTGTGTTATTAAGGAAATAAATATCTTCATCAAATATGGTATGAGGTATGCAGTGGTCGCTGCCTTACTTAAATGCCCTTGTTAGGTGTTAAATTTATTTTAGTGTTAAAGCGGATTTTACCTACAAACCTTCTACAAAAGATCAAACAGTTATTATAGATTATCGAATATTACCAAGAAAGCATACACAATATGTAAATCAGCAAAGTTTCTTAACAAATATTGGCCCATGAAAAATTTCAATGTATGTTTTGAGTTTTAATAGTTTTGCATCTGTTCTACATTTTCAGGCGATATTCCTGATAGTTTGAAGACACACGTCCTGAAATTGCTCCTCGTGATAGCGACTGGTAATGAGGAAGTGAGTAATAATCCCCTCCTGGAATATTTCATGGTGACTTCATTGTTTGAATCACTGCTTAAATTGTTGTCCACAACTGCAGAAAGGCAAGTACACGGTAAGTAAATGTTTGACAATTTCATATAATAGCTACATAAATATTATACTACCTACATCTATACTAATATTATAAAGAGGAAAGATTTGATTGTTTGCGTCGAATAGGCTGCGAAACTACTGAACCGATTTGAAAAATTCTTTCACTATTGGGAAGCTACACTATCTCCGGGTGACATAGGCTATATTATATTTTCAAAAAAATAGGGATCCTTACTAAAACAATTTTTGGTCTTTGCATATTCAAAAAGGGACGTGTGAATTCATAAATGTTTTGACATTTCTAGAATAAACCGCTTATAATGATATCATAACCATTTTATAAAGTGATTCTTAGTATCAAATATTAAAATTGAATACTTAAAGAATAATATCACATGTCAATAAAAAGTCCAAACTACAATTTTAATGCCTTAATAAACAGTTTTAAAAGAGTATGCCTAAATAAAAATGTGCGCACATGTCTCTTTTTGAATATGCAATGACTTTTTCTTATATTTCATTTGTAGGTTACACAAAATAATTAATATTTCGTGTAACCTACAAATATGACATGCCGCAATTCATATTATGTCTATAGATATGGTTATTAGTTTATTACATACTATCATACTTGATCTATCTACTGCTTATCATACTTGTGGGATGTGCTGTGATGGTAATGATAAATAGAGAAATATATATGATGTATGTACAATTTATGTTTTATTTGTTCACAGGTCATGACGCTGTGCTCATTTTAACTCTATTAGTCAATTATAAAAAAGATGAGGCAGCCAATCCTTACATAGTAAAGTTGTCTATACTGGATGATGAACTTGCTTTGAATGGGTGAGTTAATTTTCCATGTAATAAATAAATCTTTTACAAAATTTACTTAGAGGACTTATTAAAATGTGACATACTACATTAAAACTACTTGCTTTTAAACCTGCCATTATTTGTAACACTTATTTACTCCTAAGTTTCATCTCTTCACTGCTGGATTTAAGTCTGCAAATTCCTCCTATGATTTTCAGTATCCTGCAACCTAAATCAGCTGTTTTCTTACAACCTGGACTTATTATCAGCCCATCTAATTTAAGTTTTTTTATGCCTCTTTGTAACGCTATCTTTTGTTATAATCAGCATTGAAGGAAACATTTATTCTCATTTTAAATAATTAATTAGTATTAGTACCGATTTCTTTAACTTAGAGGAATATAAATGTTGTGTATGGAAGTTGGATGGAAGGATGTTTCGTAATATTAACATGCATGTAATTAGAGTGAATATAAAGTAGTACATACATGTGTTGATGGATTTTCGTTTCCTGAACATGTGTATTCTTTGAAAGATTTAGATATAGTATCTTCATAAATCTTTTAATAATTTTCATTTGGTTCTCTTGTGTAAGACTCTTAGGCTGAAAAGATAGGTTATTAATGATTGCATGTCATTATTTAAGTATTTACTGGTAATCATTGTAGTGTTTATATTTATATTTTGTGATATCATAAAGTTTCTGGATTTACAGATAATATTTTAACAGGTAGGTAGATAAAATTTAGTGTCATCGACTGATTATGTTATTATTATTGATGTAAACAATGAGTTGGTGGGAAGTGAAACACTTTTCTTTTTTTAATGAATGAGTAGACAATTATTCGTCTTTTAATGAGACATTATCAATATACTAATTTGCAAAGAATATAAAACAATTATTTTAATATTAATGATTTCCAAATCTAGCAACTGCATGTCCACATCTTCTTTTCTTATCCACTTAATTTACAGGCCCATTACAATATACACATTCTTGAGGTTACCATTATGAATTTTGTGTCGTTTTCAGTTACGGTCAAGTGATTACATCTGCATTGGGCGGATTCTGTTCCCGGTATGGGGAGAGAACTGGAGAAGGTGGTGCAGGAGCAACAGGAAGTGGTGGGGGTTGGTTAAGTTCGCTCACTTCTATGGTCGGAGGCATGTTCTTAAGTGGGGATGAAAGTACACAAGGAAGGACACATCATATCAGGTAAATACAAATATTTTCTCCGTCGAGTTCCCAAAAAAGAGCAGGACATTCACTCTTTTATATAAGTTTTTTAATGCCCTGTAAAAGACAGGTATTCAGAAAACATATGTATAAAGTATTTAACATCTTCATTTCAATGACGAGGTATGCCACCCATCCCAAAATACTTAACTTTTAGTGACAAGGAGAGGACGACTTGCATATTTACTACACACAATTAGTCAATTGGCTATCACACACGTGAGATTTTATTTTATTTTATTTTATTTTCACAATATTAAAGAATCAAACAGTCATAACATTATATGTTAACAATTAATACACTCAATATACCATCGAGATATACCATTATGGTTTAAATGAATGAATGAACATTTTTATTATGTGAAATGTAATAATAAAATTATTCTACAATGTTTCAGGGCTAATAACGCAGTATTACTTGCACTGTATGAGGCAGCCCATCTGAATAGGAACTTCATGACCACATTAGCCCACACACAGAGTGACCGTCCCAGTGCCCCCCCGTCCCCAGTCAACACTCTGTCACACAACCAGACACCTCCCAGTGCTGCAGATCAGCTAGAGATGGATATAGCACAACCCACTAATCTGCTGGTGACTTTCTTCCAGTATTGGTAAGAATATTTTGATTATAAATTTATTCAAATATGTCTTCAAATCAAGTTAAGTTTCTTGCCAGTCAAACCAAAGGTTTAGCGACTTTGAGTTTACTAAATCATTTGACATCTGTCATATAGATACCCATAGATCTGCTGAAAATAGTCAGTAGAGTGACTGGTGTCGTGATAAATAGAAGACCGGTCTGATGATAAAGTTTCCTGTTGCATCCTTTTTGCAAGTAGTCAACAACACAAACACAGATCAAATAGTTAATATAAAAAACCTGGTCGCTAATTACAGACCAATATGTATTCTATCCGCCATTCCTAAGCTTCTCGAATCTATCATCGTAAGGAAGGTTAGCCAAAGCATCAACAAGATTATCACTACCTCACAGCATGGTTTCGTTCCCAATAAATCTACCCTTACTAACTTACTAATATACCATAATCACATAGTGAATGCCATTTCTGAGAGAGGTCAAGTCGACTCCATATACACTGACTTTTCAAAAGCCTTTGACAAAGTGTCACACGACCTGCTACTACGAAAACTAAGTGGGTATGGGGTCGGCGGTGTTTTCCATCGTTGGTTGGAAAGCTATCTTAAAGATAGAGTTCTGAAAGTTAAGATCGGTAATTGTACCTCTAAGCCAATTTTTGCATATAGTGGGGTGCCGCAAGGATCGCACTTGGGACCAATATTGTTTAATATATTTGTAAACGACATAGTAAAGATTTTCGGAGATGTTGAGGTTTTGTTGTTCGCGGACGATCTGAAGCTATATAAAACTATCAACAATTACAACGACTGCCTCACATTGCAAGAAAACTTAAACCATCTCAACAACTGGTGCAAGAAAAACAGTCTTAATCTAAATATAGCAAAATGTCAGGTCGTACGATTTTTTAAAACTAAATCTCATCTTACGTTTAATTATTCCATAGATAATGTTGAACTTGAAACTGTATCAGACATAAGAGACCTTGGAATAACGTTCTCCGAGAATCTTGCTTTTAACAAACACATAGAGGAAGCTGTCGGCAAAGCGATGAGAGTTCTGGGATTTGTATTTAGATTAACTGTTGATTTGAAGTTGATTCAGTCTTATTTTATTTTATTTTATTTTATTGTTGGGGTAAGATATGCACCGCGACCTATAAGATCTATTGTACTCCCCCTACTCAGCTTTCCCGGTGTTGCCCGTCAAAGCGCACCCTCAAGTCCCAGACATCTTATGAAGTCTAATATCTTGAGAGGGTCCAAGGTGTGGAGAGATTCCACTTCTACCCAGTGTCTACCTAGGGCTTTGATTCTTGCGAATACCACAGCATTGCATTCCGCTAGGAGATGTCGAGGAGTCTCGGCCTCTTCTTCACAAAATCTACAAGTGCCGTCTTCTTCAAGTCCCAGTTTGCGTAAGTGTTCCTTGAGCCTGCAGTGACCCGTTAGGAAACCCGTTACTGCTTTAAGACTTGTTTTACTTAGGTTAGTGCATACCTTGGCTCTATCGAAGTTATATCCTCCGAGTAGTTCCTTGGCTTGCCTAAGCCTAGGGAGATTTTTCCATAATTCATTTCTTTCTTGTCTCCCTTTCTTTTTAATTTCCTCTTGGAAAAACGTATGTCCCAAACCACAGAATGGTTCTGGTCCATAGAGTTGCGTTGCCGCACCCTTTCTTGCCAGCTTATCAGCTCGTTCATTTCCCTCAACCCCGATGTGTCCGGGTACCCAGAAGAGGGTGACTTTATTCTTCTTGCCTAACTCGTTAAGTTTGAGGAGGCATGTCCAAACCATCTTGGAGTTGATGATGTTTGAACCCAATGCTTTAATAGCTGCTTGACTGTCAGATAGTATAGCTATATGTTGCTTACTATATCCTCTGTCGAGATTGAACTGGATACATCTTTCCAAAGCATATACTTCTGCTTGGAAGACACTTGGGAATTTTCCCATTGCTTCAGAGTATTCGGTGCGTGGCCCGTAGACTCCTGCTCCAGTTCCCTCTTCTGTTTTGGATCCATCCGTGTACCATACGATGGTTCCATTCTTGAGAGAGTGTATAATATCCTCGTCCCATTCTTTCTTTGTGCTCAGTTTGATAGCAAAATTCTTCTCGAAACTGAACTTCTTGATCATTAGATCGGCTGGCAGGTCAATGAGGTATGCGCAGTCATTTAGAATTTCTTCTCCTTTGATGCGATTTACCCTCGTTGATTCTGTCTTCTTAAGTCTGAGATGTCTTCTTTGCAGTTTCCTCCACTACCATGTGGAGCGGAGAAAGATTGAGGATCACCTCCATGGCTGCTGTTGGACATGTTCTCATTGCTCCTGTTATGCATAAGCATGCTAACCTTTGTACCTTTTCAAGTAATTTCCTCGTGGTAACAAGTTTGGTTCTACTTGACCATGCAATGGCTCCATATGTGATGATTGGTTTTATCATCGCTGTATACATCCATAGCAGGATGCTTGGGTTGCAACCCCAATTTTTACCTGCTATCCTTCTGCAAATCATAAGTGCAGAGGTTGCTTTTTCGACTACTTTGTCGACGTGCCTATTCCACAGCAGCTTTTTGTCTAGTGTTACACCTAGATATTTTGCTGTATCACTCCATTCTACAACAGCTCCATCTAGAAAGATTTCCTTGGTGTTTTGGAGTTTCATTTTGTTTGTGAATGGTACTAGTGTGGTTTTTCCTGAATTCAATTTCAGTCCCACAGATAAGCACCATCTTCTTGTAAGTTCTAGTGCACTCTGCATTAAATCACATAGCACATCTTCAAACTTGCCTCTGATTGTGATGACTATGTCATCGGCATATCCATTTACATGGTATCTGTGCTCGGTGAGTTTCCCGAGTATTTCGTCTACAACTAGACTCCAGATGAGGGGTGATAGGACTCCTCCTTGCGGACATCCTCTTGTGGTTGCAACTTTAATGTTGTTTTCTCCTACTTTGGATTCCGCAGTTCTTGTGGCCAGCATATGTTTTATCCATCTGGATATTGTGCTGCCTACTCCTCTTTTCTTTAGCGCTTCTTCGACTGCCTCATGGGAGGTGTTGTCAAAAGCTCCTTCTATGTCCAAGAATGCACACAGAGCTATTTCTTTATTGTCGAGGCTCTTCTGGATTAACTCGGTCAGCTCACACAGGGCGGAGTCCGTGGATCTTCCTACCCTGTATGCATGCTGATTTGGATGTAGTGGTGTTTTATCCAGTAGCTCGCTTCTTATGTAGTTGTCTACTACTTTCTCCATCGTCTTTAGCAGGAATGAAGTTAGACTGATGGGTCTGTATGACTTTGGAAGGGTTGAGTCCTTCTTACCATTTTTTGGTATGAAAGTCACACGTGCTCTGCGCCACGATCTGGGTATATATCCCAGAGCTAGGCTGCTTCTTATGATTCTTAAAAGATGTGGATAGATTTCTTTCTGTCCCTTCTGAAGTAGAACTGGGAGAATGCCATCTACTCCCGGTGATTTGTATGGCTGAAATGAGTTTATGGCCCACTTCAGCCGCCCCGGGGTGCAGACTGTCTTTGTCATTTCCCAATCTTCTTTCTTAGATTTGTAACACATTGTGTGCTCCAAGTCTGCTTCGACGGTTTGACTGCCTGGGAAGTGAGTTTCTAACAGCAGAAGTGCTCTCTGCTCCTCACTCTCGGTGTAGTTTCCATCGGGTTTTTTGAGAGACACTGGTCCCTGTAACCCTCCTTTAGCCAGTGCTTTGTGTAGTCTGGCTGCTATCGGAGTTTCAGTGATTCCTTCACAAAAATCTCTAAAGCTTTTTCGCTTTGCTTTCCTTATTTCTTTGTTGTAGTTGGTGAGTGCCTCAGTGTACTCCTGCCAGTCTCCACCCCCTCTTGCACGATTGTATAATCGTCGCACTGAGGCCCTTAGATTTGACAGTTTGTTGTTCCACCAAGGCACTTCCCTACAACTTCTTTTCTCTCGAACAGGACAATTTGACTCGTATGCATCCAAAATTGCTACATTTAAGTCTTGTACAGCCTGTTCTAGTTCATAATGGTTTTTTACTTTAGAATTGACCAGTTCTAAGTTGTGCTTAAGACTGGTCATATATCCTTCCCAGTCTGTTTTCCTGGGATTTCTTACAAGATCTGTCTTTATAGACAGGCCTTCTAAATCAAATCTTATGATTTTGTGGTCGGAGAGAGAGGGTTCCTGCGAAACCCTCCATCTCTTGACCATTCTGTTGATATTCCCACTTGAGAGTGTAATATCTAATACTTCCTGTCTTACTCTAGTGATAAATGTGGGGTCACTTCCCACATTCAATATATCTAGGTTTTCAGTCAGGATGAATTCTAGGAGTTCTTCGCCTCTTCTGTTTATATCACTACTCCCGCACATAGTGTTATGAGCATTTGCATCACACCCCAGTATGAGAGGGAGGTTGTTATTACTACAATAATTTACTAAACTTTGAACTTCTAATGGTGGCGCTGGCCCATGATAGTCAAAGTATGCCGTTGCAATTACTATATCTCGACATGTATCACCCATATCGATACTTGCTCGGATGGGTACTAGATCACGAGACATGAATTCCGACAGAGACATATATTTAATGTTGTCCCTTATCAAGATGCAAGCTCTTGGTTTGTCAGTCCTCATATCCCAGATTACTTTAGCATCCAAACTAGACAGACCTCTGATCTGTCCCTTGTAAATCCAAGGTTCCTGTATTAACACAATTCCCAGACTAGTTTTAGCAAACATGTTCGCAATGGCAGCAGAGGCTCCCCTAGCATGATGCAAGTTTACCTGAGCTATCCTGGTGATAGTATTTGTTGATTTTGTGTTAATTTTTATTTATTTATTTATATTATATATTTATACTTATATAAATATATATACTTTGTGATAAATTATTATCTACTGTTAAGAGTGCAAGCCTCTTACTCCTGGACCATTTTCACTACTTGGGCATCGTCTTCCCCTTCTTCTGCTGAAAGCAGTTCTTCCTCCCTACCTGAGCTCGTCAATGAGTTCGGACTTGCGAGCGGGCTCGCATCGTCCTCCATCTCAATGACATCTCTCTCATCCCCCGAGTGAGGCACCCCTCCAGAGGAAGTCCCCTCCGACAAGATGCCCCCCCCGGAAGAATCAGGCAGGGAGGTAGGTGGCATGATGACTACACCCTCCTCTCTTTTCTTTTTTCCCAGTCCCTGAACCTGGATTTCCCCATATCGGTAGAAGAGTAATCCCCTCTTCTTCGACATGTTTTTGTGGGAGACCTGGTCTACCTCCATACTCAGGAGCCAACCAGTCCCGTCCTTCTTGCTGGCAAGGATTCTCCAGAGGGTGATGTTGAGCCCCTCATTTTGCCTATCCAGCATCTTTAACACTTCCTCTGTGGTCATGTCCTGGCTTCTGGGGAAGAAGATGGTGACGGTGTGTGCCTTCGGGACATCCTCCTCTGAGCATGCCCTAAGCCCCGCCCCCTCCCATCCCCCCAGATACCCGACCACAGACTTCAACCACTCAGCTGTTGATGTGGTAGCACAGTCCACCAAGAGCATGCTTGGTTTGAAGCGTATGCTTCGGAACTGTACTTTGCTTAGTGATGATGTCGTGTCCGACATCATCTCCTTCAAGATTAGGTTCTCCAACCTAGTGAGACCTTCGTTGTCAATGATGACTTTCGGGTACTCACTTGGCAGAATTACCACTCTTACTGTTTTAAGAGCAGTTGCATAGCTGGTGACTTGCCCAGTCGACCCAGTACTAGCCTGGGTCTGTGCAACTGCCCTTTTCTTTGAGGCTGGGTCCTGTGGAGGAGTTGTCAGCCTCTTCTTGGCATTTTGCTCTTTGGGTACAGGCCCCTTCGCAATTGCCTTCTCTTTGGCTTCCTCAGGTGCGCGCCCTTCGGATGATCCATTGGCGCTTTGCTGTTCGAAGTGACCTTCCCAGCAAGCGCCCTCTTCCTCGCCTCCTCTGGTTCAAGCCCAATCGTGAGGTAGCGGAGATACCACTTTATTCGGGCACCACTGAGGCCTATCCTCAGCGGATCGTCCCGGCCCCCGGGCTCGCCTGGGGCTGGTAGTGGCATCGTCCGCCACCTCGGCTTCTTTTGTTTGTTGTTACCACTAGCTCCGGATTTACCGGGGTTGCCAGTGGAAGCGTCGCCACCACCAGTCCCGGAGGGCCCGGGTTTATTACTGGTAGAGGTTTCGCAACCACTAGCCCCGGTTTTTCCGGTGATGTTGCCAGTGGAAACACATCTAGGTTCCTGTCTTCGGCGGTCCTCCAGAAGACAGGCAGCTGTTGGTGCCTGGTCTGGGTGTCGATTCGTTGACCGCCCCTCAGGAGCGGACAACGATGCCCCGTCCTCAGGCTTGGACATGGTGTTTGCGGGGCATGCCCGCTTAAATTTTCTTGTTTTTCTTTTTCTTTTTTGAACATCCATATTGGTCCCACAATTAGCTAGGGAACTAAATGTCCGCTGCATCAGAGCCCCGCATGATACAGTAAGGCTAATTACTCCAGGAGGTCGCCAGGTATCCTGAAGGCCCCGTTTGAGACACCATAACCCTGGTGCCATTCAGCCATCAGCACGGGTCGCTCCACACCTTGGCTTGGGTTGGGATTGATATGATGGAACATATGTGATTGATTATAATGTGGTATGAACAAGGAGTTTTGACAGGAAAGCGGGCGTAGGATTGGGAGAACGCTGACCGGAGGGATCTGTGGACAGATCAGCGTTCAGCTCAGGTATCCCGGGTGCGCCATACCCGTAACTCACTGGAACAGTGAGCCCCCTGGGGGATGATTCAGTCTTACAAATTGCTGTTTGTATCCCTTGTAAGGCCATTATTGGAGTACAACTCGGTCCTATGGTCTCCCAACTATGCCGTTCACATCAATGGTATTGAAAGGGTGCAGAGGAAGTTTTTGAGGATGATAAACTTCAAGAAAGGTATACCGATTGAGGACATTAACTATCCTGCCCTTATGGAAGAACTTAAACTATTTAGTCTCCAACATCGCAGAGAGATTAGTGATCTTTGTCTACTCCACAAATTAATAAATGGAGCAATAAACTCCCCAGATTTGCTAGCACTCATTCAATTTAACGTCCCAACCAGGAGCACCAGACAGTCTGTGTTGTTTCGCGAACAGAACGCTAAAAACAATTATTTATTTCATTCACCAATGATTCGCATCCACAGACTAGGTAATCTGGTAAGTAACTCTACTGATATCGTTGCCGACAGTTTTCGCAAATTTAAAACTGACGTGATCAATTATTTTTCTCAATTGTAAACTGACATTGGGCACATTGGGTCGTTGGATAGAATGATACATACCTCATTATATTGGAAGACGTTACTTCTCTGTATATTTATTTGTCATGCATAAATCGAATTCAAATTGTGTTTTTTACACATTATATCTTTTATTAATCAATGTATTGTATTTACACTTTGACAATTTTATTTTACTTAATTTTATTGACTTTCCTCTTGAATTTGAATTGACTTTGTTATTGACTTTCTATTGAATTTCTCATTGACATATTCATGCTTGTTAGTATTGACATAAATGATTTATTTGCCGTAGACCTATTGTTTCCCATCGACTTCTGTTTTATATTATTTTATTTTTTGACTTGATATTAATTAATTACTCTATATTTAGTTCTGTTTCGCATTATTTTATTTTTGACTGCTTTTTTGGCTTTATATTAATTAATATTACTCTTTATATAACTTAATTATTTTATATAATTATGACTTGTGATTTCTGATTATCGTGTATGTTTGTATTTGTTGTCTATTATACTGTTGTTTAACATGTAAAAGGCTCACGCCGTATATTGATGTAAAAAATAAAATAAATAAATAAAATATTGTTTTCATTTGAGGACCGGAATTTGTTTTTTTATTTTACATTATTGTTTTCATGAATTTTAAGTTGTTTAATATTTATATTATTGCAGTTCCATTGTGATGCAGGACACAAAGAGCGACCAAAGTATAAATAATTGTAAATTATGTTTCCTAATATTAACATGCATATCTGAGGACCAGTACGCCAACTCTATCATGCACGACTGTAATCTTACATTTAAGGTAATTAAAATCTTTTCTTTTCTCAATTATTTGTCATAATTACCGATTGTCCGTAAACCTAGTTTTGAGTAATGTACTCTACTTAAAATAATTTTTCTTCATACTCGGGAACAAAAACACAAAAACAATGCAACAGTAACTCATTTAAATGGTTACATAAAAGTATATTTGATACCTTCATCAAATAATATTTTACATTAATATGTAATGGTTTGAATAATTCAATATTTAAAAAATTGACTTGTGTGGTTTCTCTTGTATAGCAATAATATATTAGTTTGTGTTATGAATTTTTTGACACAATGGGATGTCGGAAACTGGATTTTACTTACTAGAAGTGTAGATGTCAATCATATTTTGAACCACTCTTCTATCGGTGAGTGATCAATTGGGATGATTGATCTAGAGTGGTTCAAAATATGATTGATGTTAGTTTGTCATTTTGAATATGATTATGAACAAATTTATTATGCTGAATGTTAGGAGTCAAAAACTATACTAAAATCTCTATATCATTTCATACTATACAGAACCTGGTTTCAACAGTGATCCTGTCATTTTAAAGAATAATATTTGACAAATTTATTATCTTTTTTAGGTACAACTCCATAGGCTACCTATGAGACATCGTAAAGTAACATTGGATAAAGAAGCACCCTCACAAACCCTAGCAGCTACATTAATAGGCAAGTATCACATATTTTTATCCATCTATTCCAACTTCAGGACACATATTGTTGCCTACTGTGAGGATATTTGGGTTTATTTAGAACCCAGATTCATTATGAAAAAATATCTCTAAATAGAATAAGTGTATATTCCCATTTTCTTATAAAGATTGAGTAGAAATGGTAATGATGATTCTTATTTTATCTTTCTCCTTTTCCAGATCTTTTAGTAGAGTTTATAATGTCACATATGATGAAGCGACTTCCCATGGAACTCTACCTCCACTGCATTGGGGTGATACATAGACTTCTCTGCTACCAGAAGCGATGTCGTGTCCGCTTGGATTATCAATGGAGGGAGCTGTGGTCTGCTATGATATGTCTCTTGAAGTTTGTAGTCAACAATGAATCTAATTTGTCCAAGAAGATGGACATATTTCATTTATGTCTTCAGTTGGTGAATATATTCAATCTGTTCATCACGTATGGAGATACTTTCCTCCCGACACCTGCTAGCTATGATCAGCTGTATTATGAGTTGATCAGAATGCATCAAGTGTTTGATAACCTTTATTCAATGGGTGAGTTTAATATTTCTCTTAGATTATTCTTTACAAGTTTATAAATTTGTTTAAGACTGGTTTTTATATCTTTAACATATAACTTTTATTCCTATACTGTTTGAGTTTTTATTTTTATGCAGAAATTGTAAAATTACGTTTCAATTGATTTTTTGTTGTGTCTACCAGTAGTTTATTTCAAAGATATCTTATTGGAGCACCCAGCAAAGAATTGGTCTTCCACTCTTTTCTGTAAGTTTACGAGTATCCTGCAAAAGACAGATGTTGGAGAAAATATAGACATTTTACATCTTAAATTCAACGATGAGGTTTGCCATCCATCCTAAATGTCTTAAGTTTTTGTTGGCATGTAGAGGACGGCTTGCATGTTTATCAAATGTAGCTGGATTGCTAGCTATCCCAATTGTAGGATATGCCGTGATGGTATAGTAGTAGTATGAAGATAGAATTAATAGATAAAAAAATAAAATAAAGAACTGGCATAATAATCTCTAATAATTGGTACTTACATTTACTGTCTGTAATTTATAATTAACTATCTTTTGTGTTCCAGCTCTCCGCTACTCGACAAGCGATAGCGAGTACAAGGAGAAAGCATTAAAACTGGCCAACTGTTTGATAAACATCCGAGCCATCATTAATCACTTCACTCCAAAGATAGAGAGCTGGCTCGCTAGTCAAAGTCTGTCCACACCAAATGAAGATCAGGTATGAATTACTTATTTTTATCTCCCTTCAATGCTTATCTCGGGAGCGTAGGGTGGTAACTAATACACTATCTTTCAATGAGTACATGCATAATAATGATATAATCCAATATTCCTATCCAAACCTAATTAGGTTTAGTATTCGGAGACTCTCAAATCCATCTTCAGGCGATTATAAGATTTTTTTTATAATAATAATGTCAATTGGAAGTTGAATAAAAAGTGTATTTTTACAATTCATCTGGAAATGGACTTCAAACAAGTACCTTCGGTTAATAATATTAAAACTTTAGAAAGCATTCCATTCTCTGTGGCTACCCTACTTGGATTGCGGCGTTTGGGTATAGTTATAAGAATAATTAAAATTGAAAATAAACACAAAATATAGCTACCTTTTTCATGACCATATTTTTTGTTGATTATTAATAAACAATGTGTATCTCTTTTGCAGATCTTAGATGTAGTTCGAAAGAATTACGATAGCCTAATGTTGAAGCTACAGGAATCTTTAGATAAATTTGACCGATATATTGAACGCCCAACTCACAGTGCATTTCTTCAAGGAGCTCTTACACAAACTGTACGAGATACGAGGATGCATTTGGATTACGCTGGAGCCGATATTAGAGGCCTATCGTTACTCATCGAAGGGACTGTAGTTTCTTAGAAAATAATTAATCTTTTCTGGTATTATCATATTTACATATTGCGTATGTAATAAAAAGAGTTTTAACACTTGGCTTAATACTGCTATCAGGGCTGGGCGCAGTGAACCAAAAAATTAATGTTTTTACTCATTAATTGGTAGTTAATATTTACAGTTAATTCCAAAGGGCTTTGGAGAGACCCGTAGTGATTTCCCAAATAATCAGGGGTCGGAACAGTCCACAGTGACTCTCCAGAGTAGGAGATATATTTTCAGCTATTTTTTTAGAGCTGATGCTGGTAGTGATACTAGCTCTTCGAAAATTTAAAATGAATGGAAATGGAATTTAATGCTTATATCACTTCTAACTTTTGTCAATTAACTTGTTAACTAGTCTAGCCCTGTCTGCTATTTTTTGTGATCTTTATTCTTGTAATAAATTCTTCTCTGGTCATTGACTGACCTTTTCCTTTATGTCTTTGGTATAAACAGATTTGTAAAAAAAAAAAAATGAATCTGAGGTTCACAATTGTAAATATTTTGATGGTTCGTGTAGACATATCTTAGAGTTTCATTGAAACTTTACTTTGGAGTTTTGTGCAACTCATTGCGAGTAAATTATTAATGGCATTGGCTTTCACTTATGAAACGTGTGCATATTTTTGTTTATTACTAGTTACTATCTCTTTGTTATCTATGCTGACTTCACTCGCTGTTTTCAAAGAGATTGTTTTTAGTTTATATTATTCTTTTTAGAAATTAGTATGAAGTAACAAAATGTACTATTATAGTAATTTATCTTCACAATTTGAGAGCATGTTTACCCTAAAAATTGGTAGATCGGATTTCTCAGATTACTCAGCATTCCTAATATCTATATAGGTAATTGTAAAAAAAAATCAAATCACATAATTTTTAGACAAACATTTAGATTTTGTTTCATTTTATAATTTAATATGCTTCATTTTACATAGTTATTATGTACATATTATTTTTAAACCTTACCAAAAGTTTTTTATACTTACTATTTGTTTGTGTGATATCAAAGATTTTTCAATTAAGCTATCAAAGATAACTCGCTAAGCAATAATGAAAAATATCACAGAATATCTCACAAGTGCGGTAGCCAGTAGACCAGCTGCATGTAATAAACATGCAAGCTGTTCTCTCCATGCCAACAAAACATAAGACATTCAGGATGGGTGGCAAACCTCATTGCAGGATTTAAGATGTAAAATGTCTCCACACGCCACCTACTGCTTAAGTATTCTGTGCCTCATCTGGAGTATTCCATAGCAACAGTAATAATAACTGCACACTATAGACTCGGAAAGCAACATAATCACAACTCGAAAACAACATGTTCCGACCTATATACACTTATTATCCAAAACAGTTCTATCTCCATTTAGTAATAACCTCTCTAGGTTTAATCATATTGATATTTTAGGCCTGGTAATAGGTTACGTGTATAATTTACAAAGTATTGGCGCAAACTACACAGTACGTGACCATGCCGTGTGCTTTGAGCTCTGAACAGAGGTGGTCAGTAGAATTTGTTTTAGTTCGTTTTTCCTTTTTTTTTTTTTTGTGAAAGTGTTTGTTATCCGTAGTGTTCACCGTCCTAACTGTTCATTAACCGATCACCCTCTGCACCTTTAATAGTTTTTAGTATTTTATGTCAAAAAGTATTAATGATTGTAATATCAGATTGATTGTGAATCATATTTGCTTCTAATTTGTCTAACCAGCATCCATTTTTACTAAAAAGTGATGTAAGTAAGTGACGTCACACTCAATAACAATTGTAATGCAAAAACCCGTATCAATGATAAGGTATGGTATGTTTTATTACCCATTATATATAATTGATATTTACCAATGTATTTTGTTACCATCGTTGTTTATAAAAGAAAAATAAACAGTTTTACTTTCACAATACATTTTCTTATGAAATAATATCCTTCGTAATGTTGTGGAAAGAAGTTTCTCAATTGGCAAAAATTTCTTTGAACTGAACTTATTAAATTTATTTAGAGTGTTTGCTTTTAGTTTATTTCATTAAATCTTTAATGCATTATGGTTCCTGTGAAAAATGGATCTAGGTTTGTATACTTCTCTTGTACATATCTTCACTTTTTTTTTAATTTTTTTCATCTTCATTTTTTTGCTTCAGAAATAAAAAAAACTGTACTGTAATATACTAAATATAGTTAACCACTATAGTTAAATAACTGTGGGCTTGGTACAAGTTTTTTTAGTTCACATTATGAAGCATGCAGTGAGTGTGATATCACTTCAAGGGGTATTCGCTGGCACGTGGGATAGAACAGCACACCTCTTATGCCAAGATTCCTGAATGCAGACGGGCTACCGACGAACTCAACTTGTGTACAAAATATAAAACTCCAAAAGTTTCCTATTAGTGGCATTATATCATTTTTATATAAAAGTGACCCACTAACAGTAATGTAAAAACTGGTACTAGGATTACAGGGCCTATTTCCCATAATTTTGTACAAGTTAAATTAAATATATATTTAATTTCGTTTACAGAAAGAAGACTTATTGATTTTTTATTCTTCCCTAATTTATTTTCAATGTACTTTGACAGCAGTATACTTTCCAATTTTCCTAAGGCTTCATTCAGCTCCATCTCGAAGTCTGCGAGCAGTGCTATACCATCAGCATATTGAATCACGTCAACCTTTTTCTCATTTATTTTTACTCCTGTCCAGTTCTTCTAAATAATTTTATGTATTTATACCTAATAATGATTTGTTTTAATAAAACCCCTCTGCGTACTAAGTGCGTTTTCATCTTTTTGATTGTTTTATTTTCTAATGTACCTAATTTTATGTTATTTTTAATCATTTTATAGTTTAGATCTATTCTATGTTCTATCCAAATATAATGTAGGTACCTACTACATAATGTCGTAAACTAAAATATTATTTTAGTAAAGAGAATTTATATAATTTAACTGGTATATTATTTTTTTTCACATCCCTTTCCACAGTTCAAAAAATTGTGTAGAATCTGTCATTTCTGCATATTTTTCAAGGCAAGCAACTCGATATTATATGTATGCTTAATTCATTCTTATTATAGTCGCTCACAACTTGATTCTACAACTACTGGGTCACGTCGTCTGTAGGAGTGTGTAAGTCCTGAAGTTCTTCTTGATATATGTGTGTGGGACATTTGTTTATTAGATAGTCAATAGTTTGCGTCATTCCACATGTGCACACCATATTTTCCTGGGAAGTGTAAATCTGAGCAGTTCTTCTGTTGGATCTGGTCCTAGTTTTTGGATTTTTACAGACGATAAAAGTCCAAGCTTCTCTCCATCTATCTTCAGTACTGCAGTCTGAGCTTAGAGCAACAGCTTTCCAGCAAGGATGTCGAGGTTCGGTGGAAGATTATCTAGATGGATAGGTAGATTGTGGTTGAACTAAACTTTCCGGAATTGCAAGTGCTTAATTTTCACACATACTAATCCATTATGAGTTCTAGAAATCATTAGTTTTTGATATAGCAAACATTTAATTACCTAAAAGATCCAACATTCTTTAAATTAATGATTAATTAAGGTAAAAAAATATTGCAACTGTTGCATAGTTAAACTTTTTATTAACTATAAATTCTTTGGAATGATTAAAATAAAGTCTTAACAAAGCATTGATAATTAAAATAACCTCTTAGGTTTCATATCACATCTGATGTCTATTTCTGTGTAAGTCAACATGAATCATCATTCAACCTTCATTGCTCCTTTAAGCAAAACAAGGTGGAAATAGGCATAATCTTTTAAAAAAATAAGATTTTTTTCATTTATCTGGTCTTTTACTTGCAGCTGGTCTGGCTGGCTACCCCACATGTGGGATATGCCGTGATGGTGTAGTGGCACAACTTGTTTATCTGGATTTAGGCACAACGCGTAGATGACAAAACCAATCAGACATTTTGATTGGAGGACCATGTTTACACAATGCAACATTGTGCAAAATGTATTTGAAAAAAGTAAGAAAGTCATCCTAATGCTTACAAATTGGTTCCAGGCTGGCTTAAGTGATCACTTTTGATGTTCATGGACAAAGTTTAGCAATTCCTCAACAAGGACACAAAAAATATGACACAAAGATGTGAATAAAAAACCTAAGAGGAACAATAAAAATAAAATAATTTTCACAATCACAAATATTTGAAACAAATTCATATTACACATTTATTGACTTTTTAATTACATTTTTGTACAACGTAATTGGCGAAAGATAATGGCCTTTACCCATGATGAAATTGTTAAAAAATTCTATCCTAAATAAGCTGGATAATTATATCCATGTCACAATTCATTCATTACACATTTTATTGTAATGTCCATTTCTGTTCTATTCTTTTAAAGGACATCCACTTGTTTGCAAATGATTATACAGCTAAGAGTTTGTACTGAGAAAATATTTACATAACTTATAAGAGAAATTGAAAGAAAAGGAGATTTGCATATTCAACCAGTACTTGATGCCAATTTAATCATGTGCGAAGGACCATAACTAACACAAATATCATTTCATAAACAGAATTACACATATAATAATTATTTAATGACTGGAATAATTTGACTAGGAATTAATTAGTAAATATATTAACTTTTTAAATACTTAATGGAATGTATAAAATTTGTATATAACAATATTCATTTTTAAAACTATGACAACATTTTGTGGATATTTTAAGTACTTACAATAAAACATTTAAACAAGATTAATTGATGATTTTCATATTAGGATTCTAGAAAAATTAATAAGATCAATTTGAAATATTTTTAAATATGTGAGTTGGGATATGTATTAAAATAGATAAATAAAAGTGTACCTATAATAGTGGTACATAGAATCAGATGATACTTAAAAAATAAATTTATTTGTGATAAAAATAATATCTGGAATTCTTGTACACTAATAATATTTAAATAGCAAAATTTAATTCAATTGTGTTGCCGAGTTTCGAAATTATTCTTAACATATTTTCACAAAAAGTTATAGATATCGTTCGATTAGTAATAAAATATTCTATATCCTTAGAAAGTTTTATCCTTGAAAATACTCATCATTTGTACATTTTTTTTTTTAAAAAATAAATTGAAAATGTGAAATGATTTCCGCTACATCCCTTAAAATTCTTGAACTTGAATAATAGTTTTTTTTTTTCGAATTTCTCTAAATCACGAATATGTGTTTAAGCGGATTTCAAAACTCGACAACACAATCACAATAATAAAACCAATCAATCAATCTATTATTGCGATAAATATGATTGCCATAGTTAAAAATACAATTCTGTGCACCAAATTAATTTATAAATGTAAGTTTTTTATACAAATACAGAGAGAACTTTTTTTACTGTGATAATGTTTATTATGTAGTTAAATTTAACACAAATTTGAATTATTATCAATTTGTTGAATATGTGCGCAGGAATTTTATTTTAAGCGTGCGTGTACTGTATATCAGAAATTTTAATGTTATTTAGTAAATTCACTGTTCTTCAACCTGTTTCATTTTACTTTTTGTTAATAAGTCAATCTTTGTCCTATGTCAGAGTTCCTATAAATAGATTTGTGCATATTATGTATTGTATTGCAGACAGAAAGTAAATACAGATATTTCAAACACAAGTGTTAGTTAAAATAATTTATACAGTAATGATATTGACTAGTTTAGAATTATTGCACTTGGAAATATTAGATCCTTATCAAGCTACATCCTTTGTGATGTAGGCAGTGAGAATGGAATGACAAAACGACACAATTTTTTTAATACATTCTTCACTTCTAAAAATAACAACATACATTCTTCACGCACAATTCACAACTTTTCTTTTTCAACATACATACCATAACATTCTTTATAGGATAATTTATTATATGTTTTTGGTATAATTAATAAATTCATTCATACAAGGTAGACGAGTACTTTGCACTTTCATCACATACACAACAGCAATTATGTATTATTTTGTAATAGAAATTCATAATAATATGAGATACATTGGTAAGTACAAGATCTATAGTAATTTTTTCAATCAGTTTCACCAGCGCAAATAAATTTCAAGTGTTTATGTAAATGGAACGGGAGAGTACCAAAAATACTCAAAGTTTTTTATAAATTTGACTAGGGAATAATTATATAAATTAAACAATTCAATTACCCAGTTCTCTAGGCCACACAATTTAGTTTTTTGGCCTATTATATGTAGAAAAGTGATATTCCTTCGATTACACAAATAAAAAATACCAAAGTATTAATTATTGAATGGTATTTCTGTTCACAGTGTGAAAAATTATTTTATGTTGTAAAATTTAAAAAAAAAACAAACACTGTTTAAATTTTCTCTATATATTTTATGAGACTTGAACGTTTTCGTCTACACAAATGGACAGTCAAAAAATATATAATGAACATTTAAACGTGTATCTTTTTTTTTTAATTTTTTAATACAAAATTTTAATATTTTTGTGTATAGAAGCACATATCAGTTTTTGGTAGACCGCCATACTACCTCAAGACTTTGACACACTATATCTTGGAATATTAGAATTTGGAGTTATTAATGGGCTTATTAAATGAACCATTTAATGGTTTATTTATTCTGCTCTTCAGAGTAAATATTCTCCAAAGCTTCCTGCACTAGTCTCTGAAGCTCTGGAGGGAGATTCTCATCTTCATATTGATACAAATCATGCTCAACAACAATCCTGCCGTCATCTTTACTCTTTTCCAAATCTTTTTGACTTTCCATTCTCCGTTTAGCATCACCAGGACTGCTAGACATATCGCTACTGCTGCTATCTTCAAGGCTGTGAGAAAATTCACCATTATTTGAATCTTTATCAGATTCTTTTTCATTATCCTCTTCTAAATTTTTAGTATCTTTACTATCTTTATCATTAAGTTTTGTTTCTGATTTCCCATTTATTTCAAAGTTATCTACGTCTGATGAACAGTAGGACTCTAGCAAGACTTTAGATGGAAAGAGTGAGACACTACCTTCATTGTCAGTAGAATCTTCTAATCGTTTTTCTAATTCTGCGATGCGAGTAGCTAAAATTCTGGAAAAATTGTAAATTGTTAAACAATATATTAACTTTGTAAAGTAATAAACATTTTTTGTATTATTTGGAAGATAAATCAATGAATTTTACCTATTGGCTTTCTTCTGATGCGATAGTGCAATAGACTTGTCATTTAGGGAGTCTAAAAGACCAAAACTCAATGCTCTCAAGTCTTTTATAGTTGCAGCTGTTACTGGTAATTCGTGATTGGCACCACCTTCTAAGAGTTCTTTTACTGGAATAAATCAGCGTCTGTTAGAACTGTATTTTGCATGCAGTGATACTATTACAAAAAGAAATCCAAAACTATCTTACACAACAAATGATAGAGTACATACCTTGTTTGTGTGTAACAACTGCATTAGTTTGGTTGCTACCTAGTTTGATTGTACCTTTACGATGTTTTGTTTCCAAAATACTCTAAAAAAACAAGATTTATTTAGACATGCAAAAACTAGGAATGTTTTCGATTTTTCCTAGGCTTTTTACACAATTCTGTCACCAGCCCTGTGACAATGTGTTATAGAAAAATGATAATTTCAACTTACTTTATATTTAGTTAGAGCATGTGTCGCAAGTTCCTTTTCAGCAATAGCTTGGTTGAGTCTCTCTTGCAAGTATCTATTCTCCATGATAAGTGAGTCAATATCTAATATGGGACCACTCTTGGTCCCTTCACTCCCGTTCACTTTGGTCTTTTTTGAAAGTGCTACCATTAGTTGGTGATTCAAACGATGTAGTTTACATTTATATGCATCTCTTTCATTTATAAGATCTTCCTTCTCATCTAGCATAGATCTTAAATCAGATTGCAGTTGTTCAACCTAAAATGATTACAAATAAGTATTTCAGAGGAAGTGGAGTGATATTATGAAAATTAAATAAGTATTTCACATAAATTGGTAAGTATGAGCAGTGATATTGAAGATGTTGCAAAGGATATTAAAGAAAATTTTACATTTGCCTGACGATGAGAGTGTAAGCTTTCGAAAGTCAACTTGCAAATGAATAAAGTCACCAGTGGAATTACTAAATAATTTGTTTCATTTAAATTTCAAAGGAAATTACATACAGTACATTGTTAATTTGATAAATACTGCTCTACACAATTGGTGAAGTTCATTTCATTAATGAAAATAAAACACTTATATTTAGTATTTCCTCAGTGAACATTCACCAAGTACCGCTGTTTGACTCTATTTTAAATTTTTCACTAAATTATTATCTTCTTCAAAAGTGAATAAAAGGTAACAATTGAAATATTGCTATTCAGTCCATCAGATTAGTTTACGTGCAATCGCAACACAAATTAAGTAAAATTAAATTAAACGTATTCAGTACTGACTTTTTTATTTAACTTCTCCAATTGCCCAACAAGTTCTTCTCTTTCAAAGTTTAGTGTGTCAACATTTGTTGAGAAATTCTTATCTACTGTTCTCTGTGGGCTTCTCTGTTTTCTTAAAACTTTAATGTCTTCTTCTGCTTCCTCCAATTTATGTTTCAACATTTCAACCTTAAAAAGAATATAACACAAATATGTAGTTTGGCTACAAGTAGAAATTCATCAAATCAAGAACAAGAGTAATTAATATACAAAAGTGAGTAGTTTTTATACTACTTTGATGATTATTAAGATATTGAAGCTGATATTGATAATATTTTTAAAATGTCACCCTCCAATGAGACTGTAACAGCTTTTGGCATATATACACACTTAACTAATATTTAAATCATACCTCCATCGCCAATACTTTGTTCTGTTCTCTGGTGTCGGCCAACATTTGTGCACCTGATATGTTTCCAACACTATCAGATCCATTGTATAAGTTTCTCTTTTCATTCCCATCATTAATTTTCGAATATGGATATCTTGTTTGAAATTGCTCAGCAAGTAATTTATACCGATCCTTTTCTATTGATATTTTATCCAATTGTTTGCTTATTATAGCGAGCGCTTCTACTTTACTTTGAAGTTTACTACGTAACACATTATTCTAAAATAAAATACAAATATAAATTTAATACAATAAAAATTTACTGCTAGATGTCATCTGTTCTCGATTTATGGAAATGGAACTCAACATTATGAAAACTTATTCCTTTTCTACATTGAAAAAAATAATGTGAATATTATAAAAAAAAAATTAATGGAGTGAGATAAATGACAATTACTGATTAAGTTATAGCGTAAAATATGGAAAATGTTTAAAATTTATTAACCTCAGAAATGACATTGTCGACGTGTTCGTCTAAAAAATTAACCTTCGATGCTCCCGATGTTTTACTCAACATTTTCGTAGACATTTCATTAATTAGAATTCATTCTTCTTTTATAAAATAAATACATTAATAGACATTTTCAGTGAAGATTGTAAACACAATATTGAACAGCTTACTACAAAGAATGCGAAGGAAGCAAAAAAATTGGCGGAAAATCTGACACACGTCAAAAGCTTTGACATTGACAGTGAATGTTGCCATATTATAGGAAAATTACCATAACAAAAAATAAACGCTACGACTACGCTACGCGGTACTACGAAGTACGAGCCACGCCGTTAAATTGTAATTATGTAATTACGAAAGAAGTAACTATTTAATTTCATCATATTTCATCGTATTATTATTTTACTCAGTTGTTCTCAAATTGATAAAATGATTTCAAAAGGCTTGAAAACATTCATATTTTTTTATTCCTATATATGTATATTCATAACCTATTCTATAATGAGTTACATTATCCATTGGATTGGTCTGCAACGAGTTTGGACTTTCTTCTCCACTCCTCTCTATATTCTCAGCCAGTCTCTTCAACTCCATGTATGAGCCACATCTCATGTCCCTCTTCAGTTGGTCCATACATATAGACGTCTCTCGGTCGGCCTCTGCCATTTGTGCCTTCGGTCCTACCCTCTGCGATTGCGATGAGCAGTCCTGGGTGCCTGATGTTGTGGCCAATCCAGTTAGCTCGTTGTTGGCAGATTCTTTTGAGTAGTTGCCTTTTTTCGCCAACCCTGGTTAACCTTCTACCGCAGTTGTGCACGTCTGACAGACACCTCGTTAAGAAATTATTAGATATCTTTCTTCCATCAATCCATCCCCATCCCTCACTCACAATACCTTTCTGTATCCTAGTGACCAATCGATCAGTCGTCAATGCGTTGTCGTTGTGTGTGTTATGTTCCTGTGCTGTGATAGTTACGTCTCACAGACGTCAGGTCAGTAATAGTGTGATTTTATGCATACGTCTAATAGTCGTCACCACGCATTTAATGTTTTTATGTCTTTGAGTCTCATAGAGGAAATATTTCGACTATTTCGAATGAAATTTCTTAAAACATTTGTTTCATTATAACCTGCATAAATTTTAACGTGTTACCTCTCCAATAGAGTATTTCACTGGTCAATGAAGAGGAAGTCACTATTTATACCTGTATATGTGGTCACTTTACTTTACCATATAATGTATAAATATTAATATTTACTTTTTTATTTTATTTTTCACTGTACCCACATTTTCGTCCCGGTTTTAAAGAAAGTGACAATAACAACATTAGAAAAACTTGTCCTAGCTGTCTGAAACTTACTTGCAGATTTTGTTGCAAGCCTATGTGTCTTGATGCACGCAAATTTGTGAAGAGTGTAGTACTAACACTCTTATGTAAAGAGTACTTGCAGAATCTTTGTGTGTTTATATTAATTATTTTTTTATGTCTTAATATTATTAACTAGTCTATTAACGATAAGGATTTTGTATTTTTTTATATGTTCATATTTCATGTTTAGCTAAAAACCGAAAAATATAAGTACCTGTTTTTTTCATCGAATTTTTTGAGCTCATTATAAATATCAATTTTAAAGTGTTTGTGCATTGTTTCAATTTAAAAATTTCCTGTTACGTGCTTGCAAATAACTTATATTTAGTAATATTGGCTAAGAAAAATAATAATTTATTATTAAGTGCATTCAAAATAGATTTCGAATTGTACGTCTGTCAGACGGCACCACTGTGCTAAAATTATAAAAATTCACCACTGTAGCTAAGGGTTAACACTTCTTCGTTTTCGACCTATTCTACTGCGATAAAATGTTATTTTGTTTATTCTAATCTTTTGCACCATGCAAGATGCTGTAAATAGCCTGACTTTCCTATAGATTGAGGCAAACTTTCAATTAAAAGTTCCTTTATTGGATGTAAATATCGCTGCTAGGTTATTACAACATAAACATATTTCTTTTTAAATTTATTTTTCCATAAATATAACAAGAAAACAACTTACAACTACAATTTTTTACCACTAACTATAAACATCATATTGTTGAAGGGTGTTTGTGTTCACTCTGTGAAAATTCATATTTAATAATTTATAAATAATCAATACACTGTTATATTTTCACTACATTTATTTAAACTTCAATCCCTGCACCCACCCCTCTCCCCCCTCTGTGACCACCTCAATTTTTATAAAGGACATTATACTGATTCAGTACTCTTGAGAATGCCCATTGAAGTGGGCGAAAACGTTAGAGTTTAAATAAATATAGTGAAAATATAACAGTGTTTTGATTATTTATAAATTATTAAACATCATATCTTAAAACACACATTCTTTTGACAATTATAGAAAATGGAATTTACTGCCTCACTAGATTTGAGTCTGTTCTGAGGCAGTATCTATATAATTATGTATTTATGTGTTATTCTAAATTATTCTAGTCAGTTTTTCTAAGCACCGTATGTAGTATACGAAACAAAAATGACAATAATAAGAAAAAAAGGGGAAAATGAATAATCAGTAACGAGATTTAAAAAACAAATGTATTTATAAGTAGGATTATTGAAAACCCAGATCATGCATAAATATATGGTTGCACTATAAGTATAATACTTGTATGTATAATGCTTATCTTTCTAAAAAGTTAAGTATCTTCGTACCAACTTACATTATCTACCTATTATTTATTTGATTGTCAACTTGGATAAGTATATTTGTATAAACGCATACACAACTAGTGGTAACTGCATATTACTATTTTTAACATCACCGAGGTCAGTGAGAACAAAAATGTTTATAAGATAAGCTCCTATGGAATTACCTAAAACACGTGTTACCTACATTCTTAAAGGACCGTTTCCAGCAAACATTTGAGGAAACATGAAATAGATTAGTGTTAGGTATAAGTATTTTGGATAATGTTGGCAATATTAGGGAGGTAATTAGCAAACCTATTGTGTTTTAATGGCAAGTATATTATAATTATGCTTAATGTAGTTTGCCTGATATTTAGGAGATTCAAAGAAATATAAAAGCGCTGGTCCAATGATCGTAATTTTATTCTACATTTTTCACTATCACATTCAACAATCCATATAGGAACATAACGTGCGAATTCTTATTAAATTTTTAGTGCAATTTCTTCATCAATAAATAAAACACTGGATGGTATAACGTATAGGTACCATTTTAATGATTCTTTGTGAAGATATCTTTGACCGGAATTGTTAGTTTATCTAGTTACACTAAAACTCTAAACTAATGATTAATTAGGCCTAGAGGAAGAATTATTGTAAATTTCGTTAGTGAATTTGCTAATTACCTACGGGTATGAAGATTTACCTGCATAATTGTATGTAGGAACTTTTATAATTATTCATAATAAAATGCCGAATGGTGATTAAATGACAATCAGTCGTTAATGAATAAGGCGCTATAGATTATAATCATTAATATCTATGTTGTAATCATTCAATGATCCGACAGAAATCTATTTAGAAATCAATACCATAATGATAAATTACTTAATTAGGATGTACGAGTAGGTACCTACCTAAGTCGACATGAAAACGGCATTTTCTTAATAGCTTTTTTTGTAGGAATTGTCAATCTTGTATAATTTTATTTATTTATTTTATTTTAATACAACAAACGGCAATTGCCTTTATAAGTATAGGTACAGATAAACTTTACAATATCACACAACCATTCAACAGATGTACAAAAATATAAAAACAAACAAAACATAACCATACTCCAGACCCCCTAGACCAGGGATGCACAGACTTATAGGGAACAAGGGCCACTCGGGAAGATTATGAGCAAAGGACGGGCCGCTATAAGAAAATTAAGACTAAAAATTCAAATTTCCAGAAATGCACACACATTAAAATTCTACCCCCCCCCCGTCACCGAATTTTCAAAATGGTATAGTACTACTGAATAGGAATTTGAAATATTTCAAAAACACCTCGGTTTTCTTAAAGAATATTTTCTCCCAGTACCTGTGTTTGAATTTTCAAAATGGTATAGGAATTTGAAATATTTCAAAAACTCCTCAGCTTTGTTAAAGAATATTTACTCGAATTATTAAGTATTCGGTACTTTTACCAAATATCCGATTATTACTGGTATTGTCATTTTTTTTATATTGTATAATTCGCTGGCGGGCCGCGGTTTGTGCATCGCTGCCCTAGACAAACACGCACTTGGTGATCGACTACAAAGGAATTTTCGACAATAATTGCAACAATAACGCATAAATTATACTGTACATGTAGGTAGATTGTCGAAAAGTTCGCCAGTAGTCGATCGCTAAGTACGGTTTGTCTACAACCCCAAGATCAAGTCAAAAAACAAAATTGAAAATTGATATGTAAATACAAATACAATAAATTAATTAAAAATACATTCATTGACCATATACACAAATCCATTATATTCAATCATATATCCAATTATGTTATAAGAACTAATAAACTTACTAATGTACAACTTTGCGATAAAAAATATACAAATTATTATAATACTTGCTATTGCTGTCAGTACGGGTAGAGCCCAATGTTGTGCTAATATCAAAATATAATTTGCAGGTTATTCTGAATAAAACTGTTTATTATTGTTATTACTCTTACATACCTAACCGATGTAGATGCTAAAAAATCTTTACCCACGTTAAGAGATTATATTATATAAATAATTATAATCTTCCCTAGAGTTCTTAACAAAAAATAGGTCTCCCACACTTTTTTGGAAGTTTTGAGCATCCAGTAAAAGGGAAGTGTATTTATAAATTAAATTCAGTGATGACGTATGCCACTCATTTTGAATGTATTATTTTATAATATCTCGATGTTTATTACATTCAATTAATCCATTGGCATGGCTTCGTGGAGTTCCAGACAAAAAATAATTAAAAGGCAGTTACATACATACATACATCTTCTTCCCCTTGTCCTAGTTGGGTCGGGGGCCCATTACGCCTAGGTACTTCCTCCAGAGATCCCTGTCCACTGCTGCTTCCAGGACCTCTGGCCACTCCAAACCAAGCCTTTCAATACACAAGTTTGACACCTGCCCTTGCCAGCTTCTTCTAGGACGGCCTACCGGTCTTCTGCCCTCTCCCACAGCCTCCAAAGATCTAAGTGGTAGTCTGTCTTCTGGCATGCGGAGAACGTGACCCAGCCATCGCAACTGCGACCTCTCTATATGCAGGAGTACTGGTTCTACCTTGAGAGCCTCACGAACATACGTATTCCTTATACGGTCTCTCAATGACACACCAGCCACTCCCCTGAGGAACCGCATTTCTGCTGCCTGTAACCTTGATCTCACGTTCTCTGTGAGCATCCAAATCTGGTGTCCATATGTGAGGATAGGGCGGTATATTGTCTTAAATATGGCCATTTTCGTCCGTTGGGTCAGCTCGGATTTATGTATTATCGGGTTTTTAAGCGCTTTCAGCACATTTCCTGCCGACACAATCCTCTTGTCAATGCACGCTGTTTGTCGACCATCTGCTGAGAACTCCACTAACAGCAAAAATCACGAATAAGATACTCAACATGTTTAATTCAGCGATGAAGCATGTCATGCATCCTCAACGTCTTATTTTTAATTGGCATGGAGAGAACAATTAGTCAACGTTAGTAAGAATTGTCGTGAAGGTATGAATGAAATAACGATTAAAAATATTATTATTAATTTATTTGCCGACGGTTATGGTTCTCTGGTGAATTTCGTCAATTTATGAGAGGTGCAGTTATTTTAAAATAAATAGCATTTGGTTACAATGCAAGTAGCCATTTGCATAGCAACATCTGTTCACATAGCAATACATACTCATACCAAAATAATATAATAAATTAAATTATACATTCGCTCATAATAAAATGATAACGACAATTCGCGCATCAAATGCCTTGTGCAATAATCTGAGGATAGCAAGCGCAGCGCTTGGAAGATGCATCACTACACGAGAAGTTATAGACAGAGAGGCAAAGTACAGCTGTCATAATTATCATCCTATTCCAGTTGCCCTATGCAGAGGAAGTGGTAAGGGAATTATTATTTTTTTTATATTTCTTCACGTGCGATGATAATCGCAATATTCAAAATTTATATAAAGAATATCTATCGATATCATCACGTCGTCTTCCAGAAGTGTGGTAGCAAACGAATTAACTACATTTAATTAACATACCGGTCAAACTATCTAATGATGAACGAGACATTTAGGATGGGTGACATACTTTATCGCTGAATTGAATTTAAAATATTTCACAAATTAAAAAAAAATGAGCTTAGATAATAGATATTAGACTTTTTTATTTTTTTATTGTCATTTCTATAGAGAAGGTAAATGAATTATGGTAGAATTACATATTGAATTAATTATTATAAGTACCTATTTACTCTACGGTATATGAATAAAATTACCAGTTGAAAGTTTTTAAATCCACTGTTGATTTCTACTATATAATTCTGAATTTTTGAAGGGGTGCATGTATGGGACGTGGAAGGCAAAATGTACTACGACTTCCTGGCAGGATATTCTGGAGTGAACCATGGCCACTGTCATCCAAAAATCATAGAAACCATGCAACAGCAGATGAAATTACTCCATCATACATCCAGAGCTTTTCACAATGACGTGTTTGGAGAATTTGCCGAAATTATGAGCAAAATGTTTGGTTATGATAAAGTGTTGCCTATGAATACGGGTAAGTTAAATACTAGAAAAATATTTTTTACATAGAATTGGTTAAAACTTTAGATTTCAGGTAGCTGCTTCATAAAAAAAACGGCATGTGAAACATTTTGACGTACATGTGATAAATATTTTGGATTACATGGACAATATTGGTTTTTTAATATAAAATAATTTATTTGTTTTTAGGAGTTGAAGCCGGAGACTCTGCAATCAAAATCGCCAGGAAATGGGGTTATAAAATGAAAAATATTCCAAAAGGAAATGCGGTGACTATCTTCGCTAATGGAAACTTTTGGGGACGATCACTGGCTGCTGTTTCATCTTCCACTGATCCATCCAGTTATGAAGGATACCAACCTTTAATGCCAGGATTTAACTTGATCCCTTTCAACGATCTTGCTGCTTTAGAGGTATGTGTATTGTCAATTATAAAACCTGTCTTATATATCTTTTGCGAAAGTGTTGGGAAAAATATTGGAGAATGATTGAATTTATATTAGGTATATTGTCCATTGTATTTGAAAGGAATGTAATACTTGTTTAAGTTACAATTTAATGACTGTGTTATTAGAAAGAACTTCAGAATCCCAATGTTTGTTCATTTATGGTGGAACCAATTCAAGGAGAAGCTGGCGTTGTGGTTCCTGATCAAGGCTATTTAGCTGAAGTCAGGAGACTCTGTTCCAAGTATAATGTACTGTGGATTGCTGATGAGGTAATAAAAATATAAACGTTTTTTCTGTCAATATTAATTGAATTGATATTTAGTTTTCTGGTTGGATTAATGGAATAAAAAGTGTTTTCTAATAAAAATAAATACTATCAACGGAATAAAAAGCCATAACGAAGATGTGCCATGAAAATATGCTGTTATCACGGAAAACCAAATGTACCTACCACGCTAAGAATATCATCGAAATTACACTCAATAATATTGCCAGAGATTCATATATGGAGGAAAAAATAGGTTCAGTTTAGAGAACAATAGGTTTTTGTAATTTGCTTCAAAAATAAAAATATACATAGGTATCATCTCTTTCCGTTAGAAAGATATTAGTGAAACTGTAAAAAGGAATAGATTATGTACGTGAAAGTGTATGAGCACCGATATATTGTATAAATTACATTAAAATAACGAACTGGTATACCTGCCTTGGCAAGGTATAGGTACATACTTTTAAACCTTGTTTATTTTTTCATCTATTTTACTCACGTAAATTATGTGAAATGGTGGTTATAGGTCCAAACAGGTCTTGGAAGAACTGGAAAACGTCTTTGCGTGGATTATGAAGGTGTCAAACCAGACCTTCTCATTCTAGGAAAATCATTAGCTGGAGGACTTTATCCTGTTTCCTGCGTCTTGGCTGATGATCCTATAATGAATGTCATTACACCAGGTAAAAAATATTCACGTAATAGATACCTACTCTATTTTATAATTATAATCATAAAGACAATATTTTTGCAGTTCAAAAAAACTTGAATGAACCATCACTTCTTGGTCGATGTAAAGATCTAGCTAGAGTTTACTATATTCTATCCTTTTTTACTATAAAAGAACACTTTTATTTATTACCTACTTTTAATTATATGTAAATGGAATGTCATTTAAATTTCTATGCCTAAAACTGAATCTTATTCATATATCAGGGATGTGTAAATACTATTCGAATGCATTATTTAATAAGGTTTATTATTTTTTACAGGAACGCATGGTTCCACATTTGGTGGAAACCCTCTTGGAACAAAAGTGGCTATAACCAGTCTTAAGGTTTTGGAAGAAGAAAAATTGTCTGATAATGCTTACAAAATGGGGATCATTATGAGAAGTAGATTGAAGGACATGTCTAAGAAAGTAATTACGAATGTTAGAGGAAAAGGGCTGATGAACGCCATTGCTATCAATGAAGGTAGTCAAATTTTTATATCTTGACTTTGATAATTTTGAAATTTATCTTTCATCTTTTTAAACTGTTTAACGTATCTACGATGTTTAAAATATGGTTTGATACTTGTATAATAGAAACTTAATAATAGGAACACTTTGGTTCATATTTCCATGAACTTTTTCAACCAATTCAAATAATTCTAATATTGGATTAAATTCCAATTTCAGTCTGCACCACAGTAAAAAAATATGGTTTATCTGTGATTGATTTGATTTTCAAATTCACATTGCTGAATATGGTATCTAGATATCAAATATTTCTGTAGTGCAAGGTGTTTTTATTTTAAACTGTATCACTTATATTTGCCACGACTGTTCAAGACCTTATCGAGAAAGAAACCTCTCCTAAATTAAATAAATAAATAAAAATAATGTTTACAAAAAATGCAATGTAAAAATAAATGTTTCAATCAAATTGCAGATACAATTGATGTTTGGAAATTTAGCGTCAAATTAATGGAAGCAGGA
Source organism: Athripsodes cinereus (assembly GCA_947579605.1). Classification (NCBI taxonomy): domain Eukaryota; kingdom Metazoa; phylum Arthropoda; class Insecta; order Trichoptera; family Leptoceridae; genus Athripsodes; species Athripsodes cinereus. Next base: position 17,432,214 of record OX388316.1, on the reverse strand, counting down.
GTCCTAACCAAGATGTGTCATGAAAATATTTTGCGACTTTCTCCACCTCTTGTAATCACGGAAAATCAAATGCACGACGCTATGAATATCATCGAAACCACAGTCAACAATATTGCCAAAGATTCATAAGGAGAAATACATTTAACAATTATTATTTATTAAAATATAAATTTGTGTAAATATTTAGATTATAATTTAAGGAACTGTGTTCAATTCAGCGAGGATGTATGCCGCCATTCAAGAAAGTATACAGAGGTCAAATAAAATAAATAAATAAATTTATATTTCAAAATCAAAACCTGATTCATCTTCTATGAAATATAGCCATGTACATAGACTTTCTAACTTAAAGTATTAGAAAAGGAAGATATTTTATATCTCTGTAATTGAGTATTTTTAGTTCGTGTTAGAATTATTCCTTGATATTCGCAATCACAAATTAATATGTATATTTAGACCTGTCGTACTAACCGTGTCAACAGTTTGTTTCATGGTGCAATTATTCAATATTGTATCGAAAATTGAAATTTTTACCAAAATAAATTTTCACATTATGTGTTTTCAGATTTTTTCAAACAAAAAAGCCTCAACCGAGAATAATTTTCGCCAGTTAGCAGTTATTCCTTGATGTAAATTTGTTAATCCACGTTATAAATAGGTAGATATTCCCTTTGCGAAGCTAGCATAATAATAATATAATACATATTATTATAATATAAGATGCTTGCTTACTACTTTACATACGAGTAGGTACCTTATTATATTGAATGCATAGCCGTGGGGAGTCACTTGTGATTGGTTCATTCGAGATGAATATATTGTACAACATGTAGTTAGTATATATCTACATACAACAGACTGTGGGTTGGTCCAATTATAATAGCATGTTAAGACGGCCTCTTTCAAATTATAAATCTCTATCGTATTGAGCAAAACTAATTGGTTTTGCATGTCTATCTTATAATATACCTACTATTGTAATAATATATTCAGCGTTATAATTCCACCAATGCTAAGGCATATACTACAAAATAAAGCTAAGGTATAGCGAACAGGTATATGACAGAATATAATTATTAATAGGTAGGTATATTACTTATATATATGTACGCATAGTAGGTTATTTAATAAATACATTCAACAATATACCTCTTTTTATTACATAACAAATTATAATATGGAATACTATTAACACTTCAACACAGTTAGCTTTTTTACTGAACACGTTTGAGAAAATACTGAGATAAGAAGTTTGTTTTACTACAGTTTATTTTTAATTATCCATATGTCACAAAACGTACAAAATTAATGGGTTAATTAGCCTTAGCGATAAATTCGCCCCCTGTGTACTGATTTTTGTTGTAAATAAATAAATATAAATCAATCATGATACATGATACCTTCTGCAGAAGGTACATAATAATGTAAATTAAGTGAGGTTAGTTTAGAAATCTGCTATCAAACAGATATACAGATTATAAAAAAAACTACAATGGCATTTCATAATGTTTTTCTAAAAAGGGATATGTTTTAATAATAAGAAAAATAAAAATTAATGATAAAATTGATACCATAAAATCACTGATTATATTATTAAATGAATCTATCTAGGACATCCAGATGGAATGGGATCTAGTACTAAATGAATTTCTAAAAATACCTAATGATTTTTTAGAAATTCTGAATGAGAAAATACCCGCAGTGTGCCATAAAGAGTTAATGAATCTAGCATTCTGCGCAGCCTTTTTAAGGTTTTAATAACTATACTTTGTAAGCTATTATTTGATAATATATACCTAAAATAAACCTCAACGTGTCTAATGAGGCTTCAAACTGGATTTATAGAAATCTAATCTGTCAATATAAGTTATGATTATTTCATATATAGGTAATAATTACACGGACATAGTTTCATTGTAATTAATTTAATTACCTAAATCATTAATGCGATTCTTAAGTGACTATTTTAAGTAAATACAGGTTATATTAAATTGTTGCAATAGGGATTAGTTTATTTTTTTAAAGAAACTAAATACAAAATGGGAGATGAAAATAAATTAAACTTCGTAAGTATGCTCTAATATTTTTATAAATAATAAAAAAAATATGTATTTAATTCTATTCTATTGCATTATTTTCAAAGCTATTCCCTCGTGGTGATAATTCATTTTTTTTTTAAATAAATACTTTTGTACACACCTACGTGCATAAATGACAAAGAAAAGTATGCAAATTATTGATGAGTAATTTATGAATGGCAGATTAATAAAAAAAAATTGAAAGATTTTATTTATTTATTTATTCATTCGTTAACAGCTATAATTAAGCTTTTTTACACATTAAAAAAACATATCAGAAGATCCACAATCATTGATATCAATTCACATATGGACATTGGATTAACAATTAAAAAAAATACAATAGGTATACAAACATATATAAAAAATATCCCGTGGAGCACCCGGTAAAGAATTGGTCTCCCACTCTTCTCCGTAAGTTTTCGAGTGTCCTGTAAAAGGCAAGTGTTCGAAAAAATTAAGACATTTTACATCTTAAATTCAGCGATGAGGTTTGCCACCCATCCTGAATGTCTTGATTTTATATTGGCACGGAGAGGACAGCTTGCATGTTTCTTACATGCAGTTGGTCTGCTGGCTACCCCACTTGTGGGATATGCCGTGATGGTATAGTAGTAGTAATATAAAAAATAAAAACACACAGCAGGAAGACCTTTGTCATATATGTGAAAACACTAGAACAGCAGAGAAGTTAAAAAAAAATCAGTTAGTCTGTGGAGATGAAATAATTGCTCTTCTCAAACTATATTTATATGCGTTTACATTTACTTACACGCAATGAAAAGAAGAACAAAAAAATATAAAACATTGCTTAATTTTAACAAATACAAACATAAAAAACATATTTGTTATCAACAAAAACACTGTTAACTTTTCACCATTGATTTAATACTCGAGCACTTTCGTCAAGTTAGCTTGACATTTTGAAGAGAACTCTGATTTAGGTAATTAAGTTCCCTTGAAAATGTCCAGCTAACTTGACGAAAGTGCTCGAGTATTAAATCAATGGTGAAAAGTAAACAGTGTTTTTGTTGATATCAAATATGTTTAAAATGTCTTTTCATATGTGAACGCACAAACTCTAGATCAAATTCAAACATGTTTATTTTTTACAACAATAGGTAACATTTTTTTATAAACGCACAGTAAACATATTAATTCCCTGAAATTTGAGCAGTGCTCGTGTTTTGAGGGATAGTTTCATCATTGGGTATTCACAGAAAGGTGAATAAAGGAATTCATTTCCACTTATGAAACTTTACTTTAATGAAAACTTGTTAGAAATAGAAATCTAGATAATATGTATGCATCTAAAAATAAATCTATAATTATATTGAGTAGCCGGTCATTTAATTACTATTTAGTTGTAAATAGCAATTTGAATATATTAAAAAACCATAACTTGGTGTTTTGTTGATATAATATTATCATATAATTATTGTCAACATAAACATTCTAATAATTACATTTCAAAGAATATCTGCAATAGATTTTCCTTAAAATGACATTAATTTGATTTATAAATAGATCAACTAACGGATGTTGAAATGTTTAATATCCATGTTTAATAAAATGTGAAACGCTCTGTTCTGAGTATTTTGAGTCTTAATTATTTACAACAAAGCTGTTATTTTAATAGAACTATAATTTTCTTAATTAAGGGAAAATATAAATAGAACTTGTAAATAGAAAGTGACCAATCTATGCATGTTTTATTATTTTCCTATTTGAATTATAAATAATGATAATGTATTGAGAATACTGTCATTTAGTATCTATAGGTACCTTTTTAATTGCTGATTTGTGAAATGATTCCGTTTTCATTAGATGCAGGATGAAAATGGATTATTTGATATTTAAACCATAAGATGAAGTCAATTTAGAGTCAATTTGAAGTCAACTTTGTTTGAATAATATAGCTGAAGTTAAATAATTGATTATACATGAAATAAAAAAAATACATAGGTATGTGTCAAAATTCAAATTAAATTAAAAATTGTAAAAAAATCAATTTAAAAATTGAAAATTATATGCCTTCATCCATCGTATAATTTTCTTTTTTTTTATATGTATTTCAAATATGTAGGTAACATACAACTTTAAAAATTTAAGCTTATAATATAAAAATGATGCACAGTGAAACATGATCAAATTTAATATGTGAAGGTTGTTTATAGCAAAATGATTTTATTTCGTGCATACATTGGGTTAGAAACTAGTTGTCTGTCTATATTTAATTTATTTGCCGTCCATTTCTTTATTGTTTAGTTGTACTTTATAATCAAATCAAGATGGTGGATGTTGAGAGTTTTTTGTCGAGTTTATTGACATGATAATGAATTTATTATAAAGATGATGAGTGGTATGGTCGCCTATATCTAGATTTGTATTTTTTTGTTATGTATATCGAAACTAACTAGCGTTAGTTATGTAACTATATTATTTACTCATAAATAATATTTGTATAGACATATATATAGAGGTCGATCAAGCATTGTATTGAAGTAGAAAAATAATGAACTATTTTAGGATTATTTTCAATGGTCTTATAAAAATGGGTACCGGTTTATTTACATACATTCTAAGATCGATCAACTACTAATCGGACCAAAAAAGATTTTTGCTCTGATCAGTATAAACAGTTGATCGCATGCCTACTTAGAATTACATTTATTAATACATATACACAACATTTTCAAAATAGGTACATATTGGTATGGTTTCTGAAATTGCTTATAACTTGTCCAATTATTATTATTTATTCGTCCTTTAATCTTAGGTACACTCTACAAAAGAATGCGGGAACACGCCTCCTCGATTTTGTGACAATTAATTTTTCTACCATCATTATATTTTTGCATTAATAGGTACATATGTTTTGTTATATATGAAGACATGTATAAGTATTTATTAGGTATGTTTCAAATAGAAGATTGATTTAACGTTGTAAGAAAATTTATAATAATCATTTTGTATCATTGATGAATTAATAACAGTTAACATACAATGATGAATTGGGATTAAACTACAACGGATAAAAAAATTATCTCGTCTGTACTTAGATAGGTGTACGCCTGTACTTAGACAGGTATAGAGATTGGTAATTATCATGTTTTTTTAGACTAGAACCATTGTGATTTTGGAAGCATAATTTATCAAAAAGAAATAAAAAAGAAAGAATGGCAAAACTATGAATTCAAGTTATATTTCAACATATTTTCACCATTGTAAATAGAGGCTCGAAGAAGACGGCATCAGCAGATTCTATGAAATGGAACTTTTGGTAGACTGCAGTGTTATTGAATGCGCAGTAATTTATTTATTTATTTATTCAACCAAACATAAGGCTTACGCCATTTACAAATATCGAAAAAATAAACCAAAAAACATAAACACCTGCGCACTCATACAAATATACATACATAATAATAGTACTATAATATAACTATACATAGGTACATTTTTGTACATAGATCTATCATGTTCGTTGCTAAAACAAATTTGGAATTATACAAGTAATTTTATATCATACCCAGTAATAAAGGCACTATGCAAGAATAGGTGGCTATTCTTGATCCTCTCAAAATTCTAAACATTGTGAAATACTTGGGACTTGAAGGAGTACTTTATTTAGATGTTCTTATCAATTAGAGTAGTAACAATAGATCTAACTGGTCATAGTACAATATATAGTATGTACTTACTTCATTATAAAGTCGTCTGAAGTATGGTATGTAGATAATATAAAATCTAGATCCACAATATCATACTTACTTAAAACCAAAACATAAAACCACTGCGTAGTTCAAAAATTATTCAAAAAGTAACAAAATTACTTTTACTTCACAAATGAAACATAATAATAACATTATTCATTTCGATTGTTCACCAAGAAAAACATAAACAGAAAACACATCTGATCCATATTGTATAGAAACTTTCGAGTGCACGGGCCCGCGGTATGTATTTTATGAAATTAATATGGATCGCGTTTGATATACGAGAAGTTACAATCGTTACAGTGCAATATAATATAGTGATGAAAATTATCAATTAAATTATTTGGCGATATTTATGACATTATAGAACGTATTTGTACGAGACGATATGTTGCAAAGATATTACATCTTAAAATGTTTTCGAGGCGATGGAAATCAGGGTTTTTATACTATGCTGGGGTTCAATTCCTGGTAGGGCACCCTCGACGTCTGAAGACGGTCCAATTCTTAAGAAGAAGAGTTTTTACTAGGAATCAGGGTTTAATGATTTCGATACAGTAGATGATGTTCGCTTATACAATGTCTTTATCATACAGGACTACCTTGATATTCGTATCATACTGAACACAGTCACATTGGACATACCACCACGTAACAATGTCGGTATACACTTTTTCTGTTTTAGATACTTTGTTATTTTTAAAGCTCGGAATTCTGAAAGTATTTTAATGTTTTACTCGAAATAGTTGATCGTTTAAATCTCTTTTTCAACGACATAATAAGATTGCCGAGAGAATTGTGTGGCTCCAAAGTATTCACAAACGAATAGGAATACTTTATTTTAGAAAATGGAAAAAAAAACTGTGAGTAATAAGATAAACATGGACAATATATGTAATTTTATACAAAGGAAAAAGTAAAGTAAGATACTACATAAAACTATTGCGATAAAAGAATGTTGCTTCCAGTCAACAAATTTTGTCTCCCAAGATGTGATCTGATTAATCCTCAATCATAAATTTCTTATGAAAATTATTGTGAGTTAACTTGGAATACAACTTGAACTAATATCAGAATTATATATAGCCAATGCCATATTTGTACCACTAAGCTTTGTAAACTAGAAAGTAATCAAATACTGGAAAATAATAGAACTTAGAAGTCCTTCAAGTAATATTTCATCTGAAGTAAAGGTAATATGAAATGTTTATGCAATACCGTGATACCGTGAAAAATTAAGGAAGTATTTTCATCAGGACAATTAAAAGCTATATTCGACTACTGACTAACTTCAACATTTTACGATGTAAATTTGTTGACTACTGTATAATACGAGTATATTGTCTAATAGTTGGGGATAATTTACATACAGGTTTTAAAAAACTTAAAAAATGCATGGGATGTTTATTTCGTAAAATATTATGAAATCAAAGCATAAGATCAAGCTAGACTGATTGTACAATCGACAAAAAATATATTGCAATTAGTATTTTAGTGACGTGACAATCTGAGATGATTATGCAATATAATTATACATACTGTATCTACTTGATCGGTAAGTATGATACACGTATATAATTTTTCATAATTTTGGTATTCCCAACAAAATAATGATAATGATCAAACAGCTAATTTAAAAATATATGTCACGAAGAGGAGAGGACTAATTTGATAAATAATTGGGAAGATTGGTCAATTCCTTTTCGCATTTTTCCTTCAAAAAGTGTGGGAACATGCCATTATAGGATATTGGATTTATGTAACTACATAGTTTGCAATTTTTATTTTGGACACAAGAAATATCCCAGGTTGTTATAGTAGAAAATATAGAGCCGAGCAACAAATATCTATGTATGTAGGTTTTTATAGATTTGTATTACAATTTTTCAACATTAATTTCCTAACAGATGACAAGATATTTAAATAGAAAAAAAAATTTAGGCGGCCGGTGTGGCGTAGAGGTAATACTCTTGCCTTTGAGTCACGTGGTCCTGGGTTCGATTACCTTATATAATTCATAATACAAGATTCATAATATCTTAGTTTCGGACTAGCACAATTTATGTCAATTGTCCATTAATGTTCCTATGTTCTGTTGTTATTTGTTAGATATTATTTTCACATACAAACTTATGAGACATACGAGTATAAGCGCCATTAGCTGCTGTTTGATTCGAGGCTAATTTTATCATATTTTATTTTATTAGAAGAATCTGTAATGTTGTGCGATGGGGCAGAACGAGAAGACGTTTCTGGAGAGATCATGTGGGGAGGGCGAGCTCAGATCGAGTAGTCAGAATTGCAGCAGATGAACACATGACAGAAAACAGACCCCCAGGAAGACCACCTAAACGCTGGAGGGACAGTTGGACATCTACCTCCCAGGAGCAGGCTCCGAGAACCACAGGACATAGTCCTAACTGAAGCAAAAGAAGAAGAAGAAGAAATAAGCATAATAAATGCAAATTTATTTATTAATTTATGCATTTTATTGCTAATCAATAATTTTTCACATTTATCACTTCTTGTTCTAGGTTCATTTTGGGAGAATAGGGAAAATAGAAAATAGAAAATTTGCACATTCAGGGCGATTTGTCTTGAAACCTCATCATTATTATGAACAGATTATTATTACATACATTTATACACATTCATTCAAATCATCACGGCATCTCCCACAAGCGGGGTAGCCAATGGATCAATTTCAAGTAATAAACATGCAAGTCATCCTCTCCGTGCCAATAAAAATTAAAACATTCCATTTGGGTGGCACACTTTATCGCTGAACCGAAGATAATCAATGTCTTAAAACTTGATGTTTCACAAATATATATCTTTCACGGGACACTCGAAATCTTACAGAAAAGATTGGGATATTATTTTCCAAAGACTCAAATTATTTTGCGTATTTAGGTAATATTATTACCACTTTATTTTTTCGTTCTACATCCGGCATAAACCTGGATAAATTTAGTAGCAATATCATACATATTAATAATACAGGGAAGGCCGAGAATAAGTAAATTATAGATAACGACAGGAAAAAATAAGTAAATTATAGATAACGACAGGAAAAAATAAGTAAATTATAGATAACGACAGGAAAAAATGTTATGCCAATGTTATTTCAACGATTTACCGTAAAACAAATATTAATATTTCAAATCTAAGCTACAATTTACTGGGTTAATAGATTCAGTATCGTGTACGTATTATAGACAACTGAAAATTTCAGAAACGAATAGTATTGATGAATTTTTAATATTTAGACATTTCGTGTCGAATAAAATACGACATCACGTAAATGGATAGTTTTCAATAAATAATATATCAAAGTTTAACTGTATCAAGTACTCGATATTACTGAGAATTTTGTTTTTGAATGATTAATAACAAAAGTGTACATACACAATGTAAAAAGAAGATTATAGAAGACAAGATGTCTTACAGGTGACTACTTAGGTATGTGTATTAGTATTTACATAGTATGGGAATATAGTAGATACTTCGATGTAGCTGTGTATGTATATATATTATTAATAATATTAAGTGTCTAAGACATGTGAGTTTGATTTGAGATTAATAATATTATAATAATAAATTGAATAAGTCAATTATTGTATTATAGATGACTAGCTAACGAGTGATGAATGCTCAGTGATTTTCTTTACTGAATAAGAAGTAAAAAGTATAATGCATCGTATACGAAATATTTTAACATAATATAATTGTTTAAATATTAAAAAAAAAATTAACGTAATTTGTTAGTTAAACCTTTACTCCTTTTAAATATCATTATCAAATAGATTTTTTCATCCTTTCTTTTAATTAGTGGATTTCTACTTTATATATCTATGAATAATGGTATCTACTCAAATATCTGGTTAAAGTCAAGAGAGACAATAAAAAATTAATACGATTAAGTCGCGATTCCTGCATACAACGCTTTCATTTAAATAAAAAATAAATTCTTTTGGTCACATGCATTTTCTTTTTCATCCTTAACTCACATTTTGTTTAAAGTGCCAATTACTTTAATTGTGAGTAAGAAGAGTTTGAAATTATTTGTGTAGTCTTTTTTATCTCAAGAGATAGATATTTATGAAACAAATAATTAAAAAAAAGAAATACACCCATCTGGGTTTCTTCTAAAAGCTTGTGTCGTGAAAGGGAAGTTTGCCGGCACCTGGTATCGAACCACGGACCTCATGTGCGCGAGGCTGAGACTCTACCTCCAGGCTACCGACGAAGTTTGAAACATACTTTTTTATATATTTAAATTGTATTGATTGGTATATTGGGAAGATGAACGGCCGCGAACACCATCCGACTTGTTATATTATGAAGAATTTCATAGAACCAATCTTTGGACATTTCCAGGAATCAGAAGCGTATAGTATGTTAACTAGACACAATAGTACCGAATAATGAAAGCTTGTTAGATTATTTTTTTATATATAATTTATTTTTATTATTATTTTGTATGGGATGGGAGAACCTACTACTAACATAATGGAAAGTTTGAAGATGTTGAAATATTTTTTTATCATTTCATTATTACATAATTTAATATTATTGTAAGTTGGAATGTTGTATTTGGAGTACGTTATTTAATTTCATGTGCATAATAATATAATGTAACATTTCATGAATGAATTCGTTACGTAATTTTCCATACGTTTGTCGATAAGTAAAGAAGAAACAACAATAATGACAATATAAACAATTAGGTACCTATATTTGAACAATAAACGCGGAAAACTATGCTTTTTCCGTCGGAACCTAAATCTTAGGGAGATTTTACGATAAATGTGATTGTCCATCAATTTTGCCCACGATAATTTAGAAAAATATTTTAGGAAACATTTTACCCATCATTCTTATAATGATACCAAATAAGGGAGTGTTTAAATTATTCAATAAATTGAAAACTTTGAATATCGGTGAAGTTCAACGAAAGTAAGTTGACTTTTAATTTTCCGCTTTAGTCTTGTTATTATATAAAGGATATTGATAGCACATGGAAGTACATATTATCATTGGTTATATGGGTATTGTGAGCTTCCTGGAAATAAGGTAGGATCAAAAGGACATACTTCATGACTTGGAGATCTCAATATATCGATAGGTTATAGAGATAAGCCGGGATTTGAACTGTCATCAACTTTGGTGTTAAAGGCTTTGATAAGTGCATCTTATTATTATTGTACCTAAATATATCACCATTTATATTGTGATAACATTTTGAAAATGATTTTAGAATACGGATTGAGTTTATATTATTATCATTTAGTATTTACTTATTAAAAATTATATAGAATATAAGATATTATTAAATTTGTTTAGAATATGTGTAAGTTGAGCATGTATACACTCACATAGTCCAATGTCAAAGACGAATCTTGCAAAATTTGTGAATAAAATTGAGAAAGTGAATATTACTCAGTTTTATAGCAATAGGTATATACTCATAAGTTTTTTAAAAATGAATTAACCAAGACATCGCGAGTCTCTACAAAATGTTGATATATAAATTATCCGGAAATCAGTTAGTGGTAAATAGCTGAAGATTCTGCATATATTTCTAAAATCTTTTATGTAAACTGCTCTGTTGATTTTGTTATAATTATGTGCAAGAAGAATAAGATCGATCGTCGAGAAGAATGGCTGGTAAAACGCTGCGTGATAGAGTGAAGAATGAGGATATTAGAAGAATGAGCGGATGGAAGAAGAGTGTTGTGGACAGAATGCGCGTGAATAAACTACGGTGGTTCGGGCATATTGAACGAATGAACGAGGTAAGAATGACAAAGAGAATATACTTATATGAAAGAAAAGGTGTGAGGAAACGCGGGCGTCCGAGAACCACGTGGCTTGATCACGTGGATCAAATTCTCAAGGACGGCCGCGTGTTAAGTAAGAGGAACCGACGTGCGTGTATGAGAAACTGTATGAATGTGGAGGAAGCGAAGGAAGTGTGTAAAGATAGATCTGTTTGGCGTTCCGTTCTCTCTACCTACCACACTTGGGACACGGCGTGAGGGTATAGTATAGTATAGTATAAGAAGAATAAAATAAATAAATAAATAAAATATCGATAAGCATCGATGTTTTCCACTCTGGAAGACAAGTTTATAATTTTAAGTTCCAGCACATTGTTTCGTGATGATATTTACAGATTATTAAGCTCAATTTCTTATACATATATTTATAATATTATACATAAGATCAATACCATTCAAAATAGTGGCAGCTTTCTTGTGCAGCAGAAAAATATTAAGGAACCGCCATACAATTTTTTCTCTTATTGTGTTATGAAATTAGGTAGGCAGTAGGTAATGCAAGTTTATTGTTTAATTGGATATAATGCAAGTCATGTATAACCTGCATGGGAAACCGTTACATTATTTAGCAGTATAATAATATAATTTAATAATAACACTTAGTGCCTACCTTACCATGTCTAAATCAAAGGAATGGAAAACATTTTTGTTATATGGATGTATTTAGTAAACAAAATATGATCATTGTAATATGTATGTATAAAGTATTGCAGTCAATTTTGCCTTTTGAGCTATTCGCTTTCTATTTCCCTCTTATTATATTATTCATCAACTAAATACTCATTTCATTATTTTTCATAATACATAATTCGAATTTAGCGATATAGAATGCTATGAAATCCTGAATATCTAACTGTTTTTTTTTATCATTGGGAAGACAATAAATTGTTTATATTTTAATTGGTAAAGAATAAGTTCATTTGGTACTCTAGACCAGTGGTTCTTAACCTGGGTTCGATTGAACCCCAGGGGTTCGGTGAGTCAGTCTTGGGGGTTCGGTGAAAATCATTTTAAAAGCAAGATAGTTTTGCGAGTTGGAAAAAGAAAAAATACTCCGATAATTCATTAATTAATATATTTCATGTTTTGATTTAACCATTAAAATTTAATGTTTTGATCTTTGTTTTTTTATTTTTTTTCATTTTGTACACTTATATATAAATATATACCATGTTTTGAATTTGTAAAAATCTAATTTTATTTTTCAAATTAGGAGGGGTTCGGTGAATGCATATGCTGTAGCTGGTGGGGTTCGGTACCCCCAAAAAGGTTAAGAACCACTGCTCTAGACTCTCTAGAGGAAGTCAAACAATAATATGTCTCATTGTAAAAATCTTTGACATTTCAAGAATTTTGTACTGATGGTTTAGTAAAAAAATATACATGTATCTACTTAGTATGCTCTGGACAATATTAATAATTATTACAAAAATTACCTATTGTGGAAAATTAATGTAACCAAGTTTTTTGACATGAAGTATACGAGTAAAATCCCTGAAATCTTGTTTCTTGTTCCTTTATGATGTATTCGATCAATGCAATTTACGCATTGCATTGCATATCGGGTGCTTATAAGTATTATCCAACTGAGTTGAATGAATTATAGTAACATATATTATTTATAATCCTTGATATCTGAGATACTTTTTGTGAACTAGGAAGATCTGAACTAAATTTAATAAGGTAGGTTATTATTTTTTATATTCCGTTAATATTTTTTTTATACATCTACAAATGTTGAAAAAAATCATTAAATATAAGAATTGATAAAAATCGACATAAAATAGATACCTACATCTATTAAGCATATGATAAATAAAATGGGCTATAAAGGTATACCTACTCGTATTTGTTAATTCACAAGAGATTCCCATATGGGATGTAGTATTGTCTATTGTCAGCATTTGTACGACTTGTATCAATTTTTAATGAAAACTTTATTAAAAGCTAAAGAGTTTGGTAAGCCCTTTCGGAACCGCTAATAACTTTTTAATTTCTCAAGTCACTAAATACAATTTCGGCGTCAAGCAGTCTAGTAGACACAATAATGAATAAAAAACAATTAAGTGTTGAAGAAACTGTCTCCTATTGTCAGCAGTTAATAACCCTTCGTCATCCAAATGCGGTACAAAGATAACTTAAATTTATTGTGCAATAGTTTATTTATATACCTACATCAAAGATGTTAACATTGTTATAGATTTAATGAGATTTGATAGAATTGGTGACTTTGTAGTGAAATGGTTAAAAAGCTTGCCTAATATTTAAGGCATTTAAAGTTTCATAGTAAAAGGAATCTTTGAATGAACATTATCAAAATACGACAAATCTATATAGAACCATCAAGGAATACTTTTCTTTATATAAAAAAATCTGTGATCTAAAAAAACGTCATGAATTAAAAAGCAAATGTTTGCCATATTTCTTTGATATAAATGTCATTTATTTAATTATTCTCTTCAATGCTTCTCTCTCCAGAGCATAGGGTTAGATAAGTTCCCTTCATTCAGAGTAATTCTGCGCCAGAAAGATACCTATATACACAAATATTTAAATAGGTTATTTTTATTTATTTCAACGAGGTTCTTAAAACTGAACACGTATTAAAATCTCACGACCCGACGCTCTATGTTATCAGACTTGAGTTCAACAAATAAATTCTACGTGTAAAAAAATCAATATTAATCGTTAAATTCCTCTCCCAAAACATTTCACTGGCGACAAACTGTCTAGTTCTTGTATAAAATGTGCCATTTAAATAATTAATCAAAGGGTTCCCCAATCACTTCAATAATAAACACAAAAAGAACCGATATAATTATTAAGCGTTCAGGATCCATGAAGTTGGTTATTGTTATCCCGTCCATTCATCTTCATATTATTTTATAATAATACGTAACTTTTTACTGCCGAAGAGATCTTTCTATTAATCGATAGTAGGTATACCTAAGTGATTAGTTCGCCCATATCAATAAACGATTAATCATTTTATAATGATCCAAATACTAAATAATTGTATAATTTTGTAATGTACTATATTGTTTTGGTCGTGTCGTAATGTTTTGAGTATTTTAATACAGATCTGACTTTTTCATCACAACATTTAATACACCTTAATTTCGTATTGTATTTTATTGGTATTTAATTCGTAAAATTCTACATTAATCAAGAAATAAAATATAATTATTTAATTTAGTCTATGTAAAAAGAAATAAAATATAATTATTTAATTTAGTCTAAGTAAGTACTTGTGAGAATAAATAATCATATTTTATTTCTTGATACTGCAATAAAACTAATTTTTTTTGTCAGTACTCTTTCTTATATATCTATAAATTATCTTGAGTTGAAAATTTCAGCTATTTCAATAAATAAACTAAGTATATTGAAAAGTTCGGCGGATAGCCTGACAGCTGTAGGAATTTACGTCATACACAATATTCAGAAATCGTATTAAACAAAATTGAATCAACTCATGCACGAAATGTCACTACAGGCGATTTTTCCTGTTTTTTTAAGTAGTCCACTTAAATATATCATAATATTTCATAATATTTTTCAGTAGGTAGGTATATCGTGGACTTATTAACTACCCACGATTATGTTTAATAGCTTTTGCATAAAGCAGTCTATAATTAGTTACAAAATGTCCTCAGAGCTTGCATAAGTTCCCACAATATTATATGTTATAATTTTCATAATAATTATACTAATTTTCCTATAATTTTTCAGTGTACTGTCCCATACTTACCGCATTATGTTAATAAGAGAACATTCGTGACGGCCATCTTGTAATTGAGAGCGGCCATTTTGTCATATGACAACAGTTAGGTATATTATTATTGGGTAGTTAATACCAATCAAATACACGCAAAGGTGGCCAATTATATTGTCCCTCATTGTTATTATAGAATTATGCAATTAAAACATGAAAAACTATATTATTTCTGCACCAAAACAGGGCAAGTAGAATAATGTTGTAAACGTTGCATATTTTCTTAAACTTGATCCCGTAGGAATCAGATATTCACAAACTTTTGACGTATCACAGACACATTATAAAAATCTATTAAAGTGAATCAACATAATTCTTTTTTTAATTTCAAATCAATTAATTTTATTCATATTGTAATTATTTTTATTTATTTATACAGTTAACAAATTAGTATACTTAGAAAAATCCTTAGCATCGAAATGATCTTATTTTATACGACAATAATTACTTATACTCATAGAATATGTTAATCTTTTTCAGTAAAGTTATTTAATTATTTTTTTTTTCCTAAAAGTGAGTGCAGCCTGTTTGAGAAATAGAAGTATTTCCTAGTGTTAGGGGTTTCTTTCTCAATTTAATTAAAGGTCTTATAGCTCTTCAATTGAATAATTTTGGTATGATTTTCAGCACTTTCATAGTGGAAAGTATATTTTCAAGAATACTATTTCAACATTATAAAGATTTAAAACTGAGATTTGAATAAATCTAAGTGAAAAGTTAACTGTGTTGTAATTTAAGCATAACATCATTTAAAACTGCATCGTAAGTAACCTCTGTCTATTTAACCATTCAGGAACGAGTGGATGGGCAGTTAATAATATAAAAAGATGGAAGAATTTGTGAACTGTCTCTTTGGTACATTTCCTTGCGCTGTGAAGTTGAAGAACATGTGTGCTGGGGGAAACGTAACGCAGTGTGGCCAATTATCAGGGGAATGTCTTTACTAATGGACATTAATTTGTCCACTAGGTACTTGCCCACGACTTCTCAGGGGCATGTAATAATAATAATGGGGTTCTGGGAACAACTGCAGCAGTAGAGTCCAGTTCAGTGGATAATTTGGTTGGTATTTCATTCCGCAAATCGCATCGCCATGATCTCCGTATCATATAGGTCAGTGGTCTCCAATATTTTTATCGTCGTGGACCGGTCAACGTTTGATAATTTTATCGTGGCTCACTAAGAACGAGATGATGATTATTTACAATGAAAAAGTGAAAAGTTACAATGAAAAAAAATAAAATAAAATAAAAATAAAAAAGTGATGACCCCGTCGCCAGATTTTCGAAAAGGAATAGATAGGAATATAACATATTTCACGATCTCCTCACTTTGTTAAAGAATATTTCAACAAAAATGAACTAACCGTCATGTTCCTTCTGCGGACTGGAGGTTGAAGGCCACTGATATTGGTCATATTTACCATACATAATCACGCCAACCGTACATCATCATCAGGCGCAGATATGGGAGTCAATGACAGGCGGACATTTTTTTATCTTTCAAACAAGAATCTAGCTATTTTAAATATCAACCTATAGATCTAAGAGGTCTTTCTAAGATTCTTTCTATTAAACATTAGTTCAAAAAGTTGGAAGATTCAGAATAGATTTGAGTCCAATTATAAACAAAGTTATATATAAATAATTAACATTATAAATTTGATATTTTTCATCCGACGGTACTTGGTGGAAATTCATGTTGAATTAATTATAAATAAAACATTAAAATATTCAAGTATAAGATACTTATTTTTAGGGCTTTATATATTTTTGTAAATTTGCCCACACATTTGAAACACTAATAAAATTTCAAAAAATATATGCAAGTCCGCATCTGACAGCAGATTAATAGATATATTTGTGAAGAATTCGCCTTATTTGTCAAAACATTCCGTCTCATAACATAGGAATACAAAGCATTCGCAAAGACTCTGATCTAAATGAATTATGATTAACGGCACTAGATATAAAAAAAATGTGTAAAATTCCCAGGAAAACACGATGACAAGTGTTACATATGTAGTTAGTTTTTATTATTTAATGTATCTAATTATTTACTAATTGTATGTCGCAGATTACAGTTAGTTCTGACGTAGAAAAAAATATAAACATCGTGTTCGAGATGTTAGAAAGTCTACCGCATACTGGATGCAGATTTCATGAAGTATTAATAAAAAAATTATTTTTTAATATTTTATTTACACTAATGTCAGTATAGCTGACAGATCTATTACTATTTTGTAATTTCATCAAGAAAAACCAGTGTTGCCTCAATTATGCTGTGACAGTGTGTCTCCCAAATCATGGAACACAAACTTTTTTATTGAAAATTTCACCAATCATAATGAAACGGAATCTGGGAAACGAGCCCAGGATCTCAATGATGCAAGTCGACAGCGATAACCGTTGCACCCTACGTGGTTGGTTAAGAATTATATTTTGTGAACGATTTGAACATTTTGAGATGTGGTCGTGAATTTAGCCCAGGTGAAATACGAAAAGTTTAATTTTGAATGATTTTATTTGGGTTTTCAGATATCAATAATAGTTACACTGTTGTGTTGAAAAAGCCGCAAGATGCCAGCGACCTGTCCACTCAACCAATGCCCCTCCGTGAGTCACCTTTTTTGTAAATAATACTTTTTTTTTTTTTTTTAAAAGATATGTCTGGGTTTTGTTATAAACCCAAATACAACTTTTAATCTATATATATTCTTTTATCTTTTTCCGTGATCTTTCTCTTTTTCTGCTTGTATTAGATCAGTTATCTGAGCCAGTGTAAAGCGCTTTAGCCAGCCAGAGCCGATTCGTAAGCGGCGGGACACCTGATACTCTCTCTCTCTACTTTGCAAGTGATGGTTATCTTCGGATTCAAATCATACCTATCGTGATATATATCACATATAATTCACTAACGCAAGTGCAAACACCCAGTTTAATTCGAAAAAATCAAACCTTCGGATCAGTGATTTGTTTGTTCGGAAATAGCTGAAGATCAGCTTTCCTTCTTGTAGGTGAACTTCTTGATCAACTGATATCACATAAACTTAATGAATACTTAACTAACCATCCGTCATGCATCTCGTCACTAATAAGTAGATAGAGTAGATAAATGGTTTAACATAGATCTTTCTTTTTACAACTAGATGTTTCAAAAATGCACTGAGGTTTAATACTGTCGTTCTTATTGTACAACATTATAAAGGAATTCGTTTAGTTAATAATTAATACTACGTACATACACAACTAACAATATTAACATTTATACTAATACATAATATCTATGTACCTACTTTGAACCACGGAATAATTTTTCTACCAATTGTTATATCTGACTAACTGATACATCACTCACTGTAGAGATATTAGGACTATTCCGATTTTACAATGTCTGTATGGAAGAATTCCCAATTGTGATTGCTTTTAGCGCACTCTAAGTTCTGACCATGTAATAACGACTAACATTTTAATAATTTGAAGTAGACATTTTAGAAAACGGTTTATTTATTTCTTTATTTATTTATTCTTTGCCGCACATTAATTTCAAGTGACTTTATACAAAAATACATAAGAATATCAAATATAATCATTATTAATTTAAAAATAAAAGAAACATTGTATTTTCCACTAAAATAACTTTATTCAGCTATAACGCTTTCGGAACTACTTGTTCCATCATCAGTAACAATACTAAATATGGAATTGCACAGTGTTAATCACGAAACATTCGAAAAATTATAAATACAATCAATATTCAGAGGGCGAGTTTGTCGTAAATGCGTGATATCTTCCATCTAACCTAATAATATTAAAAAAAGAAAAACCCTAATTTTTCATTAGTAGGTATATATTATATACTAATGAAAAATTAGGATCTTTCATTTACATGATACTGAAAAGATTTGCAATTAAACAAATTGTTTTGTTAGTAAGGTTTTGGTTTGATCAAGGATAAGTCTATTCTCACTTTAGCCATGGCTAGTTAGTGAGGGCTAAATATGCATTTCTTATGAGTTCAAGTGATGATATTTCAATAGATAGATAGGAATACCTATTTACGAGAAGGCGTTTCTGGAGAGATCATGTGGGGAGGGCGAGCTCAGATCGAGTGGTCAGAATTGCAGCAGATGAACACATGACAGAAAACAGACCCCCAGGAAGACCACCTAAACGCTGGAGGGACAGTTGGACATCCACCTCCCAGGAGCAGGCTCCGAGAACCACAGGACATAGTCCTAACTGAAGCAAAAGAAGAAGAAGAAGAAGAAGACCTATTTACCTGGTCGCTTATTCTTTGAGTTTAGTGTGTTGAGTATGTGAGTAGGTGAAGGCTCTTGAAGCGCTTCTTACCGTTACATATCATTTTGCTTAGCTACTTAATACATGGTGTTTATAGAAAAGGATGTCTTTCAAGAATTTTTAGCAGTTCTTTTAAGCAGAGTCTACAAACATTTGAATGTAATTACAGGTACCTAGCTAAAATTAAGAAATAAAATATTCCCTCCTTACTTTCACTTCTATAAAGAGTAGAATAGAAAATGTCTGGAAATAGATAGTCCCCGGAATAGAATAGTTCTCAAAGTCTTTCTGTACGAGTATACTGTATTCATAAAATATTACGAATAAGATTTTAAAATATCTTATTTCTTTAATTCAGCGATTTTATTCAAATGAAAGTGAGTCAAGTATGTCACCCATCTTAAATGGATAAAATCTTATTGGCACAGCGAGAACAACTTGCATATTTATTATATCACCAATATAAAATATATGTCATTAAGTAAAAGAACACTTTACATTACTTTAGTTTTCAAGTCCGAACATTAGACCTTGCCACTCCAGTATCATTACATGCATTCCGCATCGGCGGGCATTGCAAAAAGTGAGAATCAGTCTACACTTCCCCGCAGTCGTAGCTCGTGTCCTCCCCATCCAAAAAGTAAAACAATAGAAATATAATATTGTATCGATTAGGTTTTATTTATGGCTTAGTCTAAAGTATGGAATGTATCAAATATATAAATAATAATAGTAATAATAAAGAATACAGCTGCATCATCAATAAAACACAATAGATCTATAATAGATGGCTGTATCATGCACCTGTAAGTATCAATCTAATATAGGTATACCTTTACTAGGATTCCAGGAAATTCGCTATCGAACTTTCGTCTAGCATGGATCAAATAATAATTATATATCATGTCTACTACGGTACCGTATACTAAATACTAGCTCTAAATCCTGCTTAAATCACGAAGTATCCATTAAATTGATAGTTTAATAGATTCAATGAGCTTTTTTTTTAAAATGATTCATAGTTAGATGACATTATAAAAACATTATAGGACATTACAAAAATTATGAGGACGCCTTTGTTCAACAGTGGACAGAAATAGCTTTAAAAATCGAATTTAAGTTTAAATAAATATGGCAAGGATAAATATGCTTATATTTATATAATACACCCAAAAACTCTCAAGCAATATGATTGTGCCGTGAGGGTGGGTAGGTCGGCAGTGGGAGGAATCGAACCGGGAATAGTTCGATAAAAGCTTATTAAGATATTAATTGTGTCGGTGCACACGTAGTAGAATTCCATAATAATGCAATTTGAAACAAGTGTTCCTCTCTACTATTGTTTGTTAATTCGCAGAGAGACGTCTTTTGACTTATAAGGTCATTATCAATCAAGGAACACTTGTTTCAAATTGCATCATTAAGCTTATTAAGACTATCAAGACTTTACTATCAGGCTACTGGCCACCGCTTTCGATCATCTTTTGACAAAATATGGATAAAGGTTTTACTCCATATACTTGTATAAATTTCATGGCTTGGTTTCATAAAAATTGTAATATCTTCGTTAGTAAATAAGACATCTACACTTATAAACGACTATATCACTATTGTGTAGTGAGGCAATACGAGTATGTATCCCATATTATGTAGGTATCTTTCTTTAAATACTGTAATGTCAATTTAGATCAATAATTAATATTTTGGAAGTAATCTCAGATTTTTGTAATACATACAATTTCACATAAAACAAATACCTACTATTTTTATTTAAGAACACAGAAGGATGTCAATCTGTTAAGAAAGAGTAGATCCCGAAACTCGTCTAGTATAGAAGTTATTCAAACAATTATCCTTACATACGAACGGATTCCAAATATCTATGCAATTGTGTGTCTATGGATATAGAGCGGTGTTATTTGTTTTGTATCGAAGGAAGTGGATTTTTGAAGTTACCTCATCATACCTCGGATGCACTATTAGGTATAGCACTATTATAGTATGAGAAAGTCAATTGAAAATAAAACAAGGTAAAAAATTCATCTACTGAAAAGTTGTGCATCGATTGTATTTTTTATCATCAATATATCCCCTTTTTTACATCATACGTTATTATGTTTTTCATACGTATAAAGGATTTCGTTTTAATATTATTTGGAAAGGTAAATAATTAAAATGTGCTTAAAATGTGTAAAATAATTAAAATAATTTATAATAGAAAGAAACACTTGTTTCAATTAATCTAATTATGGAATTCTACTACGTGTGGACCAACATAATTAACAAATTGAATTAATGTAGTACCTTAGAATATACAAACTGTTATAAATAAATATTTTACAAAGAATAAAAACATTTTAATTGGGTAAAGATACGTAGAATTTTTTTCCGTAGAGTAGGTACCCGGCAAAGAATTAATTTTTCACTCTTTACAGCAAGTTTTTGAGTGTCCCGTAAAAGGCAGGTGTTGGACAACATAAATATATTTTATCTGATAAATTCAACGATGAGGTTTGCCACCCATCCTAAATGTCTTACTTTTGTGTTGGCATGGAGAGGGCAGCTTGCATGTATATTACCTGCAACTGTTCTGTTGGCTATTCTACTCGTAGTATCATATACCTACTTGCTTCTATTTTAGTGTACAAAGTTATAATACTGTATCAGCGCAGAGTCAAAATATTTCAAAATCAGATATTCAAATCAAATTAACTCTTCAAATCAGTTTTAATGTTACAGAAGAGAGTTTATTCACCCATTAGTGTATATCTTAGCTCCTCTAACTTCTACAACATGCCATCATAGTTAACATCCTGTTTCACTCTAGAGCTTTTCCAAGAAAACCCTCAGTAGCTGACTCGAGTAGGTGTACTCGTTTTTAACTATACATAGCAGATAACATTAATTTAATATCACCCATGTCATGCCAAGTGAGTTACTTACATGAGGTACTTGAAGAAAACCAATATTATCAACTCTACTTAAATTAATTTTATTTATTTTCTTTATGTATTCTTTACTGTACATCGAGCACAAGCAAATTTAAAAATACATACAAATCAAATACAATCAATATACAGAGGTCGAGTTTATCGCAGAGGTGCGATTATTTCCAACTACCCCATTTTCATGAAACGGTCACACAAAACTTTAAAGGAAGGAAAAGAAGAGGTACATAGGAGAAGAATATGTAGGTAGAGGGACTAGGAAACAGATAGCAAATTTTAATCGACAAAATGGTCCTTGACTGCCCACTAGAAAGCGTGGAGAGTGGGGAGCAACCTTATTCTGGGAGGTAACTTTTCCAACAGCGAGCATCATTTCATGAACAGAAAATTATGTAAAAATTAAGTAAAGTTCAAGACTCATTTCTGATAATTTTATTACTATAAATCTTACTTTTCAAACTTTTCTAGATTTTTAAATAGTTCATTTTTTAGAGACACGTTTAGTAAAAATAAGTGTTTTAGGTAAATTTAAGTTAACACTGAAAGTATGACATAAACCTATTTTTTTATGTTAATGTTTAGGGTTGACTGGAAGACGTTACTTAGCAACAAGTCCGCCCTTTGACCTAACTTTGTTAATTGTCACGTTTTGTAATGTTGTATTTTATTGTTTATGTATTTGTGTAAAATTATGGTCAGTAAAGATTTATTTATTTATTTATGACGTGAAATATTTATAATTTCATGACAATAAACAATATAATTTAATTTAATTTATCTTGAGGTAAAAACTTGCAATACGTAATTAATTAGTCAGGTACGGGTTTTCATGATTATTAATTTTTTAGATAATTCTTAGGTGAGTTAGTGAAATCGTATAACGATTTAATCAATTTGTGTGAAGGTAAATGAAAAATATGAATGATTATGTCCATGTGATTGTATTGAATATATGAAATATTATCTGAATAGAAAGTGATGAGAACAAACATTTCATAATAATGCTAGATAAGAGCAGATTGATATATTAAGCGTTAAGTTCCTAAATCTAGAAAAAAAATAGAGTTGAAATATAACGTCAATAAATATATAATTTAATACGATGTTCACATTTACCTACAATTTAATTAATTCAATACCAAACTCGATTTTTTTTTGTAGTTAATTGTCTATTATTCTAAAAATTTAACAATGTTCTTATGAGGATAGTAGAATATACAAAAGAAATGAAGAAAATGTTATAGAAATTGTGAATGAAGGAAATAATAAATTTTAAAATTATGTTTTTTGTCAATAAAAAAGTAACGGTTTTTCTTGAGGGTTGATTTTGCACACCATATATTGTATTTATTTGCTAAGGTGTTTAGTATAATCACCATTTTTTATATATTCTTGCAAACTAACATTAATATTTACTAAACATATTGATACATTCAATACAATGCTCTACTTTTGATGTTAAATACTAACCGATAAATGTTCACCAGACAATTTATAGACTATATGGAAGGGTAATAGATCTAAAAACCCGATCAATTCTGTAGTTTACAAGTATTTTGTTGACATTCCTTAAAGATGCAAGTCACTCTACTCCTTGTCAAATAATGTCCTCGGTGTCTTTTGTTCTGATCTTACAATAGCAGTCAAGTGTTTATTAGACCCATGGACAGTTCACGGCTATTTTCTGGATATCAGTTCTCCTTTAAATAGTTTCACTTTCCAAGGTGTAATGGATATTTAAACTATAAAGGGTGTGAAGAAATCAGTGAAGTTACCGTGTCTAGATATAAACAAACATTACTTTAAAGTTCTTACGCCAGTTTGGTTTAATGATTACCATAGACATCTTATTTCATTGTAAGAATTATTAAACGCGGTGTTGAATAAATTTATACTATTTTCATTATTTTCTTATTTTTAATGCTCTCGATTCAATTGAAAATATAGAAATAAAATAGTTTATTAATAGTTAGCGTATCTGGCGAATTCATACGTAGGTGATAAAACCATGTAGTTCGAAGCGGGCAGATGAATTATGTACTACATATGTAGGTACCTATGAGATAAACACAGACTTGATGATCTGTTATAAAACAGTACTATATTCGCCCTAAGTTTGTTAACAAAGTTTTCGATTTTAGGTGTCTACTTTTGGCCTTCTTTAAATTCATCTCTTTATATACTATTTCATTCAGCAAGCTGCAACAAGGTTTCTATTTATTTGCGTTGCGAAAAAACATCATTGTTTACAGAAATACAGTGGAAAGCGTAATTTACCCAACACTTTTAGGTCAGTTAAGGAACCAATAATTGGCGCCGTAGAAACGTGATCCAACACCATCGATACGTTAATTTCAGGAAGAAAAATTGAAAACGATTCATTCCAATATATCACATTTATTATTAAGTATTTATGCCTATACGTATACTGTGAGAAAGGTAACTAAATTTATTTTACAATGATAACAATACAATGTTACAGTTTGGTTTATTGGATCTTGTCTTATATTATCATCACTACTAAGTGTCTAAAGAGGTTATACGTTGTGTGTACTATGTGCATTATAATATTGTAAAGTCGTAAAGGCCTTTGGTGTCTCTTCCTGGAAACATGACCGATGTCCGTTTATCATTATTTATTATAGGAGAGAATATGATTGACTTGAAGCAATCTCATCAACTTTTTCTTTATACTCGTACTATATGTAGATAGTAGTAGGAGATTTTAGTTGTTGTATTATTGCCTTTAATATTATAATAGTGAAAAGATTAATCGTATAAGAATAATAATTGTTTTACACAACTAATAATGTATATTATTATTTCAATGCCGGGCGGTGTTGATAAAACGGAGACACATTTTACTATCTTTCTTTCAAATGCAAGGTACCCGAAAACGAATGAATTATGTAGGTAATTTTTAACATCAATTACTATCTCCCTACTTATGGCCTCATACACAGCTTGAGAATTGCATATATTCATGAATAATAATTTAATTATATTTCTAAATCGGTTAGGTAAATGGGTACTGCATTTCCTCTACGACTATACATTATATTTATATACCCAAGTACTATTTATTAGTCTGAAATATTAATAATAATAAAAACAGCTTTGATCATCAATAGATATTTTTGTACTGGTTACTATGATATTAGAAAACCTACTGTAAAAAATTATTTACTTATTAAGTATACGTTATTGTCGTATGGCAAATTTGTCTTCTTTATTATAATGGCAAAGTACTCGAAATCAAATGAATTTGAAATGTTTTTAGTTTTTTTAAATATAAAATATTTATCTAACCATGTTACATTCTGATGTTAGATTATAGTCTATTTAAGTCCTGAGTTTTTTCAGATAGTACAAAATAACTTGGGAGGGGAGGGAATGAGTTATAAGTCAAATGATAGTTCGTATTTTCAGTCGAGAAATCATGTATTCGAAGATTGCTGACAACTTATTTCATTTGATCGACAAAACTACGTCGACTAGGTATAATTATTATGTGAGGGTGTTTGAGGTTACGAAGGAAAATCATAATATTATTCTTGTTTCAATAGTTGTTGACATACAAATAATTAGACAAATTAATATCCAATAGGTAAATTGTAATTGATATAACCAATAAGCTGTAAAAAGGGTATCTATAGTAAATCGTTGCGTATCACTCAATAAAAATAAATTATTTGTATGTAGTATATGTATGCATTGTAATGCAGTATATATTCCATTCCATCATCAAATCCTTTGACCTTTTCACTTGCAACCGCTCATTCCAAGAATCGCATTGATTGTGGAATGTCTTCGTGGAAGAACTCCTCTTCTATAATATCCTGACACCTCCATTGTACCCGTTACAAAGTACAGCTGATATTCCTTTAACTAAACTATCATTATATATCATGCTGCACTTGTTTTATTTTATTGGAACTTATACTCATGATTTGGTACTATCTACTACTAATGGTATCTAGGTACCCACTGTTTGATATTATTGACAGAGTCCTCGAATAAATATGTAAATACGTTTGTAGATATGTACGAATGTTCTGTTAGCTGTTTATATATCCTTAATAGCCGCTTTTACCCGAAAAAATAATGGAGAAACAAACATTTGCTACATGCCATTGAATTCGTTTGTAAACATATGGGTAGGTATATTTTGTAATTGTTTTTACTTATCTGTAATTTAAAAACGCTTTATAAGGAAACTAATGTGAAAACAAGTGTTTTCTACGAAAATTTCCATCATTTGATAGTGTTTTACGGTAACTAATTACCTAATAAATTAATTTAAATTAGCCAGCAGACCAACTGCATGTAATAAATATGCAAGCTGTCTTTCCGGTGTCAACAAAAAAGTAAGACCTTCAGGATGGGTGGCAAACTTCATCGCTGAATTAAAAGTGAAAAATGTCTTTATTTGTTCGGACACCTGCCTTTTACAGGATAATCAGAAACTTACGGAAAAAAGAAGGAGATCAATTCTTTGTCGGGAGCTCAACGGAACAGTGGGTGTTGACCGCCGCCGTGAACAATCTAAAGATGATGCGGGCACGAATAATGTAAGTAAGCATGATAAAACTGTCAAAAATAATATTTGTATCAAGGGATAGCATAATAACATTCAATACTTTTCCGTACTAATTACGCTCCTCTTTGTAAGATATAAAAATGCTACATATACGAGTATAATAATTATGTGGAACTTATTTCTTATAATTTTTCTGAGTGATTCCGGTACAAAACTAGTAGAGAATATAGAATTGTAGGCACCTACCTATCTTATAATAATAATAACAGGTGTAACTATATGTTTAACTAAGGCTTTGTAGGTAGGTACTGTCTTAGGATAACATACTCTGCTCATAACATCATATGATCATCAATAACTTAATTGATTGAAAGATAACGGGATTATTTACAAGTATATGATATGGATTAGTAAGTGAAGTGTTTACTTCATATTTATTAGTACTTTATGGAATATTTCTTGAAATATCTATGAATAATTGAAGTATTAGTAATTCTATTGCTGATACTAAACTAACTTGTATTTTTTTAATATTGGTAATGCATTCAAATTTTTATTTTTATTTTTATTTATTTTATTCTTCACTGTACATTGTTTACAATAATACAAATTAACAAAGAAAATATCATTTATACAATGAACATTTTATGAACTTGAATTTGAATGAGGACAGAATGACCACGATTTATTTGGCTGAGAGGAATGGTGCTCGGAGACGTGGACGTCCGAGGATCAAATGACAAGATCATTTAAATCAAATCCTACAGGACGGTCACGTGTTTAGCACATTGAACAGGAGAGCATGCATGAGGAATTGTATGACAGTGACGGAAGCGAAAGATGTATCGAAGGATAGAAGGAAGTGGCGCTCGATTCTTTCTGCCCACCCCGCGAGGGAAGCGGCGTGATGGTATGTAGGTATATATGTATGAATTTAAAATCTATGTTTTGGGATTCTTTGCTTTTTCATCGTAGTGTTTACCTCGAAACAAAAAAGAAGTTTAGTCATAATGTATATTTATGTATTCTATTCTTCTCAAGGCCATCCACTCGTTTGCGAGTGATTTAGTCTATATTTATGTATATCTTTATGAATTAATTTATCATTCAATTTTATTTTTAATATATAATAATACGTAGAGACGAGATATTAATTAACTCAATGACAAATTAATTTGTTTTTTATCATACGAGTACTCTTGCTTTGTGTAGAGTCCATTGTCCTATAAATCAAACATTCTAGGAATATGACATGTAAAGGAATTTAAATTATAGGTAATATAAGCAAGCAAATTATCACAATTACATGCGTGCTCGATTTACGACAAAATTGCCTGTATTAGAACATGAACTGTTTTTATTAAGAAGTTTATTTTTGTTACAGACACAAACTTTTACAAAATTAAATATTTTATGTTTATAAACATTTATTACTTCTCTGTGACTTTCACTATCTGAAAGAAGGGAGGAATGTATTGTTTATCAAATACCAATTTTTTTATCAATTTTTGTGAGAAATAAATGAATAAATTCTAACTTTGTACCATCGCAGCATATCCTAAAAGTTGATATCTTGTGGACAAATAGCACGTATCGAACATATGAGTCGTCCTCTATGTGATATAAAAAAAACAGTATTAGATTCATCAAAATACAGTCCCAAAAATCATTACAGGAAAAACGAGGTGACTTTCATGTTAACATGTTAGATCAATGCACCCTTTACGCTTATTTTGAAGAGATTTTTTTCAAATTTATTGTTTTTATTTTCTAATAACTGAGTTTCTAGCGATAAAATTCATTGTCAATTATTTTAAAAGCCAACTAGATTCTTTTGAATGTTAAACGAAGTTTTCGCATTTAGTTGGATTTTCACACCTCCGAAAGTGAAGATATTAAGAATAATATTTATAAAAATACTACTCAACAGACACCTCATCCGCACAACCAACAGACTGTGCAAACTACCTTCTGTATGAAACAGGAAAGGTGTCCCGATGCTTACGAATCGGCTTAGGCTGGTTTAAGTGCACTTTACCCATGATACGTTTAGAACATTATATTTTCTTTGACACCCATTCTGAATGTCATATTTTTTTTTATGAGTACAATTTGCTTGTTAATTAGAGAAAATTGCTCCCCTAAGTACCCTACTTGTGGAAGATGCCGTGTTGGTAAAGTAGTAGTAGGTAGATATTTTCTTTACTTTTACCTATTCGTGACAAAAACGTATATAATTTTCGGACTTTTTTCCTTTTAAATAACTGGTAATTACAATACTACAATATGCTATATTTTATGCAGTTTATTGCCTATTATGTAATTACCCGTCCACATAGGTAGGTACATCTGGAGGTCACATTAATTAACATTAGTTAGCGAGTATTGCATCAAAAAGTCCACTTCTACTTTTAAATTATACAATGTTTGTAAAGCACCCAACTACAAGGTGTCTTAAAAATTTCTTTAACATTTTGTTTTATCTTAACAATTATATTTTTATAATTATGTTATTTCATATTCTACTATATTATTTATTTATTTCTATTTCCAGTGTGATTTTCCTTCTTCATATTATTTTTCGTTTCATAAGAAATCAATTTACTGAAACTAGTTTCGACAGTTGGAAGTTTACTTCATTCATAAAATTTGTTTTCATTTAGATAAGAAAAGAGAAATTAAGGTCATAATTTCGTTGTTATTAGAACGGTGCAATGTAGAAGATAGTCACTGATACCTTTGTTATTACGTTGTTTGTGCCTACTAATACTTTATTACAATAATATAATAGACATGAAAATTTCATATTGAAATATGTTTATTATTTGCAATAATTTTTGAGATGGTTTTAGTTATTTCTAATTTTGTAGCCTTGTTTATTATACATTTATTCTTTTTTATGTTTGAAGACTGTATAATGTTATATGATGTATTTCATATATTGTAAAATTAAAATGCTGTTAATTGATCGAATAAATGATTAAGGATAGGTAGGTATACAATTTTAATAGATTTTTTTCAACAAAATAGTATACAATTTATTCCCTCAAAATTGAGTAGAGCTCGTGCTTTGAGAGGTAATTTCATTGATCTGTGTCTAAAAACGCGTGTATATAATTATGCTCCTACGATATATCTTAATTACATATATAATCTTACAAAGCAGTCAAAAAACATAAAAAAACTACTACTACTACTACTACTGCTATACCATCACGGCACATCCCACAAGTGGGGTAGCCAGCAGATCAGCTACAAATTAAACATGCAAGCTGTCTTCACAGTGCCAATATAAAATTAAGACATTCAGGATGGGTGGCAAACCTCATCGCCGAATTTAAGATGTAAAATGTCTTTTTTCTAAAATAGGCTAAAAAAAATGTCTAAAATAGGCTAAAAAAAACGCGATACGTTTTACTAATTTGTAAACGTTCCGGTAGGTAAACAGTTTATCTTATGTTGTAATAAATAAATAAATAAATAAATAAATAAATAAAATAAGTCTGTGAGTAAATAATATGTACTTACTAATGTATATTGATATGGTCGGGTACATTAAACTTTGAAAAATCTACTTAGGTATACTATTAAATTGAAAATATATTATAAAAAATAAACCGAGCTATGTAAGAAATGGAGGTGCAGTTTATTCCACCTCCATTTCTTATAATTATGAAGTATTCTTAGAGTTTGTTTATTTCTGTTCTGTTATCAGCTCATAAT
This sequence comes from Athripsodes cinereus, assembly GCA_947579605.1. Classification (NCBI taxonomy): domain Eukaryota; kingdom Metazoa; phylum Arthropoda; class Insecta; order Trichoptera; family Leptoceridae; genus Athripsodes; species Athripsodes cinereus. The sequence goes on along the minus strand of OX388316.1, from coordinate 17,401,287 downwards.
GTGAATTATTACTTCATATCTATGATTACAGTATTGAGTATATTAATGTATGTATATAATTATTATCATGTTATCTGAGATTAGTATGTTATATTAACAAAACAAATATTGATTCTATATTAGCACACATCAATTATTATCAAGGTGTTACATGCTACGTGCCTTCATAAAAATAGACAACATGTACATATGTAGAAGTGTTAGGTATCTATATTGCTACAACTGTTTATAAGCACTTGAATAAATATAACATTGTTTTTTAGTTTGATAGGGGCACGGGCTATGAACGGGCAATGTGGGCATTTGCCCAGAGCGTTGACCTGAGGAAAGTTAGACGTAACTTTTAAAATAAATCTTACAATAAAATAATGTATCATTTAAGACCCAGAAAGCGCAAAAGGCTGTTTTTTATGTTTTAAATAAAAAATAAATTGTAATAATAATGTAACATATTTAATAGATCAATTCTTTGTCTATTAATATTTATGTTTTGAGTTCGGTTTTAAAATAATGAAAGTATTTAGGTATTATTTAAAAACAGAACACAATAAGTGATAATACACGTCTTAGTTAAAATTCAACTAATTTACTTAAAACGAACAAAACACACACACACACACCCTCACACACAAACACACTATTTGTTGATAATTACAGCATGCTAGTTTAAATTCAATAAACGAAATATTAACCTTTTTTTTAATAATCTTCTGTGATACTATATTACTAAAGAAGCTTATTGTAATAAACCTATTTTGCTATTTTTATAAAACAATATTAGTGTGATTAAGGGTGACAGTAAACCATTTTAATAAGGGCGTTTTTATTCTCGACCAGGGTCTGAGTTTTATGTCTGTACTAATAATATGTTATTTGTATGTGAAACAATATGTCCATTATTTTACTCTTTTTGTTTCTCGAACACGCGTGTTTTTTTTTTATTTATTTACTATACCGTAGAGTAAACGCAGTTAACCTTGTAAATTAAGCTAAGGAAATCGAACGCCATATATTATTCTTATTACATAATTTTCTAACTTCTTTCATTTTCTTTAAGTTAGTGCAAAATCTGTTCACACTTTAAAAAATCACTTTAATACTTACATACTTACCTATATTTTATTTATTTATTGATTCTTTACTGTACATTGATTACAAGCAAATTCACACAAAAATATATTTAAAACAAATACAATCATACAATCAATATACAGGAGGTCGAATTTATCGCAGAGGCGCGATTTCTTCCAACTAACCTAATTCTGATTTATGTTTGATTTATGATTGAAGAGTTCTCTATATTATATTCTACATTTTGTTCCAAAATAAAATATGCAGGGTAACCAGTAGATAATTTTGATTACTTCGTATGAAATAATTTTGTTCACAAAACATTTTTGAATACTGAATCAAAATAGTGTTATTTCTTTTTCAATTTCAATGGACTAAAAGTACAATGGTTTTCCGATGATAATAACTTAATACGCATTATGTTCGATCGATATATGGAATGAAAAGGTTAAAATGTCTTTATTTTTTGTATGTTTCAAAAAACATGAAGTTATACTAATGGAAAACTAATGAAAAACTATTTTACTTCATAGCTGTTGGTAAACACAATATAATAATACAACAATATCCTATATTATCTGTCATATAAATATCCAAAGTTGAACATAGTGGGTACACATTGAAACACCTTAGTTTCTAAGTCACATTATACAACCCATACATTATGTTTATCTGTTTTATCGTATCGACAGTGGTGTAGCGAAAAGTCAAACTATTGTAGGTACACATTATGTGTTTATTACATGAATATAAATTCGAATGTACATAACTTAATATTGCGTGCATAAGCCAAAAGAGAATTGTTTATCAAAACATTGAGAAACAAAAATAGATACATAACCTCAATCATCCTGATTTATAAGGAAATAAATAAATAATATGGAAAGATAGCGCCAAAATGGAAGGATACAGAAGAATACATATCTTTAAATGAAAATCTACTGCATACACTTGTTGTCATTATGCTGTGTATTGTTTTTGTTTGCAAGATACCGTATATTATTATCAAGTTAATTATTTGTATAGCTCTTAAAGTTAAGTGAAATCTATTATTATTTTCTTTATATCCTGTAAAAGGCATTAGCCGTATATTAGATAAATAAATAAATAAATATTTATAAAAAAAATCAAGCAGAAATTTCTACAAACTTAAAAACAAAAATAACCATAGAAATAGTAAATGTAATTGAGATCATACTTTGTAATAGCTATTCAATTTTGTGTCGTTATGGAATTAAAAAAATAAAACATATATTTTTAAAGCTTCACAAAACTGTAACACCACTGTTTTCTATACAACATAATGATTCTATAAGCTTACCACAAGGCTATGATCTTATTTATAGACGTAGAAAAGCAATAACAAAGTTATCAACATATAATTTCATATAATAAGTGCTAACTTCTACCAAGTTGTAATATCTTACTGTAACACGTGGAACAATGGATACTCTATCACAGAAAGATATGAAATATTTATTAATACATTATTTTATATTTTTATAAATACATAAACCATATAAATGTTTGACAGCTTATCTACTATGTAGAATAAATAAATTGTAGAACTCAAGTTTTTTCTTCAAAAAAATTCGTGTGACAGCTTACAAAAAAAGTTATAGAGTGATAAAAACATCACTTTTTAGACATCCATAACATAACACAACATGTATAGACAATTTACACAGACCGAGCTAGTCCCAAACTAAGATATGAATCTTGTATTATGGGTACTAACTCGACGATACACATATATACAATGCACTGAACTTGTAACACCCAGAACTAGGACAATTTGAAAAAGGTCATTCTTCATTTTGCCCTGGCCGGGAATCGAACCCGGGACCTCGTGACTCAAAGGCAAGTGCGTTAGCCTCCACGCCACACCGGTCGTCTACGTATCCAACCTACGTATATTCGTAATATCAATTTTTAAAGCGCAAAGAGGATAGTTTGCCTTCCAGGATAAGGTTGCTCCCCACTCTTCAAGCTTTCAAGCGGGCGGTCAAGGACCATTTTATCACACAAAATATGGCTGTATCCTAGTCCATTTTCCTACATATTCTTCTCCTTTTTTACCTCCTCTTTCCTTTCTTTAAGATTTTCTTTATGTGAAAGTTGAATAACATAAATCATGAAATTGGGTTAGTTGGAAGAAATCGCGCCTCTGCGATAAACTCGCCCTCTGTATATTGATTGTATGATTGTCTTTGTTTTAAATGTATTTTTGTGTGAATTTGCTTGTTATCAATGTACAGTAAAGAATAAATAAATAAATTATGTATGTCCTTACACATGGTGCATCCGCTAGCTACTCCATTTATCGTCACTCAATATATAGGTAGGTACATATTCAAATTTCTTAAGTTAATAATAAATTACACGACGTGTTTCATCTGATATATTTTTTGACGTTATACTGTATTGTAGCTTTGGATAATATTTTTTTGTTAGTAAAGATGTACTTATCTGGGTTTTTATTATAAACCCAAAGTCAACCTTATACACCATTCACAGTATGCTAAAAGCTTGCGTCGTGATAGGGGAGTTTGCCGGCAGCTGGGATCGAACCGCGAACCTCATGTTCATGAGCCCGAGAGTTTACCTCCAGAATACCGACGATAAATAATACGACTCAAAGATCATCTATTTCATTGAAATATGTTAACTTTATTCAGAGTACAATGTTACGTATTTTCTGTGTCATTGAACATTCGAAGATTATCCATACATCACATCCGCTCTTCTTCAATAGTCAACTACTATACTACTATATCATCACCACATATCCCACAAGTGAGGTAGCCAGCAATCCAGATGCATGTCCTCTACATGCCAACAAAAAAAATAGGCGTTCTGGATGGGTGGCATACCTCAATACTCGGTACAATGATGATGAATGTTAATTCCGTACTGCTAAATATATTTATAGAATGTTGCTCTTATGAGAACATTTTACTTTATACCGAAAGAACTTTATACCTGGATGGACGAAAGAAAGCGAAGAATTATTTAAAAAATTCAAAATAACAAACACTCAACAAGATGGAGCTCTACTGCTTCAATCCTTAGATGATGGTAGAAAAAAGCGATGGAGCTCATGACAAATATGAATTTCCAACACTCGAGTCGAAAAGCGTGGAATTTACTACGCAAACTCGAGGCCACGAATAATAGCGTAAAAGCCCCTGCCAAAGTCTCACCATCTGATATAGGATCTACCCTCATAAAAAACGGTAAAGTTAGTCCAACCCCCGAAGCGGATAATAAACTCAACCAATTCAGCAAAAGAATAGTAAAAGATATTAAATATAATCCTCAAAAATTTCAACCAATAACTATATGTGAAATAAATGTTGCACTTAAAAACACAAAATCCGGCAAAGCTGCTGGAAAGGATGACATCTTACCCGAATTTTTAAAAAACACGGGACCGAAAAGCTCGTCAGTGGCTGGCTGATCTTTTTACAAATTGCCTCAAAGAAGGAAATATACCAAAGGCATGGAAAGAAGCAAAAGTAAGTGCTATATTAAAACCAAATAAGCCACCAGACGATCCTAAAAGTTATAGACCTAACGTTTTCGCCTATACTTGTAGGCATCTTCAGGGAAACTGAGTTTGGAGTTTCCCTGAAGATGCCTACAAGTATAGGCGAAAACGTTCGGTATTAAACCTAACATAGTGGAGATTAAACAGTGCTCAATAATATCTTTTTATAGACCTATATCTCTTCTCAGCACAACATATAAACTTCTCGAAAGAGTACTGTTAAAGAGAATGACAACGGTAATAGACTCCAAACTACCTAAGGAGCAAGCTGGGTTTAGACCTGGTCGAAGTTGCTGCGATCAAGTATTAGCTTTGACAACGCACATTGAGTCAGGGTATCAAAAAGGAAAGAAAACAGCAGTTACACTGCTTGACTTAACAGCAGCGTATGACACAGTGTGGCAAAAGGGACTAATACCTAAACTGTATAACCTCCTTGAGTGCCCTTTTACTACAAGACTTATTGAAAGTATGCTCCGAAAGAGGTCTTTCCGAGTATATATGGGTAAGGATTATAGCAGAACATTCTATCCAAAGAACGGACTACCACAGGGCTCAGTGCTTTCTCCATTGTTATTTAATATATACACCGCCGACATCCCACAAGTGCAATCTAGAATATTTATATACGCAGATGACATTGCCATTGCTGCCCAAGAAACTACTCTTGAAGAGGCTAGCCAAAAACTTAACACTGATCTTATAACTTTGGATGAATACTTTAAAGCATATAAACTGAAACCTAACCCACAAAAGACCACGGTCACATCATTCCATCTAAACAATGCAGAGGCCAATAAAGAGATCGACGTCTACTTTGCAGGCGCCCGACTCAAAAATGAGCCCCACCCTCGCTACTTAGGTGTAACCCTAGACAGAGCACTTACCTTCAAACCACACCTGAGCTCACTCCAACAAAAAGTGAAGAGTAGAGTTAATATCCTACATAAACTGGCGGGTACATCATGGGGGTGCGATGCTCAAACACTACGTACCGCAGGAATTAGCTTGGTCTACTCGGCTGCGGAGTATAGCTCCCCAGTTTGGCTAAAAAGTGCTCATACTAAACTCATAGATGTGCAACTCAATGAAACTATGAGAATAATTAGTGGTACGCTCAAACCAACTCCACTACCTTGGTTTCCGGTACTTTCCAACATTGCACCACCTCACCTCAGACGAGAAGAAGCTTTACAGAAGGAAGTAATCTCCATTTGCAACGACCCAAACCTCCCAATCCATGAAGACATCGACGAAATACCACGATATCGCTTAAAATCAAGACATCCAGTGTGGATGGAATTGCAAAACATAGATAAACGACACATAAATGATAAGTGGAGGGAGATGTGGTCACTGACAACAATAAAAAACCAGGCACTAGTTAGAGATGCATCCGAACAACCATCTGGATTTCTCCTCCCAAGAAAACTTTGGTGTACACTGAACCGACTCAGATGCGGAGTCGGTTGCACAGCGTACCACTTACACCGATGGGGACTTACCGATTCCCCGACATGTGCATGTGGAGAAATCCAAACAACGGAGCATATAACTGACCACTGTCCTATATTTGCATTCATCGGAGGTATACAAGGCCTCCATACTTTAACAGACGACGCACATACATGGCTTCGGACCCTCGAGATCCAAGTTTAGCGGGCCATAAGAAGAAGAAGAAGATGAGAACATTAAGCTGTTGAGTGTTTTATGTTTATCATCGTCGAGTATTATTAAAACAATCATTTTATTTATAAACTTTATTACTATTGGATGTTACGGTCAGTATTATAATACTTTGTAAGCACCGTGTGCTTCTATGCAGGCATAACAATACTATCGTTACTTTTACACACACGTTATTATGAATTGAACTATAAATATTTTATAAACACATAACTCAGGGGTCGACAACACACATCAATAATTTCTCACAATATTATTTATATACATTTTTATTTTATATTTTTAAGGACATGTGAACTATGTATATAAATTTATAATATATTTTTTGTTACATAAAGAAAATTTAATAAAATTCAAATTCAAATATTTTTATTTAAACTAAAATTTACAACTTAATAATATTACATATACCTATGCACACCTTATTACTAAAAAAACACATTTATTACATATTTGACCCTCAAAATTGAGCAGTGCTCGTGCTTTGAGGCGTTACTACTTTTAAAAACCAGGCGTTATTCTGTTATTATTGAAATACCCCGAGTAAGACTTCAATTCAATGATGAGGTTTGCCGCTCATCCTGAATGCCTTAACTCTGTGGTAACAAGGTAAAGAAGCTTGATTCAATACGATGCCATTTTACAATATAGCGGATTTAGTTGTTATAATATTTAGAGATTGAATTTTTTTCATATTATTTAAAACAAGTAACATAGGCATAGGCAACCCTTCGTTACCTTACTTTGAAAAGGTTCTATCATATATAGAATTCCCTATAATAGATAGATCCTTATCAAAGTAAGGTAACGCCTTGATGCCATAATATAGTGAGGTATGACATGTACATTATTTTGTGTGATAGGAATAATTCAATACCGCAAAAGATCTGACTCATGCCCCTTTACCTTGATATTACAGGACTTTTTTTGACACAGAGAGGATGATTTGCACGTTTTTAAACTACAATTCGTTCGCTGGCTGCGCCACCTTTGGAAAAGTCGTGATGGTATGAATGAACGAATGTCTATTAGCTCCATTCTGTATATTGCATTACGCTAATTTTACTTTTGTCCAATACACCTACCTACCAATATATCTTTATGATTGCATAGCGGCTGTCCATAGTTCAATAAAATATTTCAATATTATTACTGTGACCGACGATGTTTTATCTCTTCGATAGGCATTTCTGACTGGCGCATGATACAAAAATAAAACCGACTAGCGATTTAGTTCCCAGTGTAGAACAACTAGCGGCAGACACGCGAGTTTCATTCCAAAACTAAAACGAAAACCTAACACTGTCGAAAAACATACGAGTTATTATAACCTAATAATAACAAAACCATTTTCAAAAAGTGTTCTAAAATTGACTGTATTGTTGTGTGTTCGTGAAAATTCGGTGGATGTCGGCTGTACGGAATTCCTTCCGCGATTCAGTGAAGTAGAACATCTTCTCTCTAGACTCAAGTCAAGCTAAATTCACGTCATATTCTTTGGAACTTTGCCATTTCTCGCACGTTGTCACTAGACAAGTTTTATTATTATTATTTTTATATTTATTTACGTTTTTAATGTCGTGTCGTTAACGTATTACGTAACACAAGACTATTGTTTGATAATAAAAAAACATTGTAATATATTAATTTACACCGGTGCGTCAAATAGTTTTGTGTTAGAACCGCAATACAATAATTGTCTGCTGACAGGTTTTTAGTGTTATTGTTTCATTTACATATATATGCATGTGGAGATTTATGTATTCATCTCCCTCACACTATTCTAACTAACATAAAATATAGTCTTGTGAGAGAGTGACCGGTATAGTTTTCGTACCAATCCATCATCATTTTGTGCCTTTGATCAGAATCAAGTTTTGTATTAGAGTTTCTTAATTCACGGTTTTATTATTGACTTGTTCATTTTAAAACGAAATAATACACGGTAAATAAATATAATACTTTAACTAAGATGTCTTAATGATAACAAAGTGCCTTTATTTTGGTGAGTGTATTATAAAAATTTGGTAAGTATAATTATATTTTGATTTTGATAAATATATTTCAGTTATCTAATCTCTAGATACCATAATTCCCTAATCACAATTAATTTCGGAGCAATCATGTATCTTGATAAAACATAGTTAAAAAGGAGATGTATAATATTTCTATATTGTAATTTGTAGAAACATTTTCAAAGTATAACAATGTAGTGTGAGTAAGTTGGTGTGGAAAACTGTCAATCGATAATGAAAACCGAACAACATAAACCGTGGAAATCGATGATCGACACATCTATTCTATTTGTATGGCAAGATTACATGAATATAATTATGAATAAAATTCTCATTCATATAAATTTTGTGAATATTGCGTTTTCTACGTGGATTTCCGTAGGTGTGTATGTAGGTATATTCTCAATTTAAACTGAATATATCTTTACTATATTTGGCTACTACGTGGGACTATTATTATAACTACCAACCAACCTTGAAGTTTAATATCTCAAACACTAGACATCTAAACATTTGACGATTTTCCTCACAGAGTAACTCAGTATACTCAGACAGTTGACAAAGTCTACCAAATATTCAAATTATATTATAGAATCGAATACATTATTTAAATAGTTGCATTCGAATTTATTCTATGAAGATCACAGACAGTTCGATTCGAATTTAGAATAATATATTTAAATTTATAATTTAGTTCTTCATTGTTTGTTGCCATATCGATAAATTATTGTGTGTTTTCTTTTTTTGCACAGTGTCCGTTTTTGTGGTGCCTTATTGGTGAATGGTGAATAATTAATTCAAAAATTGAAGAACATCTTCACTACTGTTTCCAACTGGTATGTATTATTTTTAAATATATTATTAAATATATATTATTCGAGAATTTGATTAATATCATTTTTGGCCAAAGCTATCTAAATTTGCTCATAGAAACAGTCAACATTATTTCACGCCATAGCAACGAGAAGAATAAAAACATTTTAAAATTCCATGACATTAAAATATACAGTTTTTATAGATTATAAACCGCAGCGGATATTATTGATGTAGATTTCAATCACGTAATTGCTATATCTTTATTGCTTAATGTACATTTTTGTTTTAAAAATGTTCTACATCATTGTCTTTGAGCGTCAGGTAACTGAACTCTGATAATATTGTCTATGGGTATTTCAGTACTCACAATATAAACATATTTAAACCACAGAATTCCATCCAAAACCTAGAACCCTGACTCGTTTACAAAAGTGAGGCAAAATATCTATGAATTTTTGACAAAATGGTTGGCGAAAGCGTGTGGTGTTTCCTACATTTTATGGACTATTTCTCGCATTTTTATAAAAATATATCATATTCACATTTATATAAACGTAATTGGACATTTTTTTAAGTTCTTGTCGACGTTTTTAGCTATTTACCACAGTTTTTTTCGCCAACCGTTGTGTCAAAAGTGCCGAAAAATGGTGCTTCACTTTATTACAATGAAACTATATACGAGTACTCCATCTAGGTATTATATATAAAAATGTATAATTTAAACTTGGTTTAATAACCACGTCTAGTATGAGAATATTGTTATTCCTGATTAAGCCATAAGCTTACAGAACAATTTGTTTTGAAACCTACTTGATAATATAATACTGAAAAAAATCATCGTCATAAAATTATATAAAAAATGTAATTTTTTGATACCTAGTTGTTCTGTGGTTAGAAAACAGACGAAATTAATTTTATTTAGGCATAAAGTTGGAACAACGCTAGTCTCTGTTTGAGAATGACTTGACCAGATATTACAGTTGAAATATCACGTTAGCTCGATGATGAGAGCGGAAGCTCCTGAAATCCGTCTCGCGATCTATGATCACTGCAAAATAACTAAACATAGATGTTTTATTAAAAATATTCAAAATATCAGTTTCCTCGTGATTATGAGTAAAGCTGAATATGATATTTTATATGTGAATAGATAATTTATGCAACGTACCTAACTCTTATAATATCTGATTCTCTGAGAATCATGAGTTCTAAAGAAATGCGTTAGATCTTGAATAATAATTTTATTACTTATTTCCTAATCTTCTATTCGAAATAACACAATTTGGGTAACATATTCTATCAGTAGTTTGTCCATCCGTTCAACGTCTGTTTTTAATTATAATGAATGCACTCCAGTATTAATTCATATAGTCTCATTACACAAGCGTTTAATATATGCGCTTCATAATATGTATGCACATATGTAGCAATGGAATATATATTTCATTGTATAGGTACATATTTTTATCAATGTGAGCAATAGGAATTGTTTAATTGTATGTTCTTACAAAAAGTAAACTCTTTAAAATAAATCTAGGTTACTCAGGCGTCTTCACCATGAACGGAGCAATAGATGGCACCCACTTGTATGTAGTCTGTTTAAGGCTATTGGCCAACAATGATCCCAGATCTACAATCAAGTTTTATGGAGACATCAGGATATCGTGATGCCAAGAATATTTCAATTCTGACCATATTAATGTATATATTTAATCACCAGGTGATATTGTCGACAAATGGTCGCTAACAATCAAAAGAGAAGGAGGAAACAATGGGTTTTTGAATCAATATCATCAAACAGTATAATTGTTGTTTGGAAGCTTATATCTTAGAAAAGATTCTCACTACCCGAATCTTATTCTAATGTCTAAAGAACGTCAAGCAGATGCTCTTGTAAAAAGGCTATATCTGGGTACTAAATATTATACAATAGGGTGTATTTTAACGATTTTGGAGACCCTTATTAGAATTGCCCACTTTTGTGAAGACCGCAGATTATTATCAAAAGTATCAATTTGACATTTCTAAAATACTAGATTAAGATAAAAGATAATTTCCGCGTCGAGAATGACCCAGCTAATCTATAATATACTTATTTACTGTAAATACCTATGTTTTCAACTACAATAATGACTACAATATTGTTATGAAACGCATCTATATAAAACATGAAGTCTGTATCACATTACATAGGTATTTATATTAATAAACAACGCACTCTTTATCAAATCTATTGCAATGAGCGCAGCGTTAGCTGGTGCTAATGCTTTAGTCACAGATACAATATCAATAATATGAATAAGAAGTGTGCTACAACAAATCAACCGATTGAATTGATTTTTTTACCATGTCGCTCCTAAATTAGCGGATATATTTGTCTGTGAAATATTAATACATTTTTCTATCCACCCACCATAATTACATCTTTCATAAATATGGTATCAAAACACTTTCCTCATATAATAAATTTTCCATATTATTTGGATGTTTAAGTTAAGTCAAAACTAATTCATGATTAAATACAGAAATAATATGTAAAAATAATGTTCCTATACCAAATATAAAACAAGACCATTAAAAGCCAAATAAGAGTGCACTAAAAGCCGGGCTTATCGCTAAACTATTTCTTCCATCTAGCCCGTGTGTATCAATATATAATTACATGAAATAATAATACATGGTTGCTCAGTATACGTTATTACCCACTGATATTTATCGGCTATGTATTATTAACCTAATAGTTAATACCTGTAACCGACCTAGGTGCATGGCAGGCGGTAGGTACAGAGCAGAGAGGTCAATTAGCACGTCAAATAATATCTGGCACGTATCATGATAACATCACGAAGTTGATTCTATTGAGGTTCGTATTAACTACGAAATTGTTTGACTGTGGAGGAGGCGAAAGAAGTATGCAAGGACAGATCTAATTGGCGTTCCGTTCTCTCTGCCTACCCCACTTGGGATACGGCGTGAGGGAATAAACATAGATAGATAGATTATCTACCTATTTTAAGTTGAGTTTTTCTTCCTGATAAAAAAATTGAGATAGATGTGAAGCGGTTAACATACATGACTGAAGTTATCATCTTCTAAATAAAAAATATGTAGGCTAATTGCATGATCTATAATTAAAAGTTTTGTTAAGGTTCCAATTAAGCGATTCCAAGGGTAGTGCTCCTGCACCAGAAGTAAAAAAATAGTATAAATGTAGTATAAACAGTCCTGAATTATTTCAAAATACCATCGCACCAGACAATTCCTACCCCACTAAAAGGTAGTCCCAGGTTACACTGGATTGTAAATGAGAACTTTTTTGAAATATTGTATTACCTTTCATTTGTTTTATTGACTGTTGGGTTCTATCTCACGAGAACTGCTCCTCCCCTAAAAAATGCTTAGCATATTTTTGACTCCAATTTCTTGGATGAATTTTGCAATCTTAGCATCACGCATAAAATTTAAAATCATTATTATTTTATCACATCTATATTAACCGTAACAAACATAAAAGCTACGAACGATATAAACTGCAATCCAATATTATGATTTAACATAGGTTGATAAGGTGGCTACAGTTTTAACCATTTCTAATTCATTTACCTACAAACAACGTAACCAGCCTTAATGCAGTATTATCCAGAAGTAGGTCACCGGTAACATAAAGTATCAAAGGTGTAATATTACCTTTGATACTTTATGTTACCCGTGTTCGTGTTACCTAGTGGACTTAAGATGATAATACTTGTCAATCTTTATAAGTTAATATAATAAAAAGAAAACGCAAATTTTATTGAGCGTATGTAGAAATATCTACTTGACTATTTGAATAAAAAAAATAACACAAGAATATATATGTTGATTTATCTAAATTATGCACTTTGCAAAACCTGTACCTAGTTGCTGTTATCGAGATGAAGCATGGTCCTAGCTGGATCGTGATTTGAGATTCTTCCAAGGCCAAAAGACATCTTACATGATACATACATGGTTCAAAATACATGGTTCCTACGACAATGACATCAGATCATTAATGTTGAAATAACTTTATTTGTCAGATATTTCAGGAGTCCAAGGACTCCTATCAGATCATTAGGAATATATTTGAAGGAGGTGAACAAATTGATAAAATATAATGGTCCAGGATGATGATGATGATGATTCTGGATGATTTTAATTTGACGCCGTTTAACAGTCCCTAGACCGTCTAAAGGGCGCCGGTGAAGTGTTCAGTTTGCTTCTGAAGCTGGTGATAGTCTGACTGTCTCTCAATGGCACTGGTAGGCGATTCCACGTAACCGATCCAACAACACCAAAGACCCTCTCATAGAAGTTAAAACTTACCGGCTCTGTTGGGCCCAGTAAGTCTATTCCTTAGGACAATGGCTCACGTATTTTCACCTTTATTTCGTAGAGCAGTTTGAAAGGATAAAAATAAATGAATACTTATTTTTTTTCGTTATATTTATGGCGTAATTAATAATAATTGTATGAAATTCATTAAAACCCCATGTATCGATTAAGTAGAACATTGTATTGCGTGCATGGACGTCAAAAATCTAAGATGGGTATTAAAGGTTTTATAAATCATAAATTAAAGCACTTAAATCACCGTCAGATTGATCAATGATAATTTTAAGCGTTCCACGTGTCTGAAAGTGGTTTTCATACATCCCCTAACTGAATTATGAAACAGGTATAACCATCCATTATTTTTCTTTGTTTTTTATGATCAACCATTGGCTTGTGAGAGTACCCACATACTACCTAATTTTTAAATTCAAATTTAGAAATAGTTCCAATCCATCTCAGTTTCAGAGAAATACGTTTCGAATGTAGTTCAACTAGAATGCATAATCATTTTCAATCTATTTTTCTCTTTTCTTTTCTCTACCAACGTCAGAAATAATTTGGGTGAATGCCTCTCTGTGATTACAAAACTTATAAAATCTCCACTGCCTATCAAATTGAAAATGTTTTTAAACCTTGACAATATTTCGTTGATCTTTGCTGATCATCAATATTCGTAAATATTTTGAAATTAGGAACATTCCCATAGTACTATTTTCTTGCTTTTTTTATCTGGTTGCAATGGTAAGATTAGAATTTGTTAGTTAGTTAATAGTTTTTTTTATAATTATCTAGACATTCTACCCTATTTTTAGTGATTTTGTATAGTTAATAGTTAAATTAGAACTAATTAATTTCATTTCTCAAATATGTTTTGAGTCTTTACAAAATAATACTTTTATATCTCTTGTGAAAGGTTGTTTATGAATGTGTTACAAATTAATATGTTTTGAGTCTTTACAAAATAATACTTTTATATCTCTTGTGAAAGGTTGTTTATGAATGTGTTACAATCTGGAATATAAAAAAAACTAATGCTTAAACAAAATCGTATTTACAGCGCTACGATTATATTCTATTTTTTATATTTATTTACGTAAATTACTTTATATCAAAGTAATTTATCAAAGGCGGTCGTGTGAAAATAGAAAACGTATAATTTCTAAGAAATCTCAGCACACTTTGTGGAACGTTATTAGTCATGGCAGTAAGGCTAAAAATATTCATTAAATATTACTGTATGGAACACCATACTATAGGCAATAGAACACCATACTCAGTAGACATAACTATAGAACAGACGAATATAGGTTAAATTATGACTGTATTGGTGAGTTTCTCAAACTGTTATATTTGCCATGCTAGACAACACCATATAAAACCCAAAGAAAAACTATGTGTTTGTATATATGTATTGAAAATCGGGAGGTAGTGTAACATCGCAGGAGGTTTTTTGCATCTGAAACCTTGATTAGCAATTTAAAATTCAATATTTATTACATATTTCTGAATCTGATGTTTCTGCTTTGACATGTTATGTGAGTAAATTTGAAAAAAAAAAATACTTGGACAAATTGAAAGTGTTCTTTTGTTTCCCAATAGAACAAAACGATTGTTTTAACTTTATCAATTATGGAATTCTAATTCTTGTGGATTAGCACTATAAATTAAATAAAAAAAAACACGATTAATAAGAATAACCCAGGTAGGAAAGCTAGTCCGAACAGCGCGGGACAGAGAAATATTCTCCAGAGTGATCGCCAATGTCAGGGGGGCTGATACGGTACTGATAGAAGAAGAAGATTAATAATAATAACGGACAAAAATTAAAGTAAAAAACTATCCAAAATCTTGTAATAAATAAAAAAGATAGGTGTAAAATTCTGCTGTCTTAAACTATCAAATAGATATGTTAATATTACTGAGACTATGGTCATACGTGATTTACATATGTCAAAACCAGATATGTCACTGAAAAAATATTTTGTGTTAAATCATATGACCAAATCGTGCATGTTGATTTAATGAAATATATGAGTATAATTATAATACAACTTATCGTACATTTTGTGAAACACTGATGTATCTACTCGTAATATTGAATTTTCATTCCGAGAATTTTCCCTCGGCCTGAAATAGGCATCGCTAGTCTCACCTGAAATAAAACACACACAACTCTATCTACAGGATGATCAATATAATAATATTGAGTCTTGTATTAAGATAAATAACTATTATGTACTTACTTAGTTAGACCTTTCCGTTCAACGCTGAACGTAGGTCTCCCCTATATCTATGTAACTTCTGACGTGAATAACCTACTGCATCCGAGATTCTCATTTAGTCTATTTATTTATTTATATACATTTTATGACGTGGATGTAATATTCTAAAATTGATTACTATGTCATAAAGGTGCTTCGGCACGTAAACGTCATTTTAATGTTGTCCGATGATAATAATATCTCTCCAGGCTTTTCTGCCCTGGGTCTTCTGCAACCAACAGACAGCAATTGTTTTTTTTTTAAATATTCAACTCACAATTGCTTTTATTCAGTCAATTTATTAGTAAATCTCCTTTCTACCGTTTATAATTTTTCGCATTTTTTCACTTTACATCAACAAAGATGTATATTGTGTTTCTTCGAAAATTTCTGCTTTTTACTAGGATAAAATCTATACAAAACGAATGGAAAACCTATTCTATCTCGAGAACTTGTTAATTTTCCTTTTTAAGAAACTTATTCACCCTTGAGATGGATGCTCCATTAAACGGCGCCGAATAAATCATCCGACAAATATACATTCATAGAAAATACCTGAAATTGAATATAAAACAAAAGCTACATACTATACATATGTACTGTATATAATTTCCGTTTGACCCTTAACATTTGTAACTATTCTAGAGAAGTTTATGAATTGGATTAGAATTTGAAGCATACTGTACATCACAGCAATATTATAGAACAGTTTCCTAGAACAAACTAGTATTTACCCTCGTATTTATTTGTGTAACAGCCTGCGAATAGATCGATATTCAGTGGCTTATCTCTGAAACCTAGTATGTATTTAATTGTTCATAGTTCATAAAAAAATATGATGCATTAAATTAATTTTAATGAACAGAGCCACTAATCTTATGTCTTAATTTTTAATTGGCATGGAGAAGACAACTTGCATGTTTATTATAATGCAGTTAGTCTTCTAGCTTCCTCACTTGTGGAATATGCTGTGATGGCATTGAGAGATAGATAGAGATTTAGATTTTTATTAAAACTTTGCACTTTTAACTTAACATAACTTTTTATTTTCCTCCTCTATCTCATTTCCTGCTCTTACCCTAATTTCTCCAGTTAATTTTACTTTTGGAAATTTATGTTCAAATTAGTGAAAAAAGTCCGCCGAATGCCTAATAGCGGTTTTTCGAAAATCGGCAAGTAACGGCATAAGTACTTTTTTTTAAAGAAAAATATAAAAACGGGATATGTTTTACTGAACGTCCTTCCACCGTGCAACATTTCTGGTGGTCGAATTAAAATCGCCTTTAAAATTGATTGTTATTTGGGTAAGAGAAACATAATACTATACATTTCTTGGCTTATTGATAATGTTATTTAAGCAACGTTTTCTTTATATCAGCTGTTTCTATATTATTGTCTATGATTCTACGTGACGCTACTGAAATCTGTTACATATCCTATATCTATGTACTTCTGATGCTTCTCTTGGCAAGGTCAGGAGGCCGGTTCGGCGCCATGTATAAGTTCACAGTAGGTACTCACCACTCACTATTATAGAATACTTACATTCATACATTTTTCCTTTTCATGTTTATGTGACTTATATCGGACGACCAACATGAGCGATCTTAGGGCTCCAATTTGTCGACTTAAATTTACCAATAAATTATCATTCAATCATCTTTGCATGATTAAACCTCCAATGTGAATATCTACTTTTTAGAATAAACTTTGCTAAGTGTTTAAAACATTAACAAGAAGTATTTTTATTTATGTATATTTATGTAGAAGGCAGGTAAAACATGACAATTTTACTATTTTCAATTCGGCAATGAAGTTTGCCACTTATCTTGAATGTTTTATTTTTCATTACTACGGAGAGGACTACCTGCATGTTTATTATATACAGTATTAGTGTACTGGCTACTTGTGGGAGATTCTGTGATGGTATAGATCGAGAGAAAGAGAATAAGACTTTTATATATATTTATTTTATAAGTACAAATTTATTAAAACTTGTTGTTGACATCATGTAACTAAGTACCTACTATTGTTTATTCTCACATTATAAAACGCCAATGGGTTGTAATTTTGTAACCAAAACTATTTCCTCTAAATGATCATATAGAATATTTTAAAACTACAATGACCAAGTGCAAATCAGTTCGTTAGGAGATGTGAGTATCTGACTAATATTCAACTCAAATATTTTAATATGAAAAACGCTCTTAATCGATATTGTACCATGACAGAAACATACGCTACGTAGGCATATTGTTTCATTAATTATTTATGTCATATAAAATGTCTATTCACGTATGTCTATATTACTCGAGGACGTTCCCGAAAAGCGACTAACTATTTACAGCTATCAAATATCGATTGCCATATTTTCTATCTGTAATTTTGGACATTAATTCATAATTTTTATCGGAGTGTTTTTATGTATTTTGCAGATGTAAACTGGCATTTGAAATTAGGTCATCGAAGTATGTAGACAATTTCTATCATGAAAATATCAACATCTATGTATTTATCTATTACCCATCGCAACATTTTTCATATTACGGGTACCCAGTGAATTTGCTGTATGTTTGGACATATAAAAATTACTATAGCGATAATTTTACGTTTAGATAAACAAAAAATGTCTAACAAAAAAACTTTGTTCCTTAACCGATAATTTGGATGGATGGCGAACATTATCGCTAAATGCCTTATGAATGGCTTATAGGTGTAGTTAAA
Source organism: Athripsodes cinereus (assembly GCA_947579605.1). Lineage (NCBI taxonomy): Eukaryota > Metazoa > Arthropoda > Insecta > Trichoptera > Leptoceridae > Athripsodes > Athripsodes cinereus. The sequence continues at coordinate 17,382,811 of OX388316.1, read as the reverse complement.
AATCACAAATACCACCCTATTACAGTATAGGTAAGCTAAACCTGCATGATGAGAAAAAAGTAGCAGTTCCATTATAGTTAATATAGAAATAATAAACACTTGTCGTAGTTAAAAATAACAATAGATAATTATTAGAGTATTCCATATTAAAATTTACTTAGTTACCATTTGACTTTTTTTTGAAGGAAAGAATCCCGCAAATATTAAATAAAAACTCTATTTTGACTTCCGTTAAATTTCTCTATGTTGAACATCCTGTAACTAACTTCACTTGTCCCCTGCTCCTGGCCTCCGTAGCACCGTCCGACGCTTTTGCGTTGGGCGGTGGCTGAACCGAAAAGAAATAACTTGTGTTAAAAAAGTGCTAAACAATAATTGAAACCTGTATCAATATAAACTGTACATAGTGATAAGTGACTTGATTAATTTTAACTTAGAATTTGTTGTATAATATTAAGTGCTTGTGTAAAATGAAACTGTGTGTCTGTTTGTGTTGAACCGGACAGTAATAATTTGAACCATGAATAAATATTTTGTTATTTAACTTAACTTCTGTTTTCTTTTGATCTATGAAACCAAACTAAGAACTCTACAATTATCCCTGAACTGAGACTCAAGTTCTTCGACTGAATTAGCTGGACAATGTATAAAAAGGTGGACTAGAGTCAGAGAAAGTTTTGGAGGGAAGTGTAATGGAAAGTAGTTGTGAATAATTTGAGAACTAGTAAATGAAAGTGGAATAATGCGTCTACATAAATGACGCCTGCAACGTGTGGCCAGATTTGGTTTCATAGTGATAAATTCAGTGTAAAAATAGATACAATTAGTTTTAATATGTGATAACCTAATTAAAATTTCGACGCATTAGAACATTCAAGATGGCCAACGCAATTGCGTTTTGCAACGTATCTTCTCGAGCCACGCCCGAAGACACGGCTCAATTCTAAAACGACTCAACTCACACGGTCAACACGGAACACGCAACGTCATGTTTCGTCTCTCCAACAAAAGTTTAAAAATAACAACGGTTACGAAGAATAAGTGAAAGATAAATATCAATTCTAGTTTTAAACGTTTTATAATAATAATAAAATAATTAAATACAGTTTTTTGCAAATAAATAAGTACAATTGTACGTTTGGTACTCAAGTAAAACAATATTAAACAGTGCTAGATGATTTCAAGTTCCTTCGAACAATGACTTCAATGTCTGAATGAAACATAATTCAGACCAAATGTCCAAGAAGCGTTTCTCCAGTTGTTCTGCCTGTGAGGATACCCTGATACAGAGCCAAGCGGTGGATATTTTCAAGAGATGAATGAATGATGAGGCCATGTTCCAGCGTTTTTGATGACCGTAGAGCAGTTCCACTACAGATGTGAATACAACAAATTAATATTCCGATAATTGTTCAACGTTCTTTTTGGTTACGTCATTGAAGGCTAGGTACCAAGGAGGGAAACATCTATTGCGCCTGGAGAATCGTAATGTATTGTTATAGTTCTTTTTCTTTTCTCATCAAGATCCAGTGTGCAATTGGCAGTATTGCAAAGCAGTAATTGGTTGTTGAAATGTCTCAGAATTGTACCAATGTTGTTGTGCCTACCTAGCTATACATAATAATAAGTTTGTATGTGTGGTAGCTTCTGATGGGGAATTTCATTTTGATGATAAATTTTTGTTTTGATTTTATCTTAAAGGTAGATTTGTGTCCTTGGTTGTGAATATTAAATTCGTTAAAAGAATTTTGAAACAATTAGAGTTGTAATGTTGATTCTATAGAGAACTTTTGAATGCAATATCATCTATGGTTTAATGCATAGTGAACTAGTGCTGGGATAAAATTATTAATACTTATAGTGCTGGGACAAAGAGTTAAATTAATAATTAATTTTTTTTGTGGAAATAATTTTTTGAACTAAGTTGAAATAAAATAATGTTAACCTTTCACAACCTTTTACAAATTTGAAAATGTAAGTACACTTAACCCTTTGTGGACGTTAAGTAACAATTGAAAATAAATGTAAATTTTTGTTTTGTAGCAATTGAATTTTGAACTTGTTGGTTTAACTCTTAGTGAACACGATTGAAACTGTTAACCCTCTGCGAACCGCAGTTGAATTTTTCTTGAAGTCAAGTAATTGAAATACAACTGATTTTTTTTTAATTTCAAAATGTCTGAATACTTAATTACGCCCATCCCTCGGGTGGAAAAATCAAACACAAAAACATTGAAGCATGCTTTATCCCAAAGAGGTGTAGAACCTGCGCAGTCACTTAATGATCTACGTGAACAATGTAAGGTATTTAATAACAAAATTTCAAATGTTCCTCAACTTTTAGAAAATACTACTTTGCTGCATGTTACCAATTCTAGTTGTGCTATCGCTGCTGAGGAAAGTGTCCCCAGTTGCGACCGTTCCGTTGCTCATCCTCATGTAACACCTCGAGCATGATCTACTTATGCTCCAGTGAATGTAAACTTTTCATTTCCATGTTAAAGACATTATTAAAGTATACCTTCAAATTTTTCTCTACATTGCACTTGACTATGCAACAAGTTCGAAAGAGTTGTTTTTTTTTTTTTTAATTTACAATTGATGTATTAGGTTAAGAAGTTTTAAATCACACTGACCCTGCTTGAGCTGTATGTACTGTAATGACGTCACTGTCAAATGACGTATTGAAATTTCATTGTTTGTGTTGATTAAAAAACTTAGAAAATTTGAAAACTTGTAATAATATATAACTTGTCTTGTCGCCATGCCATGAAAATGTATGTACTGTAATGACGTCACTGTCAAATGACGTATTGAAATTTCATTGTTTGTGTTGATTAAAAACTTAGAAAATTTGAAAACTTGTAATAATATATAACTTGTCTTGTCGCCATGCCATGAAAATGTATGTACTGTAATGACGTCACTGTCAAAGGACGTATTGAAATTCCATTGTTTTGATAAATAGAAAAAGTAAAATAACTTAGAAATTGGAAAACCTGTAATAGTATATAATGAATCTTGTTACCATATCAGAATAATGTATGTAATCACTACAGCTCAGGTACGTGTAAACTTGTTAATTTTAAGTATGCCTCAGAGGATCTTCGCAATTCAGACTCTGAAGGAATTTTGTAAAAAAATTTAAAATATGAATTTCGTGGCGCTCAACCTTTTGTATTGTGAATTTCTCTCTTGTTTGTGCCTTTGGGTGAATGAGGTTGCCTTTCCATCTCTTAAGCTAGCCATTTCAACATGCAACTTATTCATTAAGATCTGAACTCCCCCATTGGCTCAGGCAAGGGACAATACTTGTTTAATTTTAAGTTAGGATGTTAAGAAAAACCGGATGCAATTTCGACCCTTCCTTATACGAAAGTATAATATGTAGTCGTTTTCTTTTGTAATTGGTCTCTTACCAATCTCCTACTTATGTGGTAACTGTTGTACGTCTTATGATAGATGAAGGATGGAAGGTATAAAAGTATGAAGTATGTCAGATTGAGCCATAAATGTTGAAGTATAAAAGTGTGTGAAAGGTTGTCACTAATTGGGATAGTAGATAATAATTGTAACAATTGTATTAAAGGGTCAAGGTTGCATCGGTAAAAGGAAAATTTTGTAATGTTTAGATTGTTTCAAATTGTCTGGTTCACCAAAATTTTAATGACAAGGTTCTCACTTGGTATGTGAACCTGTTGGTCATTTCGACATTATTACTGTATAGGCATGCGTACCCTATCAGTAATGTTCAAATGTCAAGAATGAATGTTACGGAGTCAGTTGGATGATTCGCACTCTTCCCTGTTCATCTCCGGAGTTATGCTGATTTAGAGGTGTGACTAATCGTCTCACCCTATAGAAAGTCAAGCATAACTCGAATTTAGTTAAGTTTTTTTTTTTAAATTTGTATTTGCTCGTCTGGAACCTCTTGTGGTCGCCAGTCGAAGCTAGCCCGACAAGCCATTGTCATTGTAAGAGATTGAGGACGCTCAAATGTTACGTACAGGTTCGCTTGGAAAAGCTCCGCGCGAAAGGTTGGACACCTGATATATGTCGTCAAGCCTGTGCAAGATGGGTCGAACACCCCATGGAAATAACATGTTTAATTCAATAGGGTATAGATTGCCGCCCTTAGAATAGAGGTAGATCAGGTATAATGGTAATGAGATTGGTAATTCAGGTATAATTGTTGCAAGATTGAAGGTCGGATTGACTACCCCCCTTTATTTTATTGTCAAACTATGTATTCTGAAATTACTTGGGTGTTGGGTTGTTGTTTGAGGGTTATATTGTTGAAATTGTGAAAATAATGTGTAATATTGTAATTGTTGTCTTGAGTTCGTAATGGTGTGCTTGGAGGAATGTCGAGGGTATTGTCTACGATTTCCGTATCTGCGACCTGCCCTGTCGGTACATCTTCTTGGTCCCATTATTGGCTCATGACGTGTACATTCCTGATGAGGATTGTAATAGAAGGTGAAATTAAGTACAAAAACTTTGTAAAAAAAAAAAGAGTATTGATATATGTAACTCATGATTGATCATCATTAATTCCTGTAATGTCACTGTGCAACTGTAATTTTCCATTGATGTTTTGATAGTCTCTGTAACTGTAATTTCCACTTTGTAACGTAACAATGAGACTTTTCTTTTTTTTTTAATTTTTTTTCTTTGTGAAATGACTTGAGATGGAATGTCGTAGTTAAAAATAACAATAGATAATTATTAGAGTATTCCATATTAAAATTTACTTAGTTACCATTTGACTTTTTTTTGAAGGAAAGAATCCCGCAAATATTAAATAAAAACTCTATTTTGACTTCCGTTAAATTTCTCTATGTTGAACATCCTGTAACTAACTTCACTTGTCCCCTGCTCCTGGCCTCCGTAGCACCGTCCGACGCTTTTGCGTTGGGCGGTGGCTGAACCGAAAAGAAATAACTTGTGTTAAAAAAGTGCTAAACAATAATTGAAACCTGTATCAATATAAACTGTACATAGTGATAAGTGACTTGATTAATTTTAACTTAGAATTTGTTGTATAATATTAAGTGCTTGTGTAAAATGAAACTGTGTGTCTGTTTGTGTTGAACCGGACAGTAATAATTTGAACCATGAATAAATATTTTGTTATTTAACTTAACTTCTGTTTTCTTTTGATCTATGAAACCAAACTAAGAACTCTACAATTATCCCTGAACTGAGACTCAAGTTCTTCGACTGAATTAGCTGGACAATGTATAAAAAGGTGGACTAGAGTCAGAGAAAGTTTTGGAGGGAAGTGTAATGGAAAGTAGTTGTGAATAATTTGAGAACTAGTAAATGAAAGTGGAATAATGCGTCTACACACTTTATTGTCAAAATAAATTTGTACAATATGCGTACATATTGCCTTGAGGCAATGACTTCCAGTAAACCTAATATAACTATATCATATATTATTTACCAGTAAATATTAAAAAAAAAGTTTCTGTGTTTTTGTTATAAACACAAACACAACCTTATACACCTTTCACAGTAAGCTAAAAGCTTGTGTAGTGAAAGGGGAGTTTGCCGGCACCTGGGATCGAACCGCGAAACTCATGTGCATAAGGCGGAGACTTTACCTCCATATTGTATAAAAACATTCGAGGACTTACATGTGAACATTTTAAGTGTCACAACATGAATAAGTACCTACCTGTATATGAAAAATAAAATATTCCTACAAAATAGATATTCTGCGTTGAGTTATGGAGCGTGTAAATTCAAAATTTGCTCAAAGTCGTCGTAAAATGTTTGAAGAAATGTTCGATATAATATCACCAAATTTAAACAAAAATTAAATTGTGTAGTCGTAAAACTACGCATTTGAAGTTGATTTTTAATATACCCGCCATATGAGTCATTACTCGGAAACGCCAGTTTCCCGCGTATTTTTTCTGTCATAGAAAAACTACGAAAAACTTTTAGCATCGTACGCTAGATGTCTACGTGTTCTGAATTTATTTAAATTCGGCAAACTAAGTGGTGGGAAAATGCGACGGAAACGTGAACGCGGTCAGTGTGTTATCTATTGTTCTAATGTTTCGCTAATCTGATGTTAGATGGCGGTAGTGTGCCCGAATTTTCCGGAGTGGAAATTCGAATATCATTTTACCTATTTCTTTTTTTGTATTTTCGAATCGACAAAAGCAATGGTACGGCTTTATTTACTCTTACGAAGAGTTTGTTTTTCTCGTTCTTAAGATGAATCTGGGATTAAACATATTTGCTTACAAACTTATGCTTATGTGGTGTTAGTGGAGTAGATTGTCATCCAGAGGATTAGAAACTGATTGCTTACTGTAATATATTTTTGGAGTACATGTGCGTGGCTTACACATTATAACAGATTTGTTTATCTTTAAAAAATCTATGAATTAGTTCATTCCAAAAAATCAATTTGCAAATTCCAACTTTCGACTCGTTCTCCATTTGAAAATTTACCATGACGTTTTTATACGTTTGCAATGGAAATTCTTTGAAATTTGTATATGGAACGTAATTAGCAAACTTTTTTCCAATACATACTAATAACATACCTAGTAATTCGTTTATCTAAGAGGCAAAACCATGTTACGTCATAATACAGTACAATGATCTCCAATACTGTCACGAAACTGAGCTGTCTCAATATTGAAAACAAAATGGAACATTTTGTTGAAACATTTTTTAATCACAAATCAAAATTTCAACGATTAGCATTTGTAGAGTTCGAGAATTATTCAGAATCTGTTAACATAATTTATTAATTAGATAATTTTATTTTTCCACATAAATCTAGAAATTGTACGTAGAAAGATCTAGAAAAATATACCTACCTACTTATGTGTTTTGTAAACATTATTTTTGTACCTTTTGTATACTTAATATTTCTAGAAATGAAAATACGACTACCTTGAACTATCTCTAGTGAAAAAAATAGAGTTCACAATATCATCTCGATACTTTATGGTTTGTTTATATATTATTGATGCTTTTTTCAATTTTGGTTAAATAAATGAGAAAAACCATAGGATATTCTTGCATTGCAGAACATTTGCTAGATACAAAGATGTACGTATGAAAAACATTCATAAAAATAATCTAAATAAAACATTTATTACTAGAGGTAAATAAAATTATCGTGCGAATAGAATCGGCTCGAGAAACAACGAGAAACTCGTTCACGGTAAGCCGGTGTTGGATGTATGTCAAAATGACGTCATGGACGTGACGTCACCGTCCAACGTCATAATAATAATATTATTATTGTAGGTCTGTAGATACGACGCTACGCATCCATACTGTGCGGTGTTGTTGCGAGATAATATTATGTGACGTCACTGTATCGTTCTCACTACTCATTCTCAGTACTGAAAGAGTACCAGTACTTTATTTACTATATTTTATTTGGTACATGGTCGCTGTCTATACTGCATATTGATTATACATACTCACCCGCATACTATCGACTGACATTGTAGGCTTGTAGGATTATTTGGTGTCTATTGGTTTTAAACTCAGTTTTACTCAGTAAATTTTATTTATTTTTATTTATTCAAACATAGACAGCTAATGCCTTTTACATAAAATACAATATACAAAGAAAAAGAAAACATTAATAAATTGGATAACGATATTGTTTGAATTAAAGCAATTTTACTCAGAATAGGAATAAAATGGAAAATTTTGATACTTACGAACTGATAATAACAAAACGCAAATACTTTTCATAGTTATTAGCGAATTATTTTTACATATTTAGATATATAGTAGCCATACAACCTTTGGAATTACGTCAAAAGAAAAATTCATTTCCTATCTAACATAATTTGTGACAAAGCATCTTATAAACTGTAATATTTTGATAAAATAAATACATTTTTGTTTTAATTTTTATTATCCTTAATCCTGCTCAAAAACTGGAATTACGTGTAGAGTGTATTATTTTTAAATTGTTTGATAAAATGAATAAAAAAAATATTGTATTATATATGTATATAGTATTACTATTGAGTATATACATAATTACGCACTATCGGTTCCTATAGTATAAACCAGCACCTGATGATGAGAACTCGAAGTCCGGGAAATCGGTCGTGCCTTTTTACAAAAGTGTTATAAAGTTAATACCGATACAAAGAATGTGATATTTTTTCTATTAAGGTGTCATAGAGGGCACGTCGAGGCATACATTCTTCTTTGTTGTCGCTCCCTCAGTGCTGAGGATCGTGACCATCATTTGTATAGGTGTGGACGAAATGCTTCCAGCGACTTCGATCCTCTGCTTTTCGTAGGATATATAAACGTAGATATGAACAGAGTCAAATATTTATACTGATATTGGTGCAGTGTACTGATAATGAGATAAGAGTACCTACTGAGTAATGATTATTGAGTACACATATTATTATTATATACTGCGGTGTTTTCGGTATTATGACGATACTATACTACTTGCCTAACTATGCGTGACAATAATGATGTGTTTATAGTATGACCATGTTGTAGAAAAAAACATGAATAACATAATGTATAATGTTACATGGCATTAAAGTTGTTCATTTATTTATTTGACAAAGAATTAATGATTTTTTATTTATAATTTAAACACATTATCAAATGTGAAATTATCCTAAAACATCACGGTGGCCGATGTGGCGCGCTGGTAACGCTCTTGCCTTTGAGTCGCAAGGTTCCGGGTTCGATTCCCGGTCGGGGCAGATTGAAGAATGGCCTTTTTCAAATTGTATACGTGTGTAGTGCATTTTATATACTCGTATGTGCATCGTCGCGTCAGTACCCATAATGTGGTGTTCTCACTTTGGCGAATATCGCTAGGGCACCAAAATATCGTCAGCCATTTGAACCGTGTGAACAAAATGACAGCTAGTCTGAAACGATAAAAACCAGTAGAAACGATATCGTCTCGAGTTGACCACCTTCCAACTTTCTCGGGCGATCAAACGATTTGCACATGCGCAGATATGCGCGGCGTTTGTGTCTATGGTAAAAGCTTTATAACCTATAAATTTTATAATGTTTCCCGCTTCGTGACAGCTGTTATCTTTTTTGTTGGTTTGTGGCGTTTGTTTCCTTAATTAAAAGGCGCCTTGTAACCTCTACTATAACATTTTCGACTAAAAATAAACACTTCGCGATCTCCATCTCGACGCCATTTTGAAAACAGTGTCAAAATCAAAGCGCATCTGACAGATCGTTTCTATATCGGTGGACTTGTGTGAACAGGTGTGACGATCAATGGGCGTACGGCGAATTTTGTTTTTTCGCCTGGCGTTATATTTTGAAATTCGGCTGGCGATATTCGCCAAATGTGAACACCCCATAATACAAGATCTTACTTTGGAACTAGCTCGATCTTTGTGAATTGTCTATACATGTAACATATGTTGTGTTATCATGATTTTGCTCATTCATTTGTCTTTTTATTATTTTTTTACACATTTTGTTATGTAAAATTTATGTCGATAATTTTGAATTAGTGAATGGAAAACGATTGACATTTTCTTTCATGTTCGTTACTGCCGAATTTAAGAATAAAAAGTCTCGTTTATCGTCATGAAAAAAAAACTTATTTAAAAAATAAAAGTAAAAAAAAAACACATACATTTTAAACATAACATACGCAATGAAAACACTGCAAATTGTGAATAAGTAGATTAAATAATTGCTTTATGGTAGAAATTTTAGTTTAAGCCGAGATTCAATCCACATATTTTAACTCCAATCGCGGTTTCATTTTTCGTATTGAATATTATTTGCTTAAATACATTTGTTAGAATAATTCCATTTCAGCGTGTCATATTATATGCACCCTACATTTTTCAGGAACTATGGTACACTAGACAGCATTACTCATAGCATACTCTAAGCGCCAACATTTAGTTACACTTCTGCACCTACACACAAACACGCACACCACACAAACATGATTATTCACATGTCTCGGAGTATTGATAATATCATAATTCTCACACACATAGATAACGTGTAATCATTATGATGACGTATGGGAAATTTCGGAGTCCCATAATGTTTCGTCTACTCTCGTACAGATGGCATTCAATATCATGATTTTTCACGCCAAGGTTTTCAAGTTTGGTTCATGAATATTTCCTGAAAAATTTATTTTAAAAAACATGTTATGTTATAATAACACATATCTATGTAGTCTATGTATTTCTATGTAGTCATTTTATCTATAACTAGCTCAAATTTAATTTATTATTATCACCATCAACATTTTTACGTCTCTTGATGAACGTAGGTCTCTCCTTTGAATCTTTTTTGTGTCTTTAATAGACTACGCCCAATCATCCTCCACCGTACATCGTTAGACCGCCTTGCTTGTGACCTGATGCCACTTTTTTTCTAATTATTTAAAAAAAAATACTTCCACGAGACTTTCAGCTGGTTTCAGGAGCCTCCACACCTTGTAGCCTGGTCATGTGAGGTCTTTACGTTTGCCAGGTGATGAAAACGGAAGCTCTTGAAAGTACCCGTACTAATAAAGTACCGCGGAAGTATACCAAAGTGCGTTACTTTTAAATAATTTATTGTATAATTTTTTGATTTGTGGTTATAAATTAACCACAAAAGTAAATTTAACTGAAAAGTTTTTCTTCTAATTCGTTTGATTTGTGTGACGTTTAGTTAATGTGTTTGACTATTTTGTCAATAATACCAAGTAAATGATTCTATATTTATTTATTGCAATTCATTGTATTGTGGTTTCATTTAGCGGAACGTTAACTTTAAGAGTAAAAACTGACGACGTGTTTTCCATGCTTTTGTTTAGGATTTAGACGAAATATGCGTAAATCCGTAGGATGTGGGTTTTCCAATACTATCTGAATACTGAACAATGCTCAAACATTTCAATAAAATTTGCAGAAATGCTCATTAAAAAATCATGTGTTCGTAATTGAATTTTCCATATGGAAATTTAAGTCCATCATACGTTGTATTATAAATATTTTTCGCATTATTTTGTATGTTTTACAAAATGCATGTAATGTGGGACTCCTTTTCATGTTTCGAATATGTTATATAACGACCAACTTAGTTGACGTTAGGACTATTTACATAGAGAACTAGCCCTTCTACATCTACAACGGCTGATAGTCCCAGAGAGAGTGGAGCTCAAACTGTGCCTCACGGTCCTTAAGCTCTTAAGTGGTACGGTACCTCTATGCTTTGTTGAACTTTGTCCCGTAGACGAAACTTTGAGACGACCACTGCGCTCAACTTTCACCGCTGTCAACAAACTCCAAAAATCGCAGAGAGGAGCTTCAGTGTCACGGGGCTAACTGGCTGGAATCGATTACCAGAAAGGATATAATTTTAAATTCATTAGTACGATAAAGAGGTGTGATAGATATCTTGATTGTGGGATATATCGTGATGCGATAGATAGATATGTAGATTAAAATTTTAATTCATTTTATATACCAGTCTCTAAGAAATGAAATAATTTTCATACAATGCTTATATAAAGTCAATAACAATATTTATTATAATAATATATATTACCTACTGATTTATTATTTTATATTTATTGTAATAATAATTACTTAGATTTACCTGATAAAATGCGAATAATAGTAATGAAAAATCTGCAATATATTGAATAAACTGCTTATTATCGTTTTTATTACTCATTTAAGGGAATCCCCTAGTTAACAACAATCAGTAATAAGTAATATTGTTACATGATATTAGATTAACAATAACAAACTAATAAACATAATGTTTAAACATTACTTATTAACAATGTTTTATGCTATTATTTAAAATACTCGCATTAGTGTTAACAATGTGGAGTACACTCGTATCTTATTCATCGTTAAATTTAAAAATAAATATTTTTTTACTCTAAATTATTTGATATAAAGATGAAAATGATGATGTCCTTAAAAGGCTTAGGTACTTAGGATATGTTTTGATTTATTTTAAATCTATCACAATAATTAATATACAAACATCTTAATTTAATATGTTCATTTTACTATTCACATAAATTTCTATTATTCCTTCGACTATACATAGGTACTTGAAAATCCATTACATTGGTTTATTTTTCCACTTTGTATTTACTGCAAAAGTGTCCCGTGCAGTTTTCTTTCCACAATAAGTTTAAAACCATTCCAAAGACAATGACTAGCAGTTCAAACAAGTTTTTCATTAAAGAATATACAGTTTTTATACAATTCACGTTTTATTTTACAAAAATGTACAATTTATTCCCTCAAAATTGAGCAGATCTCGTGCTTTGAGGGATAATTCCGTCGGTCTGCATATTAAAACACATTGATTTTCCACTAACAATGTTTAATTAACTGCACGTTATAAACACACAGTCCATCTTCTCTGCACCATAATATAAGTTAAGACATTTTATTTGGGTAGCACATCTCATATTTGTTCTAATATTTGCGTTAATCAATACTAAGTGTGCCATTCGTATGATGGTAAAACAATACTTGGCGATTTACATAAGTAGACAATCTATCATGGTAACACGAGCCACTATACCTTGTAATTATCTGCGAAGAGCTCTCATATTATTATATTTAGTATTATAACTATGAGCTATGAGTAATGTTGCAGATAAAAAAAACTGCTTTATGTACGTAACCACCGTGCTAATAACTCCGATAAAACAACTGTTTTTTATACATACAATAAGTACTTTTGTGTACAAATTAGAGAATATATTTGTATATGCATAAAGGGTCAGGTGTTTTTACGTATGAAAATTTAATACTTTCTGCCTATGTATGTATGTATGTATACATATAGACACATTAACTTAAACAAAGTTTGTTCACGTATTAAAGACTATTTCGTTGTATTTTCCAAAGTCTTAATAGTTAGAATCCATAGGTTAAAAAAAATCTTTGCCCTCTTTTATTTTCCCAAGCCAGCCTCAAACATCTTATGAAGGTCAAGGTTGAGAAATGGTTCCTCTTTTGTTCAATGTTTGTCTAGTGAATCTTGCGAATTCTATGGCCTTCCAGTTCTGCAAGAAATGCCGTGGAAACTTTTTGGATACACAAGATTGAATAATATATTTTTGTATGAAATAATTTCAACTCATAAATTCCCTAATAAGCAAGAATAAAGTATAGAATAAAGTTTGGTGCAGGCCAAGGTGTATCATATGAAATGGTGCAATATTATAAAAAAAAATCTTCAAATCCTATCACGTACGATATAACATAGAATTTCAACATATTAATATTATGTGAGTGATATCATAGTATCTACAAACATAACAATATCAGTATAATATTGTATCAATGCGGATCTCAAGTATTACGAAATAAGAAAATATAATAAATTATTATTCAGTATCTATAGAGAACTTGTTCCGCTGACAGATATACTCACCTGTCTCCCCACAAACAAGACCGCTCTAGAAGCCTACATATCATTATTTTATTTTTTACATCTCTCCAAATCGTGCATTTCTTTCGTATTGAGTCATTTAATATGTTGTAAGAAAGAGATACATCCTGTACCAATGTAATGTAGTTTGTAGTTTTCCAAATTGGACTTTGTAACTTGTATGATAAACTGTTCCGCTTTTCTGCGAAAATTCGACGCTCCGTTTCTTAGAACTGTGATTGTTTGTTACCAGGTATTACTCATAAGTTAGTTTGTGATATGGGCCAGGCAGTTTGGATTATCTTCCGTGGTAGTTACATATATGTTTATGTTAACTTGTTCATAGTTATTAGGTGAAGCTCGCAATGAGTAAGGTAAGAATTTAGCAACGACCTTTGAATCATCCACACGGAATTCAGTTCACGTCTGTATAAAGTGTTTATTTATTTTCCAATACAATATTTTACCAATCATTAAGGCCATATCTACTAGAGATTATTTTACGATATATTAAATATTATTTGAAGACATATTTTTTTACCTATTTTTGAATAAATCTATTTTACATATTGGTACTAGTTCTTTTAATAGGCAGGTATTCGTTAAACGTCACGTTTAAGACGTTTAACAACTTCAGTTCAGCGATGAGGTATGCTACCATCCTGAATGTCATAAGTTCTCTATAGGCACGAAGAGGACAATTCGCATGTTTGTCACGTGCAATTGGTCTGCTGGCTATCTCACTAGTGGGAAATGCCGTGATAGTACAAATAAACGAATTTGTGCTTTTTATTTCATTTGTTTTTTATCCAGAAAGAAGGCAAAAAATATCAAACGCCAAGTAATCTATGCACTACATACATTTATAAGTTTTATAAATTGAAATAAAAATAAATGTAGACACTTTAACTATAATATGAATAATGTTTTCTTTAAAGTATTCAATTGAACTTATGACAGCATTTCTTAAATACATTTTATAACAAACAAAATATATTGAAGTACACATGCGGACAAAACACTACTGCTACTATATCATCATGTCATATCCCACAAGTGGAGTAGTCAGTAGATTAGCTGCATGTAATTAACATGCAAGCTGTCCTCTCCACGCCAACAAAAAATTAAGACATTCAGTATGGATAGCAAACTTCACCGCTGAATTTAAGATGTAAAAACTTGAAAATGAAATAGAACGGGATACCAATTCTTTGTCGGGTGGTCTACGAAACAACAACGCACGAAACACACCGCCTTAAATTATGTTTATCGTTGAGTCAAATTAAACATAACGTCGCGCGTAGCTTGTAGGTGAGAGTGTGACTTTTATTTACTTTGAGCCTACCTTCGGTAAACGGTTTATTGATAGTAGGTTACAGTATTATTAATAACAAAATAATATGCCTTGTCATTGTTAGAATGCACATTCAAATGAGTTGAGTGTATTAAGTCCAAAGGTTGCGTAATATCATACGTCATAGAGATGTTATGTGCGAAATCCTACGGGGTTTAATATATTAGTTGACGATTTTGTAGGAGATTTTCAAACGTTTCCTGTTAATTGTTCTTGTATTATAGGAATTTTATCCTTAACTAAGTACTTAAACTTTCTGTCAGGTATGATGATAAATGGAAGTCCCCAGAATTCTGCGGTATCCGAGTGGACGGTGGCTCTCCTTCAATTTCAGGTCCTTCATGCGCATGGTTTAATTATGGTGTAAAAACTATCAATATTTATTTGGGTAATTTATAATATTAAAAAAGTACTTGTATAAGTTTTGAATGTTAATGTTGTGTACCAATGATACCTATTTTAGAAGTTTATGTTGAATTTGTTTTATAAACATACACATATTAAGTGCTCCTGTAAGACATTATTGATTGGAAGTTGACTTTTTGGAGAGAAATGAATGAAACAAAATTTTCCTGATTATGTGTATATCATAAAACATTTCTAGTTTCTTTTACACAAAATGTATTTTTCAGTATCTGGTAAGTTGGAAAATATCACGCTTCTGTTAATGAGCTCGTCTGTTGCTCCAAAAAATATTTTTACTTCACCATACTGTATCATTTTTATTTTGTTTTACTGTGAAATAAAGCATTTTTTAAAAAATTATTATTGTTACTATAAATTTAATCCTCTCTCCTTACTTTGCAAGTAAACGACACAAAGGTATCTGCGGTCATATAATAAAACGCAGTTTCTGCACGTGTAGGAAATCTACTAGAATCTAGTAGGACGCTCAGAATGAACTTATATAATAACTACATCATAATAATGTACATTATATATAGGTATATATGAAATGTGTTATTATTTATATTAGTTAAATAATTGATCTCAATTCAGATATCCATACATCCTTTGAGATAATATTATATAGGTACACACTACGTAGGTACTATGACTGAGGATTTTCTTTGCATGATTACTTCGTAGAGATAATGATAATACTAATAATAAGTTGGTATATTATGAATGTGGGCGATGGCGCCACGGATTTACATACGACACTATTATGTATATTATATACCTACTGTAAACATACAATGTTATATTATTTGATAGCACTACTCATCTTCACCTGATATATCGTACATCGAGACTGTCTACATAATAATATAGACGTAGAATGTAATAACGCGATCACGTAACCGACATTGTGTCAATGTTGCACGTACATTTCGATAGATTTTATAAGATTAGTTTTGCAGCTAGTATGAATCAGTGGACATACTTATACAATGTCATCGTTCGTCGAACGAAATAAGAGTTTTCCCTAATTGTGTTGGAATAAGCTTTGTAACATTTAATTTTGAATTATTTAATAAAATCAATATTTTTTTATATTGCTAGCCCCCTTCTCTCTTCTTCTGGATATGGGTGTCTTCAAAACTTTTCCACACTTTTCGATCACGATATCACTTGGTTCCCATCACCTGGACAATATTGTCAACC
Source organism: Athripsodes cinereus (assembly GCA_947579605.1). NCBI lineage: Eukaryota > Metazoa > Arthropoda > Insecta > Trichoptera > Leptoceridae > Athripsodes > Athripsodes cinereus. The sequence goes on along the minus strand of OX388316.1, from coordinate 17,366,433 downwards.
CATCTTTTTTGGGGTCTTCCCACACTCCTTTTGTCCTCCCACTGTCTTCATTCAAGAATTCTGAAAGTCAAACTGCCATCCTCTCGCCTTGCCATATGACCAGCCCATTGCCATTTCACCATGAAGACTTTATCAATTCAACAATTTAAACTTCTCTGATCAATGATGATGGGTTGACAATATCGTCAACCCATCATTTTTGGGATCTTCCTACGCTTCTTTTGTCCTCCCATGGATCTAACACGTATTAATCATAAATTTATTTTCTTGAAATTACATTTGTTGTCAGTTCTCGATTTTCATGGCCATTTAAGAAACTTTTTCACAAGGACTGCTTAACACAAAAACGAATTAGATTTTATTTCATAAAATGGTATCTAAGAATAATTGATTATTGTCGTTGATAAATTATTATCTTCTTAAAAAAATATATTGTACTTTAACAGGCCATATTGTAGATTCAATATATACATTTATAATATACACAAACTCGGTCGGGATTGTCTACCCAGCTGTTTTATTGAAACGAGCTAATCAAATATTAAATTTGTCCATTAACTTCTGTGACAAACTACGTAACAGTACTTACTTAATTAATGATTCATAGTAAAATTTCTGCATCATTGGTATTATTAGTCAAACATATTAATATTCATATGGAGCATTCAAATGATTGAGATGATAATAATGGATGGGAGTACGTAATTCTTAGGACTGAATGAATTCACCATACATCTGTACAATAGATCTCAGAACTTTGTACTTGTTACAATAAGGCAACTTTTTGAAAATGTATGCAATGCGATATTATGTATGTTTAACATAATTCGTTTTGCTAAATGATATTTCAGATCGTCAGACGATGAAAGCGAAAGTTCTTGAAAACCGAAGCACGATTAATAGTCTCGTGAAATCACTAGGTGTTTGTGTTTAATATACAAAATTTATTTTTAATTTAAGAAGTAAATTTAATATGACAGCTATTAGTTGCCCATTAAATAGTTGACCCAAATTGAAAGGAAATCCATCTTAGGGAATCGGAAATATCTTGACCATAACTTTGCGAAGGGCCTCAAGCTCAAATATATTCCCTTAAACACGAGTTGCTTGAATGTATATGATAATGGTCGTTTATGTTACCAATTAATTCTGAATTATGTTATAATCTCTATATATGTAATTGTGAATATTATAATTTCCCTATACAAGATAGTAAGTTGGTTTCAAAAGGCTTAAAGGAGCTATGTTTAGGCCTATAACATAAAGGATGATCAATCCTATCCATTCCGAATAATTAATATCTTTTTTGTTCGGATGTGGGCATATATTTTTTTAATCCCTCGTGGCCTTGACACAGGTCAGTTTTTTGTAATAGGTCATTAGTTAGTCATAGGTCTAGCAAGCGCCATATTGATTTTGTTAGTTTCTGTGTAATAAAATACTAGTCAATATTCTTGGCGAGGTTCTTAAATAGGTACTGCGAAAGATTATGCTAACTATGAATGCGACTAAATGATTGAAAAAAATAGGCAAGGGCTTAAGTGTAAGGTTCTAGACCCATTTTAGTTACTTAAAGTTCAAAGTCTTGAAATTATGTGACATTAATATTAGGTCACTTATATAGCTATCTACCTATATCCCCACGCTGTTTCCCGTGTGGGGTAGGCAGAGAGAACGGGATGCTATATAGATCTCTCCTTACATACTTCTTTCGCTTCGCTTACATTCATACAATTTCTCATGCATGCACGTTGATTTCTTTCATGCATTTGTTCCTCATTTCCAAATCATCGTCACTTATTTACACGCATTCTATCCTTCTCATATCCTCACTCTATCATGCTACGTTTAATCTACTATTCTTTTCAGCAATCACATTTGTTCCACTTTCGTTCTTCTTACTTTCTTTATTTTATAATCTAAGTCTCATTCATTATTTATAGTCAGTGATTCGATTCAGAAGATCATGGTCTATGGTGCTCAGTGCCGTCTCTAATTTGTCTCCATTCATTTGAATACTCTTATCATAATTTTTGAATACTCTTATCATAATTCGAATAGGCAGCGAAATTTTCTTATTTTACAAGAACAATTTTCGAAATTCAAATGGTATTCAAAATAGTTAGTGGACATACAAACATATCATCAAATTTTTATAAAATTATTAATAGAATCAATTACAGAGTGCCTCTTCGTATTTAATTGTACCTGTTTTTTATACTTCCTGATAGTAAATATTTAGTTACTCTAGCGTTAAGTAACAATGTATAATAAATTCTGTTTAATAATCCAATAAATTTTGACAAAAAAAACTAGGCTATTGTCTAGGCTTATAATAATAATTATATAGTAGTCAGAACTAGTCTGCATATAAACAAAATAACGAGAATTGGAGACTCATAAATTTAGTTTTTATACAGCTGATTGATGTATACATACATCTATGTATACAGAAACGCGTGCCATGTCATGTAATTAGCGATTATAAATGTATAATTAATTAATTAGATAATTAAAATATCGAGATTTTCAATATCCATTAGTGGCATTATAAATATATTAGGAGAATGTTGAGTAAAAGGAGTAGGTAATCATAACGTACAAATATCCATAAACTTGAATTGAACTGTTTAAAAGAATCGTTGATAAACTGATAACAAAGTTAATTGGTATGTAGGTAAATAAATACTAAGAATAATCATAGGTTTAAATAATTATTGCGAAATTATAAATCTTTGAATATTGTGATTAATAGGGAAGACACCTGGATGAAAAACAATGGATCTTGGCTTTTACAAACAAACAAGGCAGAAAAAAACAAAGAAATTAAGTCAATATATTTTGTATACTAACTCAGGTCCTCTATGTGTTCTTTGCATGCAATTGATCCACTAACTTACCCACTTCTTGGAGATGCCGTGATGGATAAATAATATAAACCATCGCAAAGTTGGGGAACCATACCGATCAGATTTCAAGGATAAATTTTAAGTACATTGAGTGGAAGAGTGAGCACATGACAGTTTCCAGGAAAAATCGACTTTCATATTACGCACTATGCTCAGATGAGAATGCGCTTGATCTTCTATGCTTAGTTACCCCAAAAAGAAACCATTTGATGATGGTTTGATAGCTGATAACAAAATGTATTATAAAATGGACTTTCATATTACGCACTATGCTCAGATGAGAATGCGCTTGATCTTCTATGCTTAGTTACCCCAAAAAGAAACCATTTGGTGATGGTTTGATAGCTGATAACAAAATGTATTATAAAATGGACTATGGAAATTCCGTATGATGGAGGTAGTCCAAAACGCAATTATTTAAGAAGAAATTTGTACTGCGCTACCTGTCTAGTAAGTCTGTGGTTATAACTTGTTAATGATGTCTTTAGGTAATAAACCGCTTCACGGTTATCTACCTGTAATAGGTGTAGATGACTCACAGTGAAAAGTGATGCAAGGTAACGTATATAGTTACTAACTCATATTATATTATACTGATAATATGTGTATTGCACAATATGTTATATTATACAAGCTATGACAAGGTTAGTTCCGTTTGATTTCTATGTCAGATTCTTGTTTATATATTTGTCTATTTATTATTATTATTATACGGTTTGAAAATGTGACACATGTATCAAATCAAAATATTCAATATGTAATGATAAACCTCGCATTACCTGTTTTGTTAGTTTTTTATACACTTAAAAGAAAATATTTGGAGTTGTGTTTTGCTTATATTTCAAAACATGACCCTCGATGTTGCATCTATAGCATACATACATTTTCTTCTCCTTATTCTGTTGGGTCAAGGCTCATTACGTCTTGGTTTTTCTTCTAAAGATTCATGTCTATTGCTATTATATTAGGACATCTGGACACTCCAGTTTAAGTCTTTTAGCATGCATGTTTGAGATTTGCCATTGCCAGCGTCTTTTGGGGTAGCCAGGCTCACTGGCCTGTTGATATGGTTGTGTGAAGTTAAATTAATTTAATAATTTATTATAACAATAAAATAATATCTATTTAATTATTTGATTTTTTTGTGAATATCAACTAAATTTTCTTTGACACTTATTCGTGTTTGTTTTCCGAAAATTGGGAATCAATTTACAAATCATGATGGATATTAAACATACCTACTATTGCTGAAAGTGAATTGAATGTTAATATATAAGAAGATTAATGCTCTATATACTATTGGACATATGCCAGGGCCACGTGGTATGATCTAAGGATCATGTATTATGACTCAATCATTCATTTGGGCCAGATGTTAGATGTATGGTGGTTATAGAGATACACTCCTATTTTTTTCTAAGAAATCACACACATAAATTAGATTACCTAATAAGTATGTATTAACCATAGAATCAGATTTGAACATAAATACAATTAATTACATTTATTTTTATGTTTGCTTTAGTTTCAAATTTGATTATTTATAAAAAATGTTGCATCATATATTCAGATTTCTTATTCTAATGGTTATTATTTTTTGAGCATATGAGCAAATTTTTTAAATGACGAAATATTTTTCTGTGAAGATGTTCGATGTGTTTTCGATATAATATTCAATTCAACTACTGGTTACACGTGGTTTAAAATAATATGCTGTTAAATAACAAGAATATTTCTTCATTTTGACCCAAAAAAATTAAACTCGTCATCTTCGAAATAAATATCGTTTAATTTGAACAGTATAGTTTGTTTATAATCTGTAGTTTCTTCACCTTCCCATTTGAGAGCTTTGGGTAGAAACAAACTTTTTCCATTCAGAGCAATTTTGTGTCTTTCTGCACCAGAGTAATCCCATCCCATGACATTCTGCGTTACTGGAGGCTTGATCATTAAAACAGTGTATTATAAAAGTTGTATATATTTTTACATGTCCTAGCCAGGATGACATGATATATGTTCATGAAATTATTAATTCATGTAAAAATAGATTTTATCCGAAATGGGTGAACAAAAATAAAATGTTTAATTAAGATTAGATGAGCGTCGTGACTATGACTCACTGTTTTGCCAATCATGCGACTTGAAGATGATGAAAATGTATCGTAAGATGTGTAAATAATTTATGTATGTGGGTGAAAGTGGTATTTTATAGGTGCATAATACCTACTCGTGTATAATATATATTATTATATTTACGTACATACATTGTGTTACTTTGATACTAGGTATATAATAATATTCTTTACACACGTTATTTTTACAGTATATAAGTTGTGATATGTATAGAATAATTATGTAGTTAAGCCTAGAATGTATCAACACTATACTTGCATACATGCAGGTACTTCCAAAGACCAGTAGTAATTCAAATTATTGAATACTTTTCATATAAGTACATTGGTTCTGTATATACCTAAATATCATAATCTCATAGATTTTTCCAGAACAAGAAATGTTTGAGAAGGTACTAATTCATTATTTAATCGGAGTACTAAGCATAAATAGTTTTTGTCTACCTATAAATATTTTTATGTGTTAATATTACTTTCTAGATAGTTCCATAAAAATCTCAGTTATACTTAAAGTTCCATAGCATTGACATATCATTTTTGGTATCACTATACTTGCTTTTCACTATGTATGCAAGTGAAACATGGACGTGGTTGAAGAAGGATGAGAATGGAATAAATGCCGTGGATATGTGTTCACTGAGAAGAATGGTTGGTAAAACGTTGCGGGATAGAGTGAAGAATGAGGATATCAGGAGAATGAGCGGATGCGAGAAGAGTGTTGTGGATAGAATGCGTGTAAATAAGTTACGATGGTTTGGACATGTGGAGCGAATGCAAGATGAAAGAATGACGAAAAGGATGTATTTATCTGAAAGAGGGAGTGTGAGGAAGCGCGGACGGCCAAGAACCACGTGGCTTGATCACGTGGATCAAATTCTCAAGGTCGGCCGCGTGTTGAGTAAAAGAAATCGGCGTGCATGTATGAGAAACTGGATGAATGTAGACGAAGCGAAAGAAGTTTATAGATCTATATGGCGTTCCGCTCTCTCTGCCTACCCCTCCTGGGACAGTGCGTAAGGGTATAGATAGACAGATAGATACTTGCTTTTCATGTCATTATTCATTTGAGTGTACCTACTGCAGTTGTAATTTTTCTTTACACCAAAAAAAATATATATTTGAATTAGTGGTGTCTTTGTTAATAACCACTTATGTCAGTATTAATTTGAAAACAAAACATCAGCAATGAACTATTTTATTCTTATATCATAGCAATGACATATTGTATGTTCAATCATCACGGCATATCCCACAAGTGGGGTAGCAAGTGAACTTACTGCATGTAATAAACATGACAGTCGTCTTCTATGTGAGATGGATGGTTGGTATGCCTCATTACGCGATCGTAGACGTGATTGAATTTCTGAATTGTAGATGCTAGAAAATCTGAATTGTAGATGCTAACGTATGTTTTTTTCAACTCTGCTGTACTGATGTATAAGATTATATTGTGTTTATGTAAAGGAAAGTAAAAAAATACATAATTTATTACACAAAGCATCTAGAAAAAAGTATATTTTGGAAAAGCAGGAATGACAAACTTCATCTTCTTTTTACAGGACACTCGAAAAGTTTTGTCAAAGAGTGATAGACCTACACTTTTCTATTTTTTTTCGAAAATGCATGGCGTTTGATATTTACAACATTTACGAGAAAATCGGGTTGTGGAGTATAAAAGTTTTATTTACTTTGAAGTAAATATTGTTTATATAAACAAATAAGTTCCGAAGAAGAGACATTATTTGAATTTTATTAATCTCTGCCGTATCGTGTTATTAAACAAGATAAGTGTTTTCATACAACTTGATAATGTTCGTAATATTATTATCTTGCTTAGTAGTGGAAGCGTATTGTGTTTATCAAACACTTTGATTAGGAAATTTCATATGAATCAGTTACTTGGACCGTTGCCAAATTTTCTTTCACCATTAATTATTTTTTTTCAGTTCATTCAACGTTACTGCGATATCCCACACATTTCTCTTACTAGGACGTACCATTTTCAAAAGAAAATTGCTTGAAATATTATATATTACAATATGGTTTATTATTGTTATATTATGTAATTTCTTTCCAATCGCAACTTTCTTTAATGTCAAGATGTCACACAATTTTCATAGCTAGGTACCATTGAAATTGTCAAGTCATATCCTACAAATGGATTGATCTAAAAAGCTCACAAGTGCTTGGTAATCACTTGCTATTGGCAATTCACTTGACTCATACTGATGTTCTCTCGAAGAAAAACGGAAATAAAAATACTGGGAATCATGTTTATGTAGCATTGATAAGATCAGTTCCAAAGTTAGTCTACAATTACATATTATACTCGAGATGTATTATAATTGAATTTATACAATGAATCATTGGAGTATTTTTATGTAATCTAAAGAATCATTATAAACAAGCTTTTTTGAAACATACAGAGAGAATAAGCAGTGTAATTTTTATACACTATTAACCTATTAATTTTGTTTATTAATTTATGCCAAAAAGAGCGTAAATCAGCAACATATGATTTGGTTAGAATTACAATACATTACTTTGCAAATTTACAATTTATGTGAAAGGTGTATACCTAAGGTTGCATTTGGGTTTATAACAAAAAACCCCGATATATTAAAAAAAAAAAAAAAAACATAATTAATGTATATTGCGATCGTTGAGAAGAATGGTTGGTAAAACGCTGCGTGATAGAGTGAAGAATGAGGATATTAGAAGAATGAGTGGATGCAAGAAGAGTGTTGTGGACAGAATTCGCGTGAATAAACTACGGTGGCTTGGACATGTTGAACGAATGAACGAGGTAAGAATGACAAAGAGGATATACTTGTCTGAAAGAAAGGGTGTGAGGAAACGCGAGCGTCCGAGAACCACGTGGCTTGATCACGTGGATCAAATTCTCAAGGACGGTTGCGTGTTGAGTAAGAGAAACCGACGTGCGTGTATGAGAAACTGTATGAATGTGGAGGAAGCGAAGGAAGTGTGTAAAGATAGATCTGTTTGGCGTTCCATTCTCTCTGCCTACCCTACTTGGGACACGGTGTGAGGTATAGTATAGTATATCGTTAATCAGTTGAGGAGGGTTTAAGGAATACAGCACTTGTATTATATTCGGCTAGGCTAAATTGAAAACTCATCAGAATTTAGTAGCATTCTGCTGTCGGATTTTCAATCTTTGAAAAAAAATGAAAAAAATCAATGTTTATTTTATACAAACCGATATTCATCATAATAATATCATATTACGGTAATACATAATTATATTGATAGCCTTGTATGTGTACCGAGTATTGTGTGAGTACCACCTGTACTGAGTAGGTACCTATGTATTATTATGATTATAACCAGGTAGAACATAATACAATGTTGTGTTGTACTAGTCACTCTATACTCAGTATTATTGTTTCGTTATTGTGTTGCGGGGGCAATGTCAAGGCCGTACATTAGCACGGTTCTACACACAAATAAACATTGTATTGTTATTATAATAATATGTATTTGAATTATTTGGGTAATATTATTATTATTTTGTAAATAATTATGTAGAATCATTGAACTTGAAAATATTTGATTTGATTGTGTTTATTGTTATTTACAATTTATTAATTTTAGACCCGTGTAAAATGATTGATTAATTCATATCTTAGAATATAAAGTTGAATGGAGGCATTACCATACAAGAGTTGTTTTACTTTCTTCTTCTCAGCCCACTTCCCTCCATTCCTGGACGAAGGCCTCCTCCATTGCCCTCCACGTCATTCAATTCTGCAACGTCTGCATCCAGTTGACCCCAGCGTGTTGAGTGATAGCATCCCTCCACCTCATTGGGGGTTTTCCTCTGCTCCTGGTTACTGCTCGCGGTTTCCAAGATGTAAGATACTTTGGCCATTTGTCATCTGGGCTTCTAGTTATGTGTCCGATTCATCTCCATTTAAGAGTTGTGACGTGTTATGCAATATCAGTAATGTTAGTTTTACTTCTTATTTTATCGTCCCGTACTTTGTCTGGATAATGCCCAGCATATCTCTCTCCATGGCTCTTTGGGTGACTCGCATTTTCTCCATGCTCTGCTTGGTCAAAGTTACCGTTTTACTTTATCTGTGGTTTAATCTTCCAAGGATAATATTATATTTTTAATAAGAAAGGACAACGAGAATGATTTTTACCTTTATTACGTTCAATTGTTTTGAGGAAATATCGTGATGGAAAAGCAATGGTAGTAACACTAGGAAAGTGAACGTTCGGGTTATTCGAAAAAAAAAATCACTTTTGTCCTCTGTACATTAATTATACTATTTGCTCAATTCTATTTTAAATCTTTTTAATAAAGTTACAATAGAGTATAAAAAATGGACAAATGCACATGATTTTGATAGTTTTACATGTGATATAATAATAATAAAAAACACTTTGTTGTCAAAATATATTTGTGCAAAAGGCGTGCATATTTCCTTGAGGCAATGTTTATAAGTATAAAGCCAAACAGTAATCGCAAAATGTAAAAAAGCTATGAAATTATAATTCAATGAATCCATACATTTACAGAGTTTTTTGAAAGTTAAAAAACAGGTAGCCTGGAGGTAGAGTCTCGGCCTCGTGAACAGGGGGTCCGTGGTTTGATACCAGGTGCCGGCAAACTCCCCTTTTACAACACAAGTTTCTAGCTTACTGTGAAAGGTGTATAAGGTTGTATTTGGGTTTATAACAGGACCCAAATATATCTTTTTAAAAAAAATCTGAATCACTTCAAAATAATGCTACAAACAAGCTTACACGTATTGAATTTATGGTGACATAAGACAGTTGCAAATGTGCGATTCATGTAATTAACATATTATTATCTGAAATCAATAATAATAGAGGACGTGTTAATCAAGTACAAAATAATCTATTTATACAACGGTGGCCAATACATTCACATCCTGGTCAATTTGTTTTATGTACCTACATGAATGGGGGAATATTCTTCCATTAATCACTAATCAAACAACAACTCCGACGTACACAAGTGGTAATTCGATCATTCGCATGTCCAAAAATGGCCATTTTTTGATTTTATGTCTCGTCTCATTACGTGAACTGTTTGATAATATCATTACTATTGACACATCTTCATAAAATATCAAATTAAACAACAACAACGGTACACTGGTACTTACTTGTGACATACCGTAAAACATGATGTCACTTAAATTATTAGATACATGTTGTATATTTTGAAACGTTTTCTTAAATCACAATCTACTATTACCTACTACTACACCAGCACGGCATATCCCACAATTGGGGTAGCCAGCAGACTAGCTACATGTTATAAACATGCAAGCCGTCTTCTCTGTGCCAAAGAAAAATTAAGATATTCAGAGTGGGTGGCAAACCTCATCGTTGAATTTGAGATGTAAAATGTCTTCATTTTTCGAAAACCTGTCTTTTTGAAAATATACTATAAATCGATATGTCGAAATTTTGACAAAAATCCACGACACATGATAGAATATAGCAAAAGATTGTATGTTTCCATTTGGCAAATGTAGCAGTATGTTATTTGGGTGATGTCGATGTACCCTTATGCATTTATTCATGTGAGATTAATTGATTCCATAAAGATACATAGTAAATGGCTTGACATCTTTAAGACTTTGCGCCATTGTAATATATGATGTTGGTGACTCATAGTTAGGTACATGTTTTTTGTTTTATACTCGTATACCTATACATATCGGGATGTATAATATATACAAGTAAAAGTAGTTAAATACCGAAGAAGGATCTACAAGACATATAACACTGTTTATTGAAATTGAATCACGCAGTAAAATTTCGAAATAATATATAGATAATATTTTCAATAATTCTATTATACTATACTACCGTCACACCGTATCTAAAGTGGGATAGGCAGAGATGATGGAATGCTGTATAGATATATCCTTACATACCTCTTTCGCTTCTTCTACATTAATTATGTAATTTCTCATGCACACACGTCGATTTCTCTTACTCAAGATATGCCCGTTCTTGAGAATTTAATCCACGTGATTATCAGACGGCCGCACTCTCCCACACTCTCTCTTTCAGATAAGTGTATTTCCTCTGTCATCCTTTCCATCATCTATTCGTTCTATATATCCAAACCATTGCAACTTATTTGCACACATTCTATACACAACTTTTTCTTGCATCCGCTCATTTTTCTAACATCCTGATTCCTCACTCTATCGATACCAAAATGGTACCTCGGCACGAGCATTTTTGCCACGTTCGACACATTGTTATTGCCGACAATGGGTCGAAGTGCACCATTCGCTCTAGCACCGGCCACTTTCCTTCTTTCTATGTCCTTATCATATCTTTTATCCTCGTGAATAGACTTCCCAAATATACATATCAACACGCTCATTTGCTTTAAGCACTCACCACCAACTTTTATTTCGCAAATCGTTCTTTAGTTTTCTCTTTCAAACAATAACACCTTCGCCTTAGTTTCATTAACTTTTCAAAATTTTTCAACTTATCATCGGTGTAAATGGCAATATCATTGTTATTGGAAGTTTCTTCCACTGCAGTGCTATGAGATTAGTACTAGAAAGATATCTAGATTCGACAAAAGTAAATATTATATTATAAAAAAAATCTTGATCTTTATAATTATACATACATACATACATCTTCTTCCCCTTGTCCTAGTTGGGTCGGCATTGCGCCTAGGTACCTCCTCCAGAGATAATTATAATTATATTGCTTTTAATTTAATATCTTATTATTTAGAGTTAATAACCTTTCTACTGAATATTCTGTATTATAATTTCCAATTCATAACTAACATCGAAGGTATTAAACTTACGTATTTAATTTTTTTTAAATATATCTGGGTTTTGTTATAAACCCAAATACAACCTTATATACCTTTTACAGTAAGCTACTAAAAGCTTGTTTCGTGAAAGGGGAGTTTGCCGGCACCTGGTATCGAACCACGGACCCCTTGTTCACGAGGCCGAGACTCTACCTCCAGGCTACCGACAAAATCTATTAATTTGGGTTACATAGAGCTTACGCCTGTTAATTAGGCAGATTTATAAATATCTTCAAATTCTCTATAAAATATATGTCTAATATTATGGTAATGATCACATCTACTTCCGCGAAGACAAACATTTTAAGATTTAATAAATTGTACAAACAATCTTAAAATTTTATTAATATCTTTATATAAAAAAAAATAATACTACGTCATTTAATGTTTGAAGGCAAGATATTAGTTATTTTCAATATACTGTATTATATCAAAAGTTATGTTATGAACTGGTCAATTTTGAAACCATCTGATATCATTTTTATCTTGGTAATTTTTCTACAATGACGTCTTTATACCTTCGACTGCGTAAGAATCATTATTTTGTCAAATGGTGTATTTTTCATTAATGATAAAAACTTTGTAATTTGCTTTACGGATGTATTCTAGACTTTTTTGTTAAATTATCATTGATTAAGTCTCTGACATAATGAAATGTAAATAATACTGTCATCTTCTACTTCATTTTCAAGCATTTACGCACATGAATTTACTGGAAATGGGAATCAATGGTGTTTTCATATTATTATTTTATTTACTTACGTCATAATGTAAATTTGACCCCCCATTTAAATTTTCTCTCCTACTTACTGCTCCAGATGATCATTAAGAGCTAGAAGTGGCAATTTTTAGTTTTGTAGCTGAATGTTTATTCGCTGGGCAGTGGACAAAATATTTTTTGAAGGTAAATCTGGGTTTGTTAAGAGAATACCATAATGTATTTTGAACTTTTTCACTTAATTTATAGTTTTTGTCGATATTTCACAAAATCTTCATTGATACACTCAAATTCAATGATATTACAGCATGCGAAAGAATAATAGGTATATATATATATATATATATATATATATATATATATATATATATATATATATATATATATATATATTATAATTCTATTTTTTTAAATAAATCATAAAATAATTTGCTATAGCTTGTGTTTTATACTTCAATCCGTTGATTTTATTTGTGAGCAATATTGTAAATACCAAAGAAATGTTATTGAGTGGTTATTTGGCTACTCGTTAATTCTCGTCTCCTGTATTTTCGATTCTCATTAAAATATTAAAATTACATGTAGAATAATTATTATTGTTAATAAATTTCTTTAAAATCACTTACACTGTGTATTTTAGACCAACATTATTTGATGAGCTTCTTAAATTTTCAATTGCTTTTCTTTCTAAATGCCGTCAATGAATATTTAATCTCCCTCAATTTCGTCATTGATGCTACGTGATTTCATATATTGTTAAGTTTTGTGTTCTACCGCTCGTTGATGTATTATAGAATATGAATGTGTCTGTAGGTGAAAAAAATCCTTTATCGTTTTTACATAAAAACTTTCACCATTTCCTAATTTTGGATTTTGCAAATTGTACATTACGATTGACTATATTAGTGAATCATGTGATTTTGGGTTACTACAAGTATTTAATATATTTGCACATATTTCAAATACTATCCATTTCCTCTGAGGCACTGAATAAATCTGTAGAGTAAAATATTCTTAAAATAACTTTTCTTTAATGATACAATTAGTCTTAAAAAATTACAAAAACTCTTAAGTGACCAAATTTTATTTAATTTGTTATAATTTACTCGCGTTCAAAGTGATCAACGAATCACCGATCATAATATATTATTACGGAAGATAAGTTGTGAATATTTATTTATTATTAAATAATTCACTGTGATTGATGTTCAAGTATTAATTAATAATAAATTCATGAATATATTTTTGAAAGTGATGTTTTCTTGCTAGATTGGAACTATATAAACAATGATTTGTCATACGAGGTAAATATTTGCATAATATACCTTGTATTTTATTTAATCAAAATCTTCAGTACGTGCTACTAGGAAATTGTCACAAACAATTTTATGGTAATGTTTGTATTGTCAAAATTAAGACCACATTTACAGCATATTTTTATAATGATTTAATAATGATGGGAGGATCCGAAGAAATACAAGGAAATCAAACAGAGACAATTATTATATCATATGTAGGTGTTTCACCAAAACTTTTAAGTTGTAATTTTATTATTAAATACTTCATAATTGTGTTTCTAAAACCATAATTTTGGTTGTGTATTAATAGAATTTTACTAGGAAATAATACCTCTATTCAATATGATTTTTGGAATTTTCGTATTCGAACGAAAATAATATTTACGTAGCAGAAAGAACAAGATTTTGTAAAATTTTATAACACCCTTTTAAGAGACACAAACAGCTTACATAATAAAATTATTACCAAAAGAAGAAAATTTTACAAGAAGTATAAATATCTCTTTAGAACCAGCCTTTCCGCAAACACCAAAACTTGTGATATGTTTTGAGTTGGAGATAAACTTTTAAAAGTAAAAGAGTGCTTATAGAGAGAATATTAGATAATCAACTTACTAGTTTTTCTAACAATGGTGTTTCCAATAAGTTCAAATATTTGTTATACCTATCCTATGACTAGCGACCAGATTTGGAGGAATTTTATTTACGTGATCGATGACAAATGATTTATCGGTCCAGAAATCGCAATGTCGATTACGTGTTCATATATATGTCGCCACATCTTCGCCTTATTCATCGCTCATAGAATGATAATAATTTATATCGTCATGAATGAATATCTGATATGTACGGGTTTTCGTGACTTCTTAAGCATACTAACCTATAACTCACAGTCTTTTAGGAAGTCGACTAACTAATGTGAGTAAACCATTACCAAGAACGAAACAATGGGAGAAGTTCATATTATGTTCTTATGTGATGTATGGAGTATTGTGGCCAGATGTACTCCATGGGGATTTCCAATAAAGCTAACAACGTGCTCCTAATTAATAAATTTATCTTGACCCAGAAATCTAAAGCCTCGCCGCTTCCTTCCTGGATCATTCAGTTTTCCATAAAGTAATGATCGATAAATCATACAACTAATTGATTTCCAATATTCCATGTGTACCAGAGTGAGGTTGAGTTCTAAATATACACAGCCTAGAGGCTTTACGGTGGTTAAAAATATCAAACCGCCTTTGATTTTTAAATGATAATGGATGTATTCTTTGAAAACATTGAAAGTTTTTGATTGGTCGGAAAAATGAATATAGTGTTTTTTCCTTACAGTTTTAAATTATGTGCCTATTTATATACATTTCACACGTATTTTGTCTAATGTTAAATAAGTATATCCTCTCAATAAGATCCAGGAATATTCAATGTACATGGATAAAAAAACTACACAGATTTCTGTTCAAAGAATTAATAAAATTCTAATACTGTAATTAAGTTATTATGTAAATTTATTAAGTCGCTTGATGTGTGATATTTTATATTTAATTTTTACGTTATGCCAGTTTACTTCTACAAACTCAAAAATAATTTGTGTTGAAATTCACATTATTGAGTCTATTTTATATCTATTTTACAAAGTACAATTTAGGTTCTATAGTTTAGTAGTTTTGATATTCGACTATTGCAGGAGCTACCTACCCCATTTGTGTACATATATGGAGCAATATATAATTAATACCATATGGTTCTTGCTACTTTCTAGAAATAGTCCGTTACGAACAAATATAATCTTATTGTATTCTAAGAAATAAATATTGTTTTCGAATCATTGTTTTATATCTATTATGTTAATTTAGTCATTAAATATCTGACTTATAGGAGATTATTCAGAGATGCTGTTGGAAATATAACACTATAGGCGTCTAGACGCGATATTCACCGGTTACCTCATTAGTGGAAAACCCCATGAAAGATGATTAGAAGACGGATGATCTGTTTCTATTCATCATTATTTTGTTGAGATGTGTCATATTTGAATATTGAATATTGGTAATAAAAACAATGTAACTTGTTATTAGTGGTTTCATTATAATTGTTTTATTTCTATTTGCAACTAATGTTTATTTCAATGATCTCAATGCGGAAAACTTTTCAAAGTATATTTTCTAAATCACTCTTTGTAAATTCTTATGACGGTGAGTAAGTGAAGAAAAAGTAGATAATAGCGACATACGACCAATACCTATATCCCAAAAGTTAAAATTAATATACTACATATGCTTGATCAAAGTGCCTATGTACCATATTACTGAATATGAAATTTGTAAATTGTAATTCAAATGTTTTTTTTTTTTTTTTTTTTTTTTTTTTTTTTTTTTTTTTTTTTTTTTTTTCTCTAATTTCTGTGACGAATAAAATACTAATAAGTTTTTTCATGTTTATTGCATACAGTTAATCCGCTAGCTATCCCACGAGGATATGTCATGATGGCATTGAATCATAGTAAAAAGTATTAATCTATTGTTTCAAGAAAAAAATATAACATGAAAATTGACGTAAGGATTTACTCACTCTTCAAAGTTGCCCACAGTAATGAAAATTTTGAAAATAGCCAATGCCAAATCCTTTCAACATTATCTAAAATTTCAAAATTTTTATAATGACAATTTAATATTTTTTCTCAAAAATAAAATAAAAACTGCATAAATGAATGCTTTAATAGTATTTTTGTCATGAAAAAATCTAATTGTATTGTGGTTTGGTAATAAACATTGATTTTTTTCTTGTTTCAGAATACAGCCCACTCATCGCCACACATAATCAGGATATTTCTTAAGGTGAGAATTTTATTAATTATATACATTAAAAACAATTTTATTTGATAATTCAATTGGGATGGATAAAAAATTTATATTCCGAGACGGGTTTTACAATCGCGATTTTGTAGCCCCATATACGAATTATTAATTTTGTCACACGACTTGTAGCAGTTGTTATGTATTTGTGAATGGTGAATGACATACCTAAGAATTTTTATGGATGAGTTGTCCAAATACCAGACGATGTGTAATCGCGATGCCACCTATTAAGTCCGCTGGTTTTGAAAAGTAAAAAGGATAAAAATAATTGCTGTATCGTCCATCCGTGATCCTTCCATCAATCTATTTATTGGGTTGTTTATTGCGCTAGGAACGAAAGTCGAAACCTTTAAATAAAATTATCAAAGACCGAAAAAAAATTATGTCAAGATATGTCTATGATTTTATTTTTTGAGATTTTTGAAATCCATTTGATTATTTAAGCAACAATCCTGGTTCGGTTTTTCACTCTTCCCTGTATCCTGCCAGCCTTCTCAGTTATGCGTATTTGCTACAGTGCATGTCTTAAGGTCCATGATCTTTATTTATTTTATGTTGATAAAATGTGTGTAATGATGTGTATAAATAACATAATAATAAGATTTTGGTAAGGTTGTAGTTCACTCATTATACATGAGAAAAATCGTTCAGCTGTGTGTTTAAACTTTGTTTGGAAAATATTTGTTTCATTTGACTATATATTTTTTCTTTCATTACCTTTTTTGTTAATAAATGTAAATTTATTAGTTAATTTCTTTGCAATATCAACCCTTGTTTGACATTCCTCTTCTTCTCCTTAGGTACTTATTAGTCCCACATGGTGGTGGGGTCTGCCTTTCTTGTTTTGTTTGGCCACTTGGTTCCTTGTTTGGATTTATTTGTTATATTTCAGCTTATTAATTTACACCCAGAAAAGAATTTGCCTCCCACACTTTTCCGTAAGTTTTCGAGTGTGCTGTTAAAGGCAGGCATTTTTCATCTAAAATTCAGTGATGAGGTTTGCCACTCATACTGAATATCTTTTCACAATTAATATCCCATTGACACGGAGACGGCAGCTTGTATGTTTATTACAAGCAGCTTGTGGAATGTGCCGTGATAGTACAGTAGTAGTGATTTTCTATTTATTTTGTTAACAAGTTTTTTTGTGTGGAGTGCTATATTCCTAATACACATTTTTGATGGCATTTACATTTTCTGGTTTTGTCATTCAAGTCGAATTCGGGTTTTAATTTCACACAAATAGAACCTTAAGACATTTAACGTATGAAACAAACCATCTACTTATATATCAATAAATATTTTAGAGAGGAAATACTTTGCTTAAACAACTTAATAATCGTATTAACGACTGTTCTAAAAATTTTAATCCCTCGTTTTGTGTCTCTCAAAGTAGGTATAGCTGTGTAAAATTAAATATAATTTTTTTTATAGTACTAATGTTTCTACACTTTATTCATTTATATAAATATGACTATTCAGCTATTTTTATCAAGTTTGGAATTCTGCAATTACCTAACTGCAATGATTTGGTTGACAAAATTTTGCAGAACAGTACAGGACAAAAAATTCATACATTTCTGTATGGAAATATATAGCAATCCATAAAATATGTGAAAGAGGGGTCGTAATTTATGTCGGTGATAGGTCAAAAACCTGTACATTTAATAATATTAATATTATGACCCTTGGCAAAAGAAGTAGTAAAAGCGTAACAAAATAATTCTCGTGCTTGGGAAATCGGATGATCGAATATAAAGATAAAAGAGATAATGCAAAATTAAAAACACTTAACGTTTCAGATACGGAGATTTGGTGTGATATATAAATCAGCTATGTAGTTACTATTTAATTTCAAATAAATCAATGTTTTGAAACCTCTCGTACGTGTTGTAGAACGTTAAACGTTTTGTATGGGAATCCAATACCTGGCGAGTTATAAAATCCTTTCGGAACAAATAATACGATACCAATACATAATAATATTATTATTATATTAGCTATGTGTGTTATTATATTAGCTATGTGTGTTATTTTATTAGCTATGTGTGTTATTTTATTAGCTATGTGTGTTATTATATTATCTACCTTTCATAAAAATGTTAACCAGCTGTAATAATAATAATACAACTAATCGTCGCTGTGGGTCAATTATTTGGTTGTTGCCGCGGATTCCTTAGTTGCCTCTAATCCTTAACTTTTGGAGTAGTTTTTTAGTATACCTATATGGTATAAACAATATCCTTCGATTGACATAATTTCGTTTTATGTTGTTTTAAATTTTCATTGGAAAGTAAAGTCTGTTCTGTCCTTAGTAAAGTCTCCTTTCTAAGTAAAGTCTGTCCCGCCCGGGGCACTACCAAATGAGGTGACGTTGTCTTTTCTAAGCCTTATATGGTAGTTTCATGTGTTAAATTTTCATATATAACCTCATACAATGGTTAATTGTAAAAACAACAACGATAAGTCTGTTCTATGTTTAAAAACTAAATGTAAAATACACGAAGATATTCTCTGCAGGATTTTGAAAATAAGAAAGTAGTTTTTCTCGGGTTGGGCATCCTGTTTTAGTAGATGAGGGAACTGGTTGACTGTAACAACGATATCAAATAACCTCAAAATTTGTAATTATTTACTGTACATTGATTACAAGCAAATTCACACAAAAATACATTTAAAATAAATACAATCATACAATCAATATACAGAGGGCGAGTTTATCGCAGAGGCGCGATTTTTTCCAACTAACCCAAGCTTTTATTTGCGCCATTGTTTCTACCGTTTATTCTTGAGAGATTAATTGAAGGGTGAAAAAAGAAGATTACATTCTTACAGTTTTAAGACATTTCATATGTGGCTCATACAGAGATTTTAAAAAAAAACAGCTTCTTCTCGTCCCATCTCATATCCTCTGACTGTCGATCACTTGGACACGAATGCTTGCGCATTACATGTCCAAAAAGCTTCTTCACTCCTCTGATACCTGTTTAATGGAGAAAGTTTACAAGTCATGTCGCTCGTCTTTGCTAATGCATCTCATCCCCATCAGCATAAGTCAATTTAAATAGCGATTTAGAAATTAAAATATTTCGTCGTTAGAAATCTGAGACATACTGTATTTTGTTTCCCATGTTGTTTTGTTTTAATTTAAACGATCAATTTTTACACTGCTTAGGCATCCCATGGGTCTCTGATGTCGTAATATTATTATGTCGGCGCTGGCGTGCGGTCCCACAGATAAAAGAGTAGTTTACACTTTTTGTTCATTCATTAGATGTTTCTCAATCCTTGCAACTACGAGTATTTCATTATGTGAATTCCACACTTCTTATGAGAATTTTTATTTCTTAATTGTGTATGTATGTCTAAACAACCGTTGCATATTTTGTTTTCTGTCTGTAAGAGTTGATATGAATGTTTTGCTGTCCTGCATACCTAAATGTATCTATCTGTCGCGTTTCCTTTCATCAATGTATTTTAAAATATGTAGCATTTTGTAATTGATACAATGTATGTATAGATATATAATCAAACTATGAAAATACTTTCAGTCGTTAGACCATTCACTCTACTCAGACATACCTAATAAATATATTTCATAAAAAAAGTGATCTCATATGTTTACTTTTTTCTCTCTTTTAGTAATAGTTTTCTTTTTCTAACAATACAAATTTTTGTACGTTTTTTCTTCTTCTTTTCTGCTTTTTATGTTTCAAACTGTGTTTTTATGTGCTAGCGATGGCTGCTTGTGTGATATGCTAGTGAGAACAGATGAATGAGCGGAATGTGTGATACCTACTTAATAATTTACTTATCTGTGGTACATGTTTGTGGATGACAGCTGAGCTATGAACGACCTTTTTCTATTTTGTAAACCATATTTATAGTTGTTATCTGTTATGTGCTTTTACCAATAAATATTTCCCGTGGAGCACCCGGTAAAGAATTGGTCTCCCACTCTTATCCGTAAGTTTTCGAGTGTCCCGTAAAAGGCAGGTTTTCGAAAAAATAAGACATTTTATATCTTAAATTCAGCGATGAGGCTTGCCACCCATCCTGAATGTCTGGATTTTATATTGGCACGGAGAGGACGGCTTGCATGTTTATTATATGCAGCTGGTCTGCTGGCTACCCCACTTGTGGGATATGCCGTGATGGTATAGTAGTAGTAGTAGTAGTAGCAATAAATAAAATAAAATAAAAATAAATATATTCAAACATGTAAAGTATTGCCTTGCAATTGTGTATATGTAAATACTTTTAGATTATGCGTAGTGCTTTTTAGTGCATTCCCAACAAACACAAAATTATCTTATAAACATTACGAACAGTCCGAACAACATCGGAGATATGTTCTATATAACCTTAATATATCCGGAATAGGCCCTTTTTATGCGACTTTTATGTTGAAGTAGTCGTCGTGTAGAAGACAAAATATGTCGAAAAGATTGCATAATGATTCAATAAAGGTCATCGGTATTACAATAATAAGAGTTTTAGTATAATATATAACATTATTAAGATATATTGCGATATACGCAACATATAATTATTTATATGCCAATTATATGTTGTTTACACGCCATAATTAGTCTATGAATCATACACTGTGTCTTTTTGACAATTAAACAGCTTCTATAGGATGGTTGTCAAAGTATTAGCGGGAAACAATACGTCAAAACATCGCGCGTGAGTGAGTGCTGGTGAGAGTGAATAAAAAATAAATAAAATTATGTTATCAAGATATTATAAAAGGTAAGATTCCAAATACATTTTTATTAATAATTGTGGCTCATTTGTCGCCTTGTGTTTTGTTGTGCGTGTGTAAAATCATAGGTAATTAAATTTTACTATTCAATACTATATTCGATATTTGTAAATTTTTAGTGCGCTTCTCGAAATATTTGTGTTAAAAAAGATGTTTATTTAAATATTTGGTCTAATTTCAATAAGATCATTATAGATCGCCATTTTAAGTTGTTTTTTATCTTTTACATGACGTTTTTTGTCATTTACACAATCATAAGTTACATAAGCAATAATTTTGCAATATTTGTTACATTTATAAGACCACGATTCTGCATCCACCATTTCGTTTTGTCTTAAGAGCTCAGGGCCGTTTTCAGTCGCAGTTTATTTTGTAAATGTACCTATAAAATATAATTTTCCCATCTGTCTTATAATTAGCGTACCGATATGGCTTATAATTATATCTAGAATAGTGATGTCAAGGTCGGTATAACCCGTTACTTTATATCCGTTACTTTATGTATTCGGTACTTTTCAAAGTATCCGGGTAAAAATACCCGTTACTTTTAGTATTCGGATCCAAAACTACCGAACCTACCCAAGGGTAAAAGAAGCCGTTACTTTGTACCGGATAATTTCCAAAAAGTACTGATCGGTATTTGGTAGTATCAAATACCCGGTTTTGACATCACTAATCTAGAATACTCTCTTTGTATTTTTTATTTGTATGAACATTTGAATGATAGTATTTACTCAAAAATATGGCCCGACGAAGCCTCAAGAATGGGTAGGAAAAATTACTAAGGTTATTCAATCTTTTTATTGACATTGCTATTATTCTTTTATTTTTCTAGTGGGTACCATGCCATACAAAGGTGTGCAAACGGTAGAGGCGGGGAAACCGACCCTAACAACAGTTCCCCATAGCTGGGAATCAGATGGAATTCTGTGTTGGCCAAAAAAGAAAGCGGATAAACTACGGAAGCAGGAAGATACGTCGCCAAATGACTCATGGTTCCGGATGGTGTGTACTGTTAAAAGACTCGGCCTCCCGACTTTTCAATCGGGAGAAGAAGAAATCTTTTTCATGTGCAGTAAAACGGACACTGAAGAAGAGATCGTAGTCCCTCAGTTGTGCTTTTATAATAAGTTTTTCTTTTAATATATATTTAATAAAATATTTAATAAAATTATTTAGAAGTTTATCTTTAGTATGTACTTATTTTAGCACTATTTTTTCTTCCATAAAACATTGAGTGGATTACTAAGACCAATCAAAAATAAAAGACCTCTTTTTATTACATACCTTTTTGATTTTTTTATTCATTCAAAGTATGCAGTAATGGTATGAAGTACATTTCATCTTTATAACTAGTACTGACAAATTTACACTTGATATCGCTTACATTCCAAACAGAGACAATTTCTCTTCAGAGCATTTTTTGCAGCTTTATAAATATTGAAATATGATGACTTCACCGGATTAATAAACACATCAACTGTGTTTTGTAGTGATGATCCATGAATTTCAAATTCATTTACATTCATTGCGATAATATTTCCTACTTCTACTATCTCGTTCTTAGCACTAAGAAACCACTTATTTTTGTTTTGCTTGGAAAGAACAAAACCGTCCATATGTAAAACACTTATTGTATCTTTTCCTTTAAGGTATTTTAGATATGGATATGTGTTTTTGGATTCCACAGTTTTGAACTCATTGCCCTCATTTTCTAAAAGTCTTTTGGCAGCTTGCGCAAGAGGATTCTTTCCTTGTCTGAGTAATTTTTTTATGGTAAATAATTTGTTCTCAAATGGATATGCATTAAAATCTTGCAATTTACCAAATCTTCGAACTTCGTCAACCAAGTGCAGCAAATTATGGACATTGGCAGTCATATAGTCTTCCCCATAATGATGTTTGAAGTTACTGACAAAGTGAATAAGTAATTTCTCAGGCAGTGTTAGAAAATGAAAATATTTTTCCGATGAACATATAGTAATAGCACAAAACAAACACAAAAAATGATGATACGCATTTTCATTCAAATGATATTTTAGAATTATTGTGCTCAAATAATAGAAGAAGGTTCGATATTCTGTTCCTTTCCAATAAGCTAAGTCATCCAATCCCCGGACTGTACGATGAATTTCACTGGGTACTTTACAATCTTTTAAAAAAATTTAAACCTTATTAATGTCGTCAGAACACCATTTGGTTACGTAAGTTTTAAAATTACCATCCCTCCAACCAGTCAATAATCTTTTTACTATTCCTAGATCTAATAAGTGCAAGGAATCTGAGACAGGAAAATCTTCAACCATATCAATTGGTAGCTGGAGCAGAGGAGAATCATATTTATGGTGAGATCCGTATTTTTTCAAACGAAAATCTCTGTCGTTTCTTTTTAAAGATCCGATTGATCTAAACGTGACAGTATGTGATAGGTGAGAATATTCACCGATGACGTTGCATTTCAAACATCCATGTTTCCCGTTAAAATTACATACTCCTGAAAAAAAAGTATCATATTATTATATTATGTTCATTAAACAAAGTGGTACGTATGGAATATTTAAATTCAGAAACAAAAACAAATGTGTTTACCCTTGATAAAAGCTCGCGCTGGAGAATCACACACAAAACATATGATTTGGACATTTATAATATTATTAATATTTTGATGTGTCAATTCCAAACCGTTTTCAATTAATTCTTTAAGTTCTTCCGTAAATTTACCTAGATATGAATTTAAATCATTAGGTTTTTAGTGGCCAGCATAGATGCCAATAATGAAAGGCGGTATATCAATGCACTCGTATATTTTACACAAGATGGGCCAAAATTGATATTTTGTGGATTGGTAATCCATCTATGTTAAAAAAAGGGATATGGTTTGGGGTAAACTCATCGTTTTTGAGCATAGCTGCAATGATTTTTTGAGGCCATTGTGCCAATATTCTCCCTCACTCATGGATTGAAGATCAATGCTTTCCCTTTTAGTCCTTAATAATGTTCGAGCGTCATTCGGCAAAATATAGTATGGCAAATGTTCATTCAAAATTTGCAATAAACTGTTTGTTGCTATGTGACTAATTTTATTTTGTAACGACCACATCTTAAGGTCTTCCTTTAATTGTAATGGAAGTGATTCATTTTTCCTCTGAATATTTTTCTCGTTTGTTAAATGTTCCGCTGAGACTTCTTTGATTTCATTCATCTCTTGTTTATCTGATACATCTTCAGTATCTTTCAATGTCATTTCCTTAAATTAATAAAAAAAATGTTAACAGTGTAAATATATCAAAATTACATTTTGCAAAGAAGAATATATAGTCAAGAATTATGAAATTTAAATCTCTTTAAAATTCTAATGCATCCATGAAATACAACGATATCACTGTAGTTAAAGCATAAATCATATCTATACATGTTGAAAAAGATAACGAAAAACCGTAAAAAGCTAGCGTAGTGAACGTTTATAAAAAAAAATCATTTCGGAAATAAAACTTCTTAAATATAAAAAAAAAATTGGACCTGACTGCGACCCTGAGTAAACTCACCTTTTCGTACTGGTTCGAGAGGCACAGATTTGATGTCTTACATTGTACCATGTTATTGTATATACGTCTCTTTATTCTTTTGAAATTTCCAGAACACTTTAAACTTCTCCATTCGCGTCTATCCATCTCGAATTAGATGAAAAATTTCGACAATATGGATAAATAAATAATCGCACCATACACATCACAAATCAATACGATTGAAGACGGTTTAGATGTTAGAAAAAACTTTAAAATGACTAGTAGATATTTTGGTTGTAATTTAATCTCTTAAATACCATAAAATCACCAATGGTCATGATGAATACATTTATTTGTCATATAAATGTTTGTACGGCTGACTATACGCCAGTTTGTTTGAACATCGTATAAAAATTGATTAATAAGTTATAAAACATCACTTGAAACCATTTACAAGACCTGTCTTATAATGTAGTCCTATACACGTTTTAACGCCTAACTATATGACATATTTGTTGAATAACGTATAAAAATCGAGAAACAGTTGTACAAACGTTATTCAAGCCAAGCTATAAGTCTCGCTTTATAAGGGAATCATATACGTGTTTTAATGATTTATTATACAATATATTGGCCGAATAAACTAAAAGGTTATTTATGTGACATTTATTTTACTGTTGGTCAATTTTCAAACTATTATTCAATGATTATATGATTTAGGTATCATATAATTTTATCTAACACGACTTTTGTGCTTGTTGGGTTGATATACCTATTACACAAAAAGGTTAAAAACGAAAGAATCTTACTTATTGTCTTAACGAATTATTTTATTATTGATCTATACCTACCTATTTACATACCTATGTGTTGAATGTTATGATTAGAGGGTACTAAGCTTGTTCCGAATGATGAATGGGATCTTTCGGGACCGTTTTGGCGGCGGGAAATGTTTGCTTGCGGTAAGGTGTTTGTATAATACATAATATAAACATGTATTGTGATCATCCCTGTTAGGTGCATTCATACAAAGTTGTTATTATACATTCTTATTATTATTAAACATAGTATTATTTAATTAATTTCTACTACTACTACTACTATACCATCACGGCATATCCCACAAGTGGGGTAGCCAGCAGACCAGCTGCATATAAAACATGCAAGCTGTCTTCTCCGTGCCAATATAAAATTAAGACATTCAGGATGGGTGGCAAACCTCATCGCCAAATTTGAGATGTAAAATGTCTTATTTTTTCGAACACCTGCCTTTTACAGGACACTCGAAAACTTATGGAGAAGAGTGGGAGACCAATTCTTTACCGGGTGCTCCACGGGATAATTAATTTCGATCGTTTGAAAAATCTAGAAATTCGGTAAATATTTAAGATTTTGAATGCAATACTGTTTTTTAATATTGAGAGAAACGTCTTTTATCTTATAAAGAAGAAGTTCCTCTCATTAAAAAACAATATAATTATGTAATTCTTCTACCTAAATACCGACACAGTGTTTAGATTTAAGATCATGTTTAATGCTGCAATACTCTTTATTTTATTCACTGTGTCGGTGTTTAGGTAGTAGAATTCCATAGCGATATAAATAAAATAAGTGTTTTATTCTACTATTTATTTATTCGACGAGAGAGACGTCTTTCGTCTTGTTAGGACATTGTCAATATCTCGTCCAATAAACAAATAGTAGAATAAAACATTTGTTTTATTTATTTCGCTATGGAATTCTACTACCTAAACACCGACACAGTGAACTGTTTTCTGCCATTACAGAAAACTTACATCATGCCAAAAATATCATATAAAAATATTAGAAACTCAAAATGTGCATTGTTCTTAATACTTAATTATATAGCATTAAAATAGTAGAATTCCATAGCGATATAAATAAAATAAGTGTTTTATTCTACTACCTATTTATTTATTCGACGAGAGAGACGTCTTTCGTCTTATTAGGACATCTGATTGATCAGATTGACAATGTCCTAATAAGACGAAAGACGTCTCTCTCGTTGAATAAATCAATAGTAGAATAAAACACTTGTTTTATTTATTTCGCTCTTTATTTGAGCCGTTGTTAACCTGACGATAGGATTATAAAATGGTGAGCTAGTATCTTTTCTATAAAATCGTGGCTGACACCATAGTCTTAAAATACGTAAAAAATCAATTAGATTTTTTCTTTTACTTTATTCACAAAAAAGTTTCTGCTATAGAATACACATAAAGCTGATTATGTACCTAAAATTATGGAAATATATAAATTAGGAAATATATTAATGTACAGTGAATACAGGGTTCAATTTTTATATTTTTTTGTATTTCTTCTAAACAAAACTTTGTAGGATATAAATGCATCGCATTGATTAATATTATATAATTCGATTCTCAAGCATCCCGTTATGATCGCACACCTCTGGTCTACCTGTTGAGCTACAACCATTTATTAATGAAGTTAATAATATTATAGTGTTTTAACACCGGTCGTTAGTTATTTGAAGATTCCAATAAAATGATTCCATCATTAAATAATTATAAGGAATTTCATTCATAATATAATATTGATACTTTGTGAATGACCTGATTAAGTTTTGCTTTATTTTATTTATTTAATAATCGTGTCGGCGATAAAGGTGATTGGTGTTGTTTAAATATAAATAAAATATTATAGGTATCAAAAATAAATCGGTATGCCCTTGAAAATGGTGTCGATGACATATTGCAATGCTTAAAGTTATATGATTTAGGATGCACCTATTTAAAAGCCATAAAAACTTTGATTTTATTAGATCATATTTTTTTATTAAGATAGATTAAACACCTTAAATTCTTCAACATAAGTAATTGGCTTGTGTCGTAATAGGTGAAAAAAGTCGGAATAGACCGTAGAATTTTTGATTGGGTAATTTAGCCGGGAGGTCCCGTATGTAAACCTTTCTTCTAGTGAATTACTACAGATGCGGTTTAATCTAGAATCTTGACCAAAGATGAATGAATAAGCAATTGATATTCATAAACTGCGGTCTTATTTTGATTGAGACATGAGGGTCTTCAATACCGTAAATTTTTGCATTTTATACGATATGTACCTACTTAGTTTGAGGCTGCTCAACATATTTTTGTAGGTCTCATTACACTAGATTGTGATTTTGATTTAAGATCACATCAAAAAGAAGTAAGCTCCCTGATCTGTTCCACCTTGAGGACACAGGCGTATTGTCTTTTGCGAGAGTGTTCGGTTGAAAATTCAATTCAGATTTTTCTTATGACTACATTAAAATATTTTTTTGAATGATAATGCATGCATACAGCTTTTTAAAATTGATCAATGTCCAGTAAAGAATGAATAAATAAAATAAAAAAAAAACAATAAGAAGTAATAGAATTACAGCATCATACCTACATACAAATATTTTTTGTAGAATGGGCGAGTTTATCGAAGAGGCGCGATACCTAGAAATACATATTAAAGATGTATAACCCATTGTTTTATATAAAAATAAATCTATTTATAAATTTAATTACGTAATTGCTGTACATTTTTTATATTATTTTCATGTCCGTAAAAGTGGTAATTAGGCACGCGGACTTGTTCTAGTAATGGGATATATCCAAAAGTCAATTATGTGGTTCCTGAATGTAGCGCAGTTTAAAATAAAATAATATATTAGTCACTAAAAACAATGAATAATTTTTTTATTGCTTACTATGTAAGTACCAACATTATAAATTCGTCATCAGATCATAACGAGATTATTTAGAAGTGGAATGATACTAAAAACCATAAATTTATTGGGAGTATTACGCATACCGTATTATTAGGAATTGTAGACGAATTCAAGCGTAACTAGGTTAGTTGGAAGATTTTACTATGCAGCGATAAAAAGCTGTTTGTGAGTGTCCTGTATGTCATATGTAAGTCATTAACAAATTTCAATCAGCGATGAATTATGCCACCAGAAAACAAGTTATCAGTGTTGTACGTTCATAATATGTATACTACAAGATATTGAGAATGGTTAGAAATTCTCATTGCTGAAATGTCTAATCTGTGATAATTTAATAAAAAAACTGCATTTTAAAGGAAATTTGAAAAGTTTCAGAAAAAGTGGTGATGTGTTTATATACCTACTATAAATAAATACTATAAATATTTAACAATTATTATAATATCAATGCTTCAAGAAAGTATAAAAAAATATTATTTGCAATATATTTAATATCACTTATATTTAGTACTTTAGTAAAATACACTTATATTTAGTACTTTCACAGTGACATAATATGTTGCGAGCCAGTTTTCGAGAGCTTTCGCTCTCATCATCAGACTAACATAAAGTTTTTACTAAGCTTTACATCAACCCGATGATGAGATCAGATGCTCTTAAAAGCCAGCTCATGATTAATAAAATCACGCTGAAAGTACTTTATGTAAATGACTTATTTTTATTAATTATTAATAATTTTACTATGAAATATATTTTACTTTTAAAATAATTATATTTGATATCAAAACAATAGCACTGTAGCTATAGTAACAGTTGGTGAATTTGTCGCTATAAATAGTAACTTAATGAAAATAAATCACTACCATATTTGAGTAATCAACTCAAGTACTACGATTACATATGTGTAAAAAATATCAGCATCGGTTATGTTGTGAGTATTTACATCATAATATTGTATGGTATCTGATTGAATGTACACAATTACGTATGTATCTATAAGTATTATGGAGTGACTCAAGAATTCGGAAACGGATGAGCGTGATTCAGCCAAAGAGTATAGTATTGTTATTAGTGCCCAGTAAATCTTTGAAGGCTATTTTTGTATGTATATAGGATATTGATAATGCTACGAATGTTTTTATTTATGGAACGCTTATAAAAAATGGTTTAAGGACTCAACTTAATTAAGAATAGCATTTATCTACTTTAACAAAAAACGTGAACTGTAAATTAAAAGACGCGCCTGATGGATTCAATACATAATGCGTCACGAAAACCCTACAAGAAAAAGAAGAAGGGACGGCTGAGGGAACAAATCATAAGAGGTGCCAACCCCGATAATACCTCGACAATCTATGCGAAGATTTGAGCTACGGATCTTACAAAGAACTTAAGAGGGTCGCACGGGATAGAGGGCAATGGAAAGAATAATGCAAGGCTTTGCTGAAAATCAATCCACAAGATTGAAACCAGAGAAAGAGATGAACTTAACTTATAGCAAATTTTCATACATCTTGTCACAGTTTAGCCAGAGGCCTATTTCCTTGAAGTGGTTCCTCCAAAGATCAGTATTTTTTGTTCGTCGCTGTTTCCAGTATCTCTGGTTACTCTAATTGAACTTTTACACAATATGAAAACTGTCAAGAAGAGTTTTAGTTTCTCAGCTGTAATAAAGAACTTCTAATAGAGCATATAATTAGTCTTCTCAAATATAGTTTATACCATTACTTATAAGGAATTAATGAACATACATTATAGATATCATTTAATTTGTGTGAAATGTTTTTAAAATTGACAAATATACACAACATGAACAATTTGTATAAATAAGTATCTATTTCCTTTCCAAAGGTTTTGAATACTTCATATTATACAAGAAATTTAAAATTATTTTTCTGATTTAAATCGTTCAAGATAAACCTGAGTACTTACATAATGGATATGAAATAATTATCTCGATTTAACAAACTGATTAAAGTACCTACATATCGGCATATACTATCAAAGTAGGTATGTCCAGTACCACGTGGAAATGGTTGAATTTTGAAAATTTCAATTCCAAACAAATGACAAGCGCCATATGTTTAATTTGACAGTTGTAATGTCACCTGTCGATATTTGTGCGTTTTTCGGTTTAACAGTTAAAAATTTTCGTAGAAAATTGAATAAATCAATGAAAATTAATGAGTTATTTGATGTTTTGTCTATTGGCTACGTAGGACATGTTTGAATGCGTCAGTATCCGAGAAAATACACGTTGGGTAAGAAAATACTAATAATTATAGGAAATATTTATTTGTGTACTACATATAGTCGCATAGCTATTTTCGTCTCATAAATATCAAATTATATAGAGTTTTTCACGTTTAATTTTACTTCTAATTTGATTTTTGTCTGCAACGAATCAATAGAACGAATTAAACAGTATTTAATCGATTTTAGTGACATTATGTATTTTAATGCAAGTATTAAGAACAATGCACATTTTGAGTATCTAATATTTTTATATGATATTTTTGGCATGCTGTAAGTTTTCTGTAATGGCAGAAAACAGTTCACTGTGTCGGTGTTTAGGTAGTAGAATTCCATAGCGAAATAAATAAAACAAATGTTTTATTCTACTATTTGTTTATTGGACGAGATATTGACAATAATGTCCTAACAAGACGAAAGATGTCTCTCTCGTCCAATAAACAAATAGTAGAATAAAACATTTGTTTTATTTATTTCGCTTTGGCAGAAAACAGTACGAATTGGCTGAAAGTATTTGACAAATTAAAATTATAGTTTACTGCGTGTAGTATATTGATTCATTTATTTGGTCAACTTTTTATAGAAATTCTTCTAACATACTAAATATGTATTAGTGTTTTTCTTAATTATTATAAGGAAAAATATTTAGGTTATATTATGTCAATACTTTATATTGTAATGTTACTCTTAGTTATTAGTAAAATGATGTAATTATAAATTTCCCATAGAATGTCAATGTTAGGCGTTGTTGATAGATACTAAGAATTATATTGATCGTAATCAAAATGGTAAATCACGCTTAGAGGAATTTGCAGTATGAAGTTTAAAACATAATAGGAAGTATTGTTTTTGTTGACCTAGTTAAAATAACTGAACAAATCCTATTATGCGAAATGCAAGGACATAATATGTATAGAATATATTAGATTTGATTGAAAGGAAATGCACTACATACCCCGACACAGTTTCATCAAAATGTGTCTCTTGAAAATTCTCACCGTTATTCGAGGAAAAGTTCCGCTAAATTGTTGTACTATGAATAATATTATGTTATTATTTTTATTATTTATTTACCAAATATCGATTTTTCGTCTCGAAATGCCCATTATTCAGGTGTCGATTCATCTCTTTGATATTTGTTTTACGGTTAAAGGATGCTGAATTCTCGTCCGATGCGTAGTCAACCAACTAAACGACCTTTGAATGTCGAG
The DNA here is from genome assembly GCA_947579605.1 of Athripsodes cinereus. NCBI lineage: Eukaryota > Metazoa > Arthropoda > Insecta > Trichoptera > Leptoceridae > Athripsodes > Athripsodes cinereus. The sequence goes on along the minus strand of OX388316.1, from coordinate 17,334,182 downwards.
TGTCAAGTTTCTATTCAATATTTGCACGTTAATAATATTAATACATTATTTCGATGATGAATGATCGGAACTAGAACAAATATTTCGGCAAAGCGATGTTATTTTTAATTTTATTGTTGTATGTAGGTGTGAGAGCTATTTTTGTTAAATAGTAATTTTAAATCACGGATGTTTGAGTATTTGAATTATGTTATTCTACTGCGATATAACCATATATAGGTATTAGGATTTAACGATGTTTAAGAAGTAAAACTTATTTCATTTTCCAAGAACGTGTGTACCTAATCGGTGAAAAATATGTTTTACTGTTTAATGATAACTACTACGATATAAATCCAATATGTAAGTAATATGTTTTAAGGCCAATCCATTATACCACCGGCATAGTTAAAATCGATTTTCAAATGTGTGTTTTATTTTAAAGAGGTGTAGGCAGTCCTATTGATATATAAGGAAATCACTAAACTTTATTGATTCTTTGACAAAATATCGGCTTCACGCCATCAATTATCATTTTTACAATCAAATTAATCGACCTCCAACATGTAGACCTCCCCTCATCTAATAATGTTTTTTGTAATAATAAGGCAAGTATCGGAGTGACCGACGTGTAATATATCGATATTGGCGGTGATACGTAATTAATAAGCCGGCGAGATGATACCTTGTTAAATTATGAGTAATAATAATTTGTGATTATTATTTTATGTTTAAATAAGACTCCACATATCGTGAGGAGTATATTCCATTTCCCAAGGAAGTGTTTGTTTGATTTGCCGATACATAATATTATTATTATTGGTTTTGAAGTTTGTGGCGGAGGTGAGTATGTACTGTACCGTGCGGTCCTTTTGAGAGTAAAAAATTCGCACCGTCCCGCCCACCCATGAGGAATATCGGAGGTCCCTCTATTCCGCCTCAGAGGTAATTGGCCACTCTAAATGCCACCGACCAAACTGGACAACAAAAGAGCCGCCATGTTAAAAAGCTATGAGGTATATTGCGTTACACCAATGAGAGTAAATTTGAAGCGATGTTTTGATACCTGACACTATAATCCCTGAAATTTTACGATAATGCTAGATAGACTTATGCTAATATATACAATATCTCACCATGATATTATTTGTCAACGTGTGACATATTATTATTTACTTTTACTCTATTGGAAATATCTAATATATTTATGTCCTCAGTTTCTTTCACAAAGTTGCCGCGATTCAATTTTGTTTGATAATGTTTTTAAGTAAGACCGCTTGTATCCGTTCAAATTTAAATCCATCATTATTAAGTAGATTAGAATATTTCATGACATTCTCTATTTTTGGTCGTGATTAAGGTAAAAATGTTTTTCAAACAATATTTGCTGCTAATACAGTTTAAACAAAATCAGTATTGATAAATATAATTGATAAACGTGAAGTGATTTCATTGAAAATGATATTTTATTTCTCTAATGTAATTGAATAATTGATTAGTAAATTACTCCAGCCACCTTTATTGGAAATAGATGAATAAAATATAATATAAAATGTTACGCATTTTACTTTCATCTGTTTTTGTTAAACATGTAAATATTTAATGTTTGTCTTTTCTAAATAAAATCATAGCCAATTTTATTTATCATCGATCACCTAGTCAACGTGCAGATGTTTATTTTTGCACTTTTCGGACCATTCACTTTGTTGTCTGATATTATTTATAGAGTAGAGGTGAAATAGTCATCATGTTTATAACATATTTTCAGTCCACTTGACTTGATTATGGTTGCATGGAATTTGAAAAGTTCACAATTACATTTTCCTCTTGTCTGACCCATCAGCGCAGTATAGCATCCATATTATATCTATTTGTATTTAGTACAGCATCCATGCTATGTAGGTACCTACGTATGTTTGTATTTTTTTTATTTATTTGTAAATTGCACTTTTTATTGGGTATATGAATACCTTGTAGAATCAGTGACTATTTTTTTCATATTTTCGTGTACATTTGTAAATAGATACTTTTTCTGAATGGAAAATCAAATCTCGATTTGATCTAAATATGTATCTATTTAATTGGGAAAATTTCTAAGCTTTTTGTATCTGTTTTTGATAAAGTTATTGGTTTAGATTTGGAGGATTCCTATTTCGTTGTATATTTGTCATTTACTATGCAGTAATTAGGTACAAGCAAATTTATACAAAAATACCTACGTGTATTTCATTATTTTCTCTTTCTCTAGGTGTTGTCACAAGTGTAGGCATTTTTTTATTATTTTGATGCTCTTTTATTAGCATATTTTTTTAACAATTATGAATAAGTCAAAGTAGCATAATTTTAGAAAGAAAAAGCTATTATTTTATGCAGTGTGATAAGGTATTTTACGATGATATTATTATGCTTAGACTGGAGGTAAAAGGAAAACCAATTAAAAACATTATAAGACTTAATCATAATGTATTTTCATCATTCAGTCATATTGTATTACGTCAAATGCAGACATTTTATATATTATTTGTGTATAGGGAATGTCCTTGAGACAGATTTATAAATATATCTTGAAAAGTCTCAAAGGGAAAAAATGACGTTCATAGCTATATCGCATAACGAGTTATATGATTAATTTTAATACTTAATTACTTTCCTCCTTTTGGATTTATTTTCGTCGATTAGTAATAAAAACACATCAACAATTATCCTTATTTTGACCATCTGGCTATACGAAAAAATGTTTGTCTGTTGACTTTTACTATTAGGTACATATATAAAAGACAAAACTAACTAAGAGATAAGAATAAATCTATTTTAATAGTAAATATTAAATACTCTGTCAACTGAATTGAGAAAAATTGTGTATATAGGTACAAATAAAAATAAAATTAGAAGAAAAAAGAAGAGAAGGATAACATAAATAGTAAAAAGAAAAAAAAACCATAATGACAAAAGATAGATATACAAAACTGGTGAATTATAGAAGGCCGAGGAGAGATGTCCAGAAACGTTTAGTAAAGCGTTCTGTCCAGGAGCGCAAGCCCGAAAGTCGCTGGTGCCAGTGTGGTATGGAAACACTAAAACTTCCCGAAAGCGACATCCCTCCCAAATCTACTCTTCACCAAGAGACACAGGATTACACAGCTATCTTATCTCCAAAAAGGGACATTGAAGAGAGAGTATAAAATATTCCCACAATGGCGGTTTTGGCCGGCCGGCCCATCAATCTTGCCTAATGGCCCGCCCGTGAGGATTTTGGTTTGAATGTGCGGATAAATTTGGGTTAGTTGGAAGAAATCGCGCCTTGTGATAATCTCGCCCTCTGTTTATTGATTATATCGATTTTGAATGCATTTTTCTATAAAATTGTATACATTTATATTGTGTTCAATGTACAGTGAAGAATGAACAAATAAATAAAATATAATCGTAAACTCCTGAAATATCCGGGTGTAAGGTGAGTCTCTCTTCAATATGCCGACTGATTATATTACCTAGATTCAAAACAGTTTTACGTTCTGTTATCCTTGTCAAAGAGACGGCGTACTGTGAAAAAGGGCCTTCCGGGCCGTCGGGAGTCTTATTGAACTTAAAGAAGGATAAACATAATTATATATTATCTTCATATAAGTACATAGATAATTTAATTATGATTCTGTCAGCAAAAGCAGTAATCAGGTGCTAACATGTCGATCTTTTTGTACGTGGTGCATTCTTATAATAGCGCCTGATGCATAATAATACCATTACTGTATTATCAAAATAATGACCCATTATTTACACAATTCTAAAATGTTACGCGGAATGGCTTTTCGTCGTAAGTTTTCTTCATAACTAAATATGCGTACTTTGAAATTTAAATATTATACATTTGGTTCATAGACCACGAATACCTACTTAAAAAGTCGTATATTGTCATATAACAATAACAAAATGACCTATATTTGAAAAATATTCAGACTGTCTAAAATTCGGTTGTGTTTTTTACTCGTGGGAGATTAAAATCGATAAGAAATTCGGTGGCTTACTTAAAATTAAGAAACAAAATTTATTTGTATAAATATAATAAATATGAACGATGGGATACTCTCGTATTTGTCAAGTAATTATTTGATTCACATTCACTGAGTCGGTGTTTAGATAGTAGAATTTCATAACGAAATTAATAAAACAAATGTTTTATTCTACTATGCGATTTATTCTCGAGAGAGACTTCGTTCGTCTTGTTAGGACATTATATATATATAATGAGTCACAATCCATTGGATTGGTCTGCAACGAGTTTGGGTTTTCTTCTCAATTCCTCCCTATTCTCAGCCAGTATTTTCAGCTCTACGTATGAGCCACAGTTCATGTCCCTCTTCAGTTGATCCATATACGAATCTCTTGGTCGGCCCCTCCCATTTGTGCCCTCGGTCCTACCCTCCGCGATGGCGATGAGCAGTCCTGGGTGCCTGATGTTGTGGCCAATCCAGTAAGCTCGTAGTTGGCTGATTCTCTTCTGAAGGTGCGTTTTTTCGTCTACCCTGGTTAGGACATTGTCAATCGCAAATAGTCAATGTAAAATGCGCCTATAAGGCATGAGTTTGACAATGTCCTAACTAGACGAAAGACGCAAATAGTCAATGTCAAATGCACTTATAAGACATGAGATTGACAATCTCCTAACAAGACGAAAGACGTCTCTCTGAAGAATAAATCGCATAGTAGAATAAATAATTTAATTGTTTTATTAATTTCGTTATTCAATTCTCGGTTTGCGAATATTTCGCTTTATTATACTTTGTAGATTTTTACTTGATTTTTAAACTAACCATACATTACGAGCATACTTGTGTATGTTTATTTTTTCTTATTATACTGGCTCTTTAGATAAATGAAATATGCAGTGCGATAAAATATTATTATGTCAATATTTATACAAGTCAATGTAATCATATAATACATACATCGGAAATAATCTATTTAACAGTAATTATTAACAATGTGATACGATATTTACATACCCACTTGATACCTCTCATTTTATAATGACTTGTTCCTACATGTGAGGATATTATCGTATTATTTATTTCGTTCCATTCTTTTCACGACGTCAATGTTTACGTATTGGCATGATTTTCTAAAAAGTGTTTATTCGACAGGTTACTACAGGATTCACTTGTATTAAAAAAATACCGACTTTAAGAAAATAAGGCTCCCTTTCATTTCAGTTTGATCGAAAACCTATCGTAGTCTTGTGTGTTTTGTGTGATCTCTATTCGCTGCAGTCTTATATGTATGTGTGGTCAACTAGTAGGTATTCCATCCCCTTGGTGACCATCAATTTTCACTATTTTTCAGACACATAGTCATCTTTATTTATAAGAGCACCAGTTCATCTTTATTTATAAGAGTCCCAGAGAGAGTGGAGTTCAAGCTGTGCCTCACGGTCCACAAAGCCTTGAACGGCACAGCACCTCTATGCCTCGCTGAGCTCTGTCCCCTCGACGAGACTCTGAGGCGACCACTGCGATCAGCTTCCACCGCTGTAAACAAGCTTGTGGAGCCCAACATAACATAACATAACATACATAGACATTTCACACAGATCGAGCTAGTCTCAAACTAAGATGAAAAAGAAAACAGGGCAAACACTTCCAAATTCGCAGAGAGGAGTTTTAGCGTTGCAGGGCCAACTGCCTGGAACCGATTACCAGCGGATTTAAGAAAGAACCAACCCACTGCAACGTTCAGGAGTAAGCTGAAAACACTGCTTTTCAAGAAAAGTCATGGCGCCCTTGAGATGGTCACGGATCATTAAACGGCGCCAAATATAAATTGTCTTTATTATTATTATTATTCTATGTAATCTAAAATTAAACTCGTTATTCATTTGATTCCATATTCAAACTCAAAGGCTTATGTTTAAATTTCTTCTTCTGAATATGAATATCAAATACCCAAATACACCCTCATACTTGACAATAGTGTGTACTTGTATGGTGAAGGTGGAAAAAGTTGTCAGTTTTTGAGTGGGAACTCCTTGGTTTGATCGTTTGTCAAGATTACTTTTTCATATTCTTAAATTCATATTTTCAATAGTTAAAATATAGGATACAAGTTAATTTTTTTTTTCAATTTTGATTCTCTATCAAATAAAAAATAAGACAATCACCATTGTATCACAGTATTCTTGGCTTTCGTGGTTTGCTTATGAACATTTTCAATGTTCCCTGTTTTTCCTCAAGTACGCGTGTGCGATTACGATTGTTACAAAATTGTACAACATGTACTCGTTTTTCATGCATCACTGACGATAATAACAATATTGTTACAACTTTTATGTATGTACTTAATAATAATACTTATCCCATGTTTAGTACCTACAAATTCATACTCGATACAACACAATAACACATTGTATTGTATAATAATGATGATTGAAATATTTAAGTGTGAATCATTGCAGGTGGGCTTTTATAACACATACGTTACCTACTAGTTTTAAATAAGGTTTCTTTCGGAGAATGCTTAAACAAATTGAAAATAAACAGCGCGGATGTCTTCTTGCAAAAAAGTAAATAAATGTTGGAAAATATTTATGTTGTGGCAACAGTGTTCAAATGACGTACTTATTATGTAATTAAAATATTTCTTGTCTCATAGAAAGCTTTGATTTTTTGTAATGGAAGCTGTAATGAAAAATTAAACACATTACTAAGATATAAATTAAAAAAAAAGAAGATATATCTGGGTTTTGTTTGTTATAAACCCGAATACAACCTTATACACCTTTCATAGTAAGCAACTGAAAGCTTGTGTCGTGAAAGGGGAGTTTGCCGGCACCTGGTATCGAACCACGGACCCCTTGTTCACGAGGTTCGGTTCTCTACCTCCAGGCTACCGACGAACTCAATTTAAAATAAATGAATTAGGTAAAACTTTGTTATACAAAAACACACGCTAAACCTTTAAGAATTTGTTACTTGCCTGGTAAAAGCGTCTATAGAAGACGTATTATATAGACATAAGGCACGAGCAGAGTCTCTGCCCGATTTTTCACAGAGCGAGGAGTAAAACTTTCATCTTTTTATTGATTCCTATTAAAAACAAATGGTCTTTCGTCAATGGTAAGCATGTTGATTTTGAATCTCACGACAAAATTCAGATCACAACAATTATTCTTATCCATGTCCTTATGCAGCTATTCCTGTCCACTGCTGAACATAAGCCTCCCCCATATGTATCCAGGCATCTCTGTCCTTATCCATGTACGTATCTACATATTTGCGAACATGCTGAAATATTTAAACAGTGATTATTAGTAGGTATTTTGTTCATATTATTACGTTACATTGTGATAATATTGTTATTATGATGTTGCCGGCGGAACTGGCGTGTGACTTGGTTACGGCAATGTTGGCGATGATGATTCAGCCATGTGGTGACTGCCCGCCTGACTGACCAAACGCAGCTCGAACGTCCGCGACGACAACAGACGCTGTGGTATGCGTCGCGGAGACGAAGCCTTCCGTTTCTCACGCACTGGCGCTTCTTGGTTTCGCGCTCATCTTCCTTTAGATACCTACCTACTGCTAACAATTCGCCTTGTGGCGTTTCTTCACAGACATTTAATATCTTGTTATAATACAATGGTATGTGATGATTCAGATCAGATGATTTATTGACTCTATGCAGATATGGATGATACTATCCTTTGCTATTTAACATGTTCCCGGCCTTCACCTAATTAAACTAACTCATCACAACATTTTTAAACGATTTGTAGGTAGGTACATGATTATTATGTCCCTATCTAAATATTATTATTATATAAAAAAAAAACATCTCGGCGGTTGTTATTTTGCCTCTGAGGCTAATATAGGTATACATCTTTAAAATAGAAACAGGAATTTTTATCGGAAAATGATATTATACACACATAAAAATCCACACCGTCTTTATGCTTCTTTAGCAGGCTGGAAAGAAATAATATATAGTCACCTATTCCCATGTTTACTCCTCTGTTTGCTTTCCCATTCACAAAACTCCTCATTAAATTATGTAGTACCTACTATTAAATATCTAATCGAAATATCATAAACCTATCTATCTATACCATTACGACATCTCCCCATAGTAGGGTAGTAAATGAACTTGCTGCATGCAATTAACATATTGGTCGTCCACCCAATGACATAAAAAATAAGGCTCTTAGGATGGGTGGCATACTTCATTGCTGAATTGAAAATGTTTATTTATTTATTCATTTAAGAGCTTTAAAGTCATTAATAGTTTTTTTTTTATTTCATTGGGTTGGTACCTTACATACAAAATTATGTCAGGTGATATTAATTATGTATTGGAAAAAGTTCTCATTGTAGAATATTCCATTTCTCATATTTAGTAAACTGTAAACATGGGTTAGTTGGAAGATATCGCGCTTCTGCGATAAACTCGCCCATACGAGTTCGTCGGTAGTCTGGAGGTAGAGTCTCGGCCTCGTGAACATGGGGTCCGTGGTTCGATACCAGGTGCCGGCAAACTCCCCTTTCACGACACAAGCTTTTAGTAGCTTACTGTGAAAGGGTGTATAAGGTTGTATTTGGGTTTATAATAAACAAAACCCAGATATATCTTTTTAAAAAAAAAAAATTGCATAAAATTTATTTGTGTAGTTTAAATTGAATATTTTCTTATGTTGATGTTATTGTGCAATAAAGTTTATTATTAAGTATTATAAACAAACTCCTTGGACCCTAAAACGAAAAATAGGTTTCCCGGTTACAAAACTCGTATTCAAAGGTAGACATCTTATATTAGGTATTCTTACTTGTATATATTTATTTATTCATAAAATATATTAAAAATATTTTAGTCAGCGATGACCGACATGTTGCACCATCTGGAAAATATTATAAAACGTTGATGATTCAGAAACAAATACAAAGATAATTTCCTAAGCTTCTGTGAGCTCTGTCCAATTGTGCATAGGTACCTACGCTAATAAATAAATAATAAATAAATAAATAAATAAAGCTTTATTGGCATCAATATATAATGTGTACATGTTTTTTGTTCCAATAAACTACCAAAAGGCGGGTTTATCGCATATGCCATTTCTTCCAGCCAACCCGAAAAAATAAAATAATAAATAAATAAAAATAAAACAATAGAAAAAACATATAGATAAAAGTAAATAAAAACAAGATGCTAAAAAAACTACAAATGAAATATATAATAAAAACAAGATAAAATATAAAAAGCACACATACATGCTGTATATGTTTAAAACGCTCTGTAAAGTAGTATTTTGTAAATAACGTGAATCCCTCTTATCAATTCAGAGTAATAATTCAAATACATAAATAAAGAGAATGTAGGCGCCCAATATCATTAAATGATAAAAAAATGTATTGAATATGAAGTAAATTTAACCAACGTCTATGTAATGTGCGGAAGAAAAATATATTGTTGTTGTTTGAATCTTTTTTTCAGAATTTTTCCTCTGTAAATGAATGACATTATTTGAATATTAAACATTTTAACGGTATTTTGCGATAAGTTTTTTAAGGTAGTTTACACACGCTTCGCAAAGGAATGTTAACATTTTTTATAGATATCTATGTACGTAATATTAGTGGCTTGCTTTCCATACATGCTAAAAAACACCGCATTTTTACAAAATTACTGAGACCTACAGAACCTGGGGTTTCTCTTGACAAAATCTAAATACGATCTTAATCTTAATCATACGACTCGCGAAGTGACTATTAGTCAAAAATACGTGCATACCAATCTCGCGGTAGCGGTAGTGCGGTATTTTTTATTATAGTCCCTTCGTGCGTCGTAAGATTAAGATCAAGACTAGATTAAGATCGTATTTAGATTGTGTCAAGAGTAGCCCGAGGTTGTTTATTATCAAATTCCTATATTAAATTGAAAACATGGCCAATGTAAAATAACAAGTCCCGCCACTGTGTACCTAATATCTGATCTCCCCTGAATTAATGTATGAAATAATATTTTGTCAAAAATATTTAGGCTGGTAATATCATTTTTCTAACACAATAATTCCCGAAGGCATTATTGACCCTCTTTCACAATACACCTTTTCAATGCGTTAGGAATGTCACGGGAAAAGGCGACTATATTGACACAGTCGCTCTCAATTATACTGCGTACTCCCAAAAGGATTATTGAAAGTAAAAAAAATAATATGAAACTACCTTTTGTACAACTTCCGAGACAATATTAAATGATCTAAAAGTATCGAAACAAAATAATTATAAATTGTAATCCAAACTTTAGTAAATTTTCCATAAGTTTTCGAGTGTCCTGTAAAAGACAAGCGTTTGAATAGATAAGGCATTTCACACAAACTATGCCACCCATCTTGAATGCTTTTGACTTTTCGTTGGGGCGGGGAGAACAACTTGCGTGTTTATTTCATGCAGTTAGAACACTGACTACCCCACTTATGGGATATGCCGTGATAGTGTAGATTTTTATTTATTTATTTAATAAAAAATAAAATGATAAATACATTATTTTGCCTAATCCGTGATTGAGATTATTGACTGTTCTGAATATTATGTAAACATATTTTCATGAAAACAACACAAAGAGAGAGAGTGATAAATTGTGTATATAATGTAATATAATAATATGTAAGAATATATGTTTATATGTGGTGTTATGTATAGAGATAGGTAGATAGAGGAATTACACAACATGCCGTCGACCTTGCAAGGCCGTTCGTTAGATGGCATTTTAGCACGGTAAAATACAGGGACGGACCAACACCAAATATCATAAAGTAATTAAATTCATAAAATATATTTACATACATCACGTTTAGTATAAAAAGAATCTACAGCACTATGCAAAACACATCTTATCCGATGTATATTGTTTGGTTACTCGTCGCGGGTAGAGAGGAAGCATAGAAGAGGCAGTTTCTTCATGTTGTGTGATTTCTTTGTGAGGTTCGAAGTCACGTTGCTTATTACTGTGTTTGCAAGATCCCTTTGTGATGTTTGTAGCGGCTTGCCTCGATACAGACTGCTGCGGGTGCTGACTGCATAGTTCTTACCTCCTTGCTAGTTCGGGTGCGCATACACGCCCGAATTGTCTGTGTGGAATGTTTTCTTGTTGTTGAATAACTGAATCAATATTACAAAAAAAAAACATCTATTTTATAACCCGTATGTAAATTTTATAATAACCGATTCGATCGATCTAGATACAAAGTTATCAGGTTCACCAGATGAGTTTATAAATACGTTACGAATTTAATATTGAATATGTTTTGTATGTACATACGCTCCATGTTTATTTTTTCAATAAAGTATTTGAAAAGTAACAGTAATAAGTGCATGGGAATTCGAATCAAAATATAATTTATTTCGGAAAATGCAATCTAGGCCAGAACTTTCGAAAATATATTCAGTAATACAATTTAATACATTGGTTATAATATCATTAGTTATAATAACAGGTTAAGCGATATCTTCCAACTAATTGTCTTTCCCACCTTTTCACTCAATTTACACTATATAATAAGATTTCATGCATAAGTATTATAATAAATAATGAATAAATAAATAAATAAAGCTTTATTGGCATCAATATATAATGTGTGCAAGTTTTTGTTCCAATAAACTACCAAAAGGCGGGCTTATCGCATATGCGATTTCTTCCAGCCAACCCGAAAAAACCTACATAACATAACGAAATTAATATTATACAATTCATCCGCGTTCGATAGAAGATAATATTATTTTATCAAATTAATTTCGCCACAATATTGCGGCCCTGTACGTGACACATTCGTTAAAACTATACAGTGGTACATAATGCTTATGTATTTAATACATAATATTATTATTATTATTTATTTTGATATAATATTTATACATATACCTACCTACACAGTACATAAGGATGAATATTATTATTTAATCTGATTCACTTTATCGGTTTTGTTTTATGTACAGTTATACACACGATTGAGAACATAATATTATGTAATAAAATGTGCGGTGTAAATGTAGATATATCGGAGGGATACTAAGAAAACTTTTGAGAATTTTGGCTAAAGTGATATATATGAGTTTTGCTCTATTTGATGGCATATCGAAAACTCGTTAAAAATTGTGATAAACATGGATAAAAAAAATCGTGATATTAAAAAGTTTTATTTAAAAATTGAGAGCAATAGTCAATAGCAAAAACAATGACCCACCAGACCCACAGTCATTTTAGACGATAATTTGGTGTTAAAAACACGTGGAAGCAAATGCAATTCTAAAGTAATTTTGAACGACCATTCTGAAAAATGACGTCTCATAACATAGCATGGTTTCTCTCCGACAAATAGATCATCATCATATTTATGTGTCCCATAATAATACATACGAGTATCTACCTAAATATAATATAATATTGTACAATATTGCGTTCTGAGAAATTGAGATGATGAGTAATGTCATTATTGCTTTGAAACAATTGGAGGCACGGTGGGAATTTCATAGTGGTAATGCAGATGTAGGTACTAAATAAATTAATTAATATTATGGTAATTGTTATGAAAATATCCATAAGCGCAACCACAGATATGCAGGAACACTAAAATAATGTTAATTTATCCTTCTATATACCTGTATGGGATCTTCCGCAAGTGGAGTAGCCAATGGAAAAGCTGTATGTAATAAATAATATTTATACAGACTCTTATCTTCTCAGCTATGATTCCCATCTAAACTATGTTCTGTTTATTATTTCGCGAGGAAAGGGTCAAGTGTCATTTAGTTTTAAATATAAAAAATGAGCGTAAATATAAGCAATAAGCGTCACTAGTAACAAAGTTTTCTTCCAGGATGAGTGGCCGTGGTCTCCAGGGCAATTCTGCATTCAGCTGTAGACTGGCCAACGTGTTATAACAAGAAATCTAAGCCCGCTGGTACTTTGAGTTGCCAGTCATAATTCTGTCGTGTTAAATTTAATAGACAGCTCGTGTACACTCACCCTTGAAGATGCTTTCCACAGTAGTTGGGGGTGAAACGTTGAGATATACATTGCCCTGGTGACCACGGCTACTCAGTCCGGAAAAAAACATTTCCACAAGTGCAAAATTAGCAATAAAGTTAGGTATATTTTATAGCTCATATGGAGATATACGATTTGTGTATATTGGTCAAACTGTCATATATGGACAATCTGGAGTGATTTTATTATTGAGATTATAATACAGAATCTGTCTAGCTGGAAAACAGTATTATTATCTTTTGTTAATTTTTTTTTAAAAAAGATATATCTGGGTTTGGTTATAAACTCAAATACAACCTTATACACCTTTCACACAGCTTGTGCTGTGAAAGGGGAGTTTAGCGGCACCTGGGATCGAACCACGGACCCCTTGTTCCGGAGGCCGAGACTCTTCCTCCAGGCTACCGACGAACTCAAAATAATTATTACCTATAAAAATAAATAATATTAAAAATATACTGATTTGATCAATGAAGTAATTAACAGTGTTGAATAATATTATAAAGTTTCCATCACGATTAATCATGACTTATTAATTAATAGACAATATACCTATAATATTAGCAAAAATAGCCAGTCATCATTATAGTATCCTTCGGGGATTTCGGGGATTACTACGATAAAGTATTTTCCACTAGTCATTACGGAAACAAAATATTTTAATGAAGGATTCATATTATCGTAATGCTTTTCCATGCTCAGTGATAACTTACGTACATTCACAATGTGTTACGTGATGTGGAGGTGGAGTTCGTCGGTTGCCTGGAGGTAGAGTCTCGGCTTCGTGAACAATGGGTCCGTGGTTCGATACCAGGTGCCGGCAAACTCCCCTTTCACCACACAAGCGTGAAAGGTGTACATATAAGGTTGTTTTTGGGTTTATAACAAAAACCCAGATATATCTTTTCAAAAAAAAAAAATAATAAAAATCTTAAAATGATATTGACCTAACGACATTTTTATACTTATACACACGAATTTATTTTTCAGTTAGAATCATATGCAATTACTGATAATAGTATTAATTCATTATAATAGACAATAGATTTCAAGAACTAACAAAATTCAAATGTGATTGTGTTTCTATTTCTAATTTTACAAAATTCGTATATTTCTTTTCATCTATCTTCTATCTTCTCCGAGCGCCTTTATTATAATATTGAAAAAAAAAACATATGTAATAGATGGACGCATTAAATAACGATGTATGTAAATAATTGACTGACCAATAAGTAAACAACTAAATCACTCACAAACGAGTGGATGGTCTTGAGAAGAATAGAATAAGTAAACAAACAAAAAAAACAATATTAAAATAATTCAAGAGTTTTTGTGTTTACGCTGTGGAAATCCATTTTTAATTTTATTAAATAATAATATTGGGTATTTAACCTAACATAGTGGAGATTAAACAGTGATCAATAATATATTTTTATATTTTATTTAATAAAATTAATATTAAAATATTATTTTTGTACAAGACACACCAAATTTAATAAAAAAATATATATATTCAGAAAAATACATGTAACGGTATTGATATCCGTAATGTCCAGTAGACAAGAATATCTAATGCAGACAAACATACTTATATCATACAATATGTAGTTTATAGGGATTTATTATCAATACCCATATGGTCATAGCGCAGCAAGGATATTATTGTTATACGTAGGTTTTTATTATATATTGCTAATGTATTAATTATAATATAACAAGGATCAATGCTTACGTATTACCTGTTGTATATTGAAATATAAAATTACATCGACTAATCTATTGTAAAAACCTGATTTGTAGGAGCCAGTGATGTACTCATTACGTAGATAATTTGTTTTATTGACGTGACGTTCGTTTTTAATATTGTTAGGTATTGTTATAAAAAAAAGCGAATTTTATAAATAGAATTGAATATAGGTATCGACGTTTGTAAAACATTTCAGCATTCTACGTTTTGAGAATATCAAAATAATATTTGGTCCATTTCTTTACTTTTCCATCCATACTATCACGGCATAGCACAAGACGTGCTATATATCTCGCAAACAAGTTGATGACCTTAAGAAGAATATAATAATGCAAGAAGGATAGCGGTTATTTTGCTGCACCTGACGAATGTACGAGTCGTCCTTCAAGTTTCATAGAAATAAGATAATCAGGATGGTTAGCGTACAACATTGGTTAAGTTTAAATTATAATTGTCTTATAAGGTATGTTTCACTAATGTCTGCCTTTTACAAAACATTCGATAACTCATAGAAGCGAATGAGAGGCATGAGAATCCGCGTGTAGGTACTCTTTTCTTCTGTGTTCTTTAATAAAAACCCATTCATTACAAGAGAGGAGGCGGAAAGACTTCCATATTCGATCTAATCTTAAATAATTTATTCGTTCCGTGACTCCATTGGGTTTCCACACAATAAGGATTCTGGAAAATTGGGAAAAATCTTTCGATCAACGAATGATTAATCGCTACGATTATTCAGATCGGAACAAAGACGCCAGTCTTGTTAGATATGTGGAAACTGCGCCGGACACTTTTCTGAGTAAAATTCCTTTAAGGGCTTACTACCCACGATGCATTTAATAAATTCTATCATTGCATACTATGACACTGTTCAATACTTGCATCGTATCAACTTGCCCTAGACCAATTCTCTAGTATACGTACTTTTATTATTATTGGAATTGTACGAGAGCAAACGATTACAATTAAGTCCTATTAATTATGTGGGTATATTGGTAGATTTATTGTATTGTACATATTAATATGTGTAGTTTATTTTCCATAGAGTCTCCACTCTATGACGTTGTCGTTTAACATAATGTGCGTGATGATTAATGCACCATACTACATATATTTTATTTATTAATGTTGTGAATAGGAATAATGACCATCGAATTCGATTCCATTACTAGCTTTTTTTGTATGACGTAACGATTATAAACGCCAAATTATTGTAAATATTCAACGACAAAAACCATTATGCAGATAAAAATAAATTATATTATGCGTGATTTTAGATAAAATATTTTGTTAGGAGTTTATATTATACTGCTAAGTGAAATACGAGTATGTAAATATATGTTCTGTAGATACATTAGATATATTATTCACAATCGATTTGATACACGATTATGTAAGATGGTTGGTATGACATACATAGTTTCGGTTTTCAGCAGTTCCATTGGTTTGAATCTCTTTATCAACCTAACCAACCTTCACTATACAAGCTACTGCATGTTCCGTGGGCCTAGTCAAAACACATTTAAGCGTTACGTTTTCGTTTCGTTTCGTTCAAACGCGGACGACGTTGCGAGAACGCATCAATTTTCGAGCTAAAATACACAAGTAGCTCCGAAAATTGACACGTTCTCGCAACGTCGTCCGCATTTGAACGAAAACGTAACGCTTAAATGTGTTTTAACTAGACCTACAGGTGTATTAGGGGATATCATAAATTCAGATAGTCTACAAGTTGGAGATACTAAGTGTTTTCGTTCAGTATAAATAAATGGATACCTAGAAGTTACATATATTAGATTATCGAGTGTAATGTGGTGTTCTCACTTTGGCGAATATCGCCAGGACACCAAAATATCGCCAGCCATTTGAACCGTGAGAACAAAATGACAGCTAGCTGAAACGATAAAAACCAGTAGAAACGATATCGTCTCGAGTTCACCACCTTCCAACTTTTTCGGCCGATTGAACGATTTGCGCATGCGCAGATGTGCGCGGCGTTCGTATCTATGGTAAAAACTTTATAACCTATAAATTTTATAATGTTTCCGGCTTCATGACAGCTGTTATCTTTGTTGTTGGTTGTGGCGTTTGTTTCCCTGTGTCAAAATCAAAGCGCATCTGACAGATCGTTTCTATATCGGTGGACTGTGTGAACAGGTGTGACAATCAATGGTTGTCCGGCGAATTTTGTTTTTTCGTCTGGCGATATATTTTGAAATTCGCCTGGCGATATTCGCCAAATGTGAACACCCCATTAAGTTCTCTTTAGTCTATCCTTTAGGGAATATAATATGAAATTTACTTAGTGAATTATGGAGTTATTCACTTTTAAAATAAATAATAGGTAGATTTTATAATTTTAGTGCAATTTTTTGTTTTAATAACTGAGTTTAGGCACAACGCACATATGAATCAGACGGTAGATCTTGAGATCTGAAATTGCAGATCCAAATAAAAATGGATGCTTCTGCAGTTTGCATGAAATATTTCCCGATTAGTGCACCTTATATTTTGACAGTGGGAATTGGTGAACGTTGTTCATAGATACCGAAAGTGATCACTTAAGTTTGCCTAGAAGCAATACGAGAGCGTCGAGACTCCTTTCTCACTTCTTCCAATTAGATTTTGCACAATGTTAAACTGTGTAAACAAAATTCTCTAGTCGAGATTTCATTGGAGAACCAATGAACATTCTGTTAACATTATTCATATTTCACTAACTATCTAATTTGTATTTCTGCCACAACACAGCCCTATGGCTAGTGTGGAAGACATTTTTTGTGATTGTATTAAGTATGTTCAACTGTGTTATAATGAAAATGTAAAGACGATATTATTGTTTGAATAAATTATTATTATTATTATTATTATTATCATATTATTCATATTATTATATAGTTCACGGTGATCATTGAAATATTATAAACTTGTATAGATAAGTTGGAATCGTGTCAAATTTATTAGTAGGTAGTATTCAAGAAATTTATTCAAACCTGCTATTAGTACATATTTCATACGCTATAGATAGTATATATGTCTACTGTACATGCTACTGGTCCATTTTACTCATATTTAATATTCGCCAGAATCTTACTGAATTTTGTTTTTTAAAATATGTAGGTATATATTTTCATAATTTTCACTTCATCGATAATCTTTACATACTTATTCTTTTTGCACATAATAATTTTCGTCGTCGATTGAGAAAATTAGACCTTATTTAAGCTTTTATTTAGATAAATTATATTGTGTTACCTTTGTGCAGAAGTTTTTGACAATGTGACTAGTATAAATCAAATAATTTAATTATTTATCTCTTTATTAGTGAAACATACGACTTGCGCCTTTTTAATATTAACAGTAAAATTTTACAGTCTTCAATAAAAAATAAGCACATATAACTATCTATTATTGACTGTTTCATAACTATATCTTAGGTTGATATTTAGGAAGAAATATTTAATTAAAATAAAATACAATTGGAAACAATTTACAATCTTGTTAGAGTCTTATTACACACATATTTTTATGTCACATAAACAAGTAATGATAAATTTACAGTTGGTATATAACATGATTCAATGAGCATTTTCTTTATGATTTTCACAGAGTGCAATAAAACGGTGAATCACTGCGTCGAGGGAAATAAATTTGTTTATAAACTATAATTTATTAATGATTATGTATTGGTTTTTATCATAATTGTGATAAAAATTAAATAAATTACAGTGTACTTTATGAAATCTAATGGATAATTTGTTCAAAAAGAACAATTTTCAGCAAATAAAGCAAGTTCATTTTCTTATTTTATTTTATTTAGGACGAAGAAAATAGACGTATATTTTGTTGTGTTTGTAAAAGTAAATCAAAGTGATAGTATCGAGCAAAAGTTTTCTGCTGCATTTAAATGATGTTCATATGTAAATAAATCAATTTGTAACATAATTAAAAATTTCACTGAAAAATTATATATATATATATAGAATTTTCATTCATTTCACTCGTTCATACCAACCACTTTGTAAGAAGCTATCTTATTGAAATCAATTATGTTTTTATTTATGAGAATTCCACGTGTAATTACAAAACAAAACCAATAGCAACAAACTTGTTTGCCAGCAAATATAATAATATTATGAAAATTATTATTTGGCGTCCTTATCACGTGAATCACTGAATAGCTTCAGCGAACATTCTCCGAATGGCAAACCAACTATCTACCATGGAACATATGTACATAATAACAAAATATTGTATTTATCTACTAATTGATAACATTGGAATCGCCTGTGTGACACTCTCATATTGATTTCAGCAGAAAGCTCCGCCTGGTGAGTTATGAACTGATTATTGCTACATATTATTATTATGAGTGACTAAGGTGATTAATTGATGATGGCGCCAACATTAATCTACATAATTACCTATAATATGTAATATCTAATATGAAACATCATAATCACCTGCTTTAAATCACGATAGTTTAAAAATAGGTGTACCTACTGTCGTGGTCCCCCCCTCTTCACAAGAGGAAAGAAAAAGAAAAACCGTTGAGACCACATTGACAGGAAATAAATAAAATATATTTATTTATTTCGACGTGAGAATAAATACGTATTTATCCTCTGAGTTGGAAGTAATTAAACTAAAAAGAATCGAGTTTATCCAATCTACGCAAATTTATAAATTTCTTTTCGCAATTACGTCTTTATAATATTCCGATTAAAATTTTATAATACAGAATACTTTCATATCACCTACCTACTTGTAAAAACCAAGAGTAATAATATTCGTCGTATAGAGACATTATACCTATATAATAATACGTATCATTAGTTTAACCTATCTCGGTTCACACCTAATTTAAGTTGTCTTAGACGTTTAACGTAATGCCCGTCAAAAGTGTCGGTCGCTAAATTCAACAATTTTCGTTTCTTCAAAGATATTGGCTCATGATACATCTAGAGGAAAGAAAATTTACGTAAAGGACCCTTTTCTACGTTGTGTTTACGATTTATAAAAGAAAATTTTATCAGTGGAAAACAAACAATAATTTCTATTCAGAAACATAAAAGCATAATTTATATAACAATCAAAATTTAATTTTCTGTTGTACATAAAGGTTAGTAATTAATAAATTATTTCCTTTTATACTCTGCGTTAGCAAGTATAAAAGCCTTACCTTATTGCTGAAAATACACAAAGAAAACAACACACAATAACAATCAAGAATAAATATCAAAAAATTTTTTATGTACCACAGAAATCCATGTTATTTGTTAGAAATAGTCAATGAAATAATATTTTATCAAACTTATGATTCAACGTTATCGAAAGTTTATTTCTGTAATTATATTACAGATTAGTTTTGAATGCAGTTTTATTTATAAAAGGCATATGGTTTCATACATAAAATAGAATCTGTATACAACGCCAGGGGCGCATCGAGATGAAATATTTTACTGAACCAAAGTTTGACAAAATTCAATCACTGACTATTTTTGGTTAATATAACAATAAAAATTGGTTTGTTAGTGAAAAAAGCTCCTTCGCACGCTTAATTCGATCTGACACAGCCTTTCATACACTACTGTCAGCCTCATTAGTATACCATATAATAAATTAAGAAAAATATAATACATATATATTTTCATGCAAAATAAAATATAATAATATAATATTTTCTGCGGGGCTCAATTTAAGTAGCAACCAGGTCTGATTTAGCCTTGAGCTTAATTCTTTCACGCAAGGAACCCCAATGTCCAAAACTGAGGCTTGTGTGTGGGAATTTAGGATATTAATTTATAATAAAATAAAAGATATTTACATAAAATAAATATGAGTTTAAAATCATGCTCTTGTTAGTATTCAAAATATCAGAAAATAATGATAAGTAAATGTTTCTGAGTCCGACCCTGTTCATATTATCGAGTAGTTTCTATAAATTACATTTACAAATAATATTAGTTATTCAGATTTTATTAATTTGGGGAAAATAAAGCAAATTTATGTTCTGAATTCGACCCTGTTCACCAAATTGAGTGATCCTCCACAAGTCAAATTTGCAAACAATACCAGTCTACAAATTTAACAGTATAGGAAATCAAACAAAGCCAATCTCACAACACTTTATCAAACTTTCCTTTAAAAAGAGACATTTAATAAGATAAAAGAAAATTTTTTTAAAATAAATATTCATAACAGTTAAATTCTATAAAATAAAATTAAAATAAGAAAAGAATCTTAACTTCGGTTAAAGATGATATATTCTGCAATTCTCGACACTGAAAACACTGAATTTAATTTTAGAATTTTATTGATTTTAATTTAGGATGATTTCTTATTATCTCAAAATAGAGATAATCACAAAAGAAGAAAAAAACATATTTTATTTTCTACTTGGAGAGGAGTATACCAAAAATCAAATTAAATACAACACTGAATCTAATTTTATTCCCCTCTCATCTCCTTGCAAGAAAACACTATCCAGTTTTCAAGCCTCTCCATTTCTTTTATAGTTTTTCTCTCTCTGTCTTTCAATAAATGTCTTTTCCTTGTCTCTAGTCTATCTTCCTCCCATGAACCCAATGATGTCAGGGTTATTTCATCTAAAACACATCTAACTATTAACATCATTTCATATAGGTACAAAGTTATTATTTATATAAACAATTCGTATTTATCAGTCAACTAAGATCCCAAAACTATAGATAAAATGAAACTTCAATCTCAACAAAACAGTAAAAGTTGTTTATGATTTTGAATATAATTCCTTAAAACACTTCATAAATACATACCCCAATCTTAATTATGTAATTTAAATTAAAACATCTATCCATTTACCTCACTTTGTCAAAATAAATAACTGAATTGCTAATAAATGCTATTTTCTTATTTATTTAACATTCGGCGAATTTACTTATTCGAATAAATTCATTCTTATTGCAACTTACAATAAAACAAGCCATTATAATTTCCCTCATTTCGTACATAAATATTCTCGGAAAATCAAAATATAACACTCCTTTTATCCTTACAGTTTAAAAATCGATGGATACTTCATGATATTCTTATAAACAGACGACACGTGTCAATAACTAGATCGAAGCGTTGGGTAACTTTTATCAGTTTTTCGTAAATCGAATTTCCTTAAGAAACATCAATTTCATTGTAAGAATATCATTTCTATTTACAATATTTTAATTATTTATATATAAATAACTTTTACAAAATATCAAGCAGTTTTAATACTTCAATAAAACCTAACTTGACTATTATAATAGTGAGGAATTTAATATTCAATACAATTTTACAAACATTTTCTTATTCGAAATGTTTACAATTGTTAATATATATCTTTATAAAGTTTCAGACTAAGCAAATCCCAAGTAAGTTATAGAATTTCCTATTATTGTCTCAAGTAAATTTTCAGTTCAACAAAACCCAAATGCAACTTACCTCATCTTCCTCACAAACATTCAGTTATGTTTTAACCTTTTTTTATATAAACAATTATTAAAGTTCATATCTTGATTCTTTGTCCATGTGTATCGTTCAAGGATTTTCTTTGTTCAAAATAATAACACACGTGTCTCCTAAGCATGTGTCTACAAGGTTAACCTCGTTAAACTCGTGTCTCTTTAATAACACGTGTTTAATTACTCTGAGTTCAATATTCAACACGCGCCTTTTATAAGTATCAACATATTGTTTATAAATTTAAAATAGAGCTCCCATAATCTAACTTATAATATATATATAGTTAAAGATTTATTTAATTATTAATGAAACTTTGCAAAACTTATCCATGTCACTACGTATTTAAAATATTTAGTGTGAAAATATGCCACTTATCCTGTATGTCATAATTGTTATATCTTTTATGACACAAAGAAGACGACTTGCATGTTTTTTTATATGTATTTAGTCTACTGGCTACCCTGCTTGTAGCAGATGTGATGGTATGGATAAATAGAAAATAGGGGCTTTTATACTGTTAAAATTGAAAGATTATTTTTTTTTATTCTTTTTGCGAGTGATTTAGGAGAAATAGAAAGATTGAGCAATATTTTAAAGAGGTGACAGAGTCTTTCCTCGCTTCCAATAAATGTTTTGATGTAATAAAAAATAAAATATACAGTATTTGGTTTTCATGAAATATGGAATTAATTTTTGGTTGTTTTAGATAACTATATTGAAAACTATATGCCACTATTTCAGTTAACAAAGTTATCTGAAAAAAAAAACAAATATAGATCGTAATTTTTATATAGTGAATGCCTCAAACATGAATCATATCGATACGATATTTCTAATGTGATGAGTAAGTACTATGTTACTTTCTTTTTACGATTTAAACTAAACCTTTGAACTCAGTCCTCAAAGAATACCTATTGAACTTTGTCCACGGAAACATTTTATTCGTTTAGAATAGACTTAAGCCACAATTAATTTTCATCACTTTTATTCATTGTAAAAAAATATGACTAGCCAAGGGTTATTTTGTTTTTTAATTTTTAATTTTATTTATTTATTTATTTATTCATTCTTTTTTCATGAACATTGATTACAAACAATTACATAAAAGGTAAACATTCAAGTTAGATAAAATCAATATACAGAGGACGAGTTTATCGCAAAGGCGCGGTCTCTTCCAACTAACCCAAACCATTTTTACAATATTTACAGGATCAAACAGTCAAATACAGAATATGTTAACTAAATATACGACGACCGGTGTGGCGCGGAGGTTAACGCACTTGCCTTTGAGTCACGAGGTCCCGGGTTCGATTCCCGGCCAGGGCAAAATGAAGAATGACCTTTTTCAAATTGTCCTGGGTCTGGGTGTTACATGTATATGTGTTTAGTGCATTGTATATGTGTATCGCCGTGTTAGTACCCATAATACAAGATTCATATCTTAGTTTGGGACTAGCTCGGTCTGTGTGAATTGTCTATACGTGTTATACGTGTGTGTTATACATTCAATTTATGAACCCGCAAAGATCCCAAATTTACCAGAGATGTTTAAGTTTAAAAAAAAACATCAAAGTTAAAAGAATTATATCAAAACTACACAAATTTCAGTACTGAATAGCTCTCAGCTTTCGAAATAAATATTAAGAGTCGTGAAAAACAAAAATTAAAAAAATTGCAAATAGTTAGAAGAAGTGTTTATGCTATAATTTCGTCCATTAAACAAAATTATCTATTCCATTTTATTGTTTTATACATCTATAGGCATATTTTTGCAAAAAGAATGTAGGTATATTTGCAAAAAAATCTTCTTATTGTGTGAAGTATTTCAAAATTATTACATCCAGAAAATAAAAATAAATCATTTTATTAGAATCTAGTTTGAATATCAAGAAAACATATTTTGCATTGATGAATATTGGCAATTTACATTTATGAGTTAACACATTCTTGCATTTCGTAGAGTACTGGGAAAATGTTATGAATGCTTCGGAAAATTAGATAAATAAAACATTTTTGTTTTGATTGGATTTATGAATTTTGATATTGTTTTGATTAGTAGTTACATCCGCTGTAATCAGCTGTTTTAATACATTTACTATCATGCGAAATAATTTGGCTTCGGTGCCAAACATTGTAAAAAATCATTCGTGAAGAATTCGAAACATTTTGTTTATATCGCATCTTTCTGGGAAAATATATTAACCGTTATTGCATATCGTTTTCTTTGATTTCGGAGATTCCATTCATTTCATTATTATCGTTTCTCTACTTTGGATATTGGATACACGGTTCGGTTTGATTTGGTTGGATCCATACTTCTTACACGTGAACTATCTGAGCTACTACATATTTTAGTTATTTTATATTACTAGCGCATTCCTTTAAAAAAATGTTCTCCTTATACCTCACTCATGATTCAATTACCAGTGTTTTGTTCAGTATTTATTTATTTATTTATTTTATTCTTCTTGCACATCATCATTCATATAACAAATAAAATAAAGCAATATACACAAGAAAAAATGTGATGATGTGCAGTGGCGAGATTATCAATATATAGTGATTTCTTCCATCTAACCACAGTATCGAATTTTATGTAATCTTTTTAAATTACAGATAGGTAAGTTGATATACTTTTTGTATGCATGTATTGTATGTACACTAATTTTTTTACATGTAAAAGGCTTCGGCCGTGAATATCTGAATAAATAAATATTCACATGTACACTTTTTCACTTTATCAATTATTACATATTCATTGTTTTAATTTACACTAAATTGTCTTCTATTAAATTAGTAATGTCTTTGGTGACATTATTACTGGTTGTTCTCTTTTTTTTATATAGTATTTATTCTAAAATCATACTTATATTATTATGTAAAAGCACACGCTTAAGAAGTTGGTTTTTTTTTATTTATTTTTTATTTTATTTAAAAGAAACCCTCAAACAGCAGGTAGAATCTGCTGGTTTCAGAAGGCCATTATGTTACAAATTACATTAAATTTAAGAACACTATATCACACTATAACTATATTGTATATATTCACTTCACCATCACCGCATTGTAGGTATCAATATCATTAAACATTATTTAACATCACACTGGTTATATCAAATTATTCTTGATAAGATTCTTAACTTTCTTAGTGTACTGTTTTATATTCTTTGAACTTCTGATGTCCTTTGATTTGCATTATACAGCAATGTAGCTGTGTATTTGAAGCCATTTCTTCTTCTATTAGTTCTTGGCAACTCGTTTCTTAAGTCAGAAGCTGCTCTTGTTCTGTACTGATGTATATCATTATTCAATGTCACTTTTAAATTAGTCTTAGTTAGTCCACTTTTAACTTTATGAAGATATTTCACTTTTAAGCTCTTAAACCTCATTGTGGGTACTTGGCTCTTTCTTATTCAAATATTTTATTGTGATAATTCGAAAGTTTTCAACACTTTTCTTTCCTTAGTAAGAAACCAAAAAAACAAAGCACAAGCGTTAGTTTGATATGGAGAAAATTAATATCTGATTACTTGAGAATGTGGTGAAATAAGTTCAACCCGTAAAGACGTGATTAAATTATTAATCATTGTTTAATCAATATTTTTATTGGCATTAGTTATTTATATACAATAATGTATAAGCATTACATTATGTGGCTGAATCGATGCATCACTTACGTGGTGTATTATAGTTAATGTTCGTGTACAATGAAGAGAATTTTGTTTAGACAGGTGAAAAAATTAATGTGTCATTTTTAATATAAAACAATATAACTAAAGTAGGTGGTTTTCATGTATGTAAAGTCTTCGTTGTATCGGTTAAATCTATGCATTCTCTTTCAACTCTTTCGATTCAAAATTGATAATTTTCCTCTAACATAATGTATTCAATATCTTCTCATATAACTGATAGATTTAATTAATAGGTTTGTGTTGTGAGTGTTGAATTATAAAGTTTCCTAAATAATGTAAAGCACCCTTGAGGTGATATTATCACGGTACGGCGCTATATAAATACAGGTCAAATCTCGTTATAACGAAGCTCACGGGACTGAACAAAACATTTCGTTATACTGGAAATTCGTTATACCGAATTCATAGAATTATGACACCCAAACATACACAAGTGTCCTCCTAAGTCAAAATAATGGTAACAGGATGTCCGATATTCCAGCTTGAATAATATCTAGGTACCTATAGCAGGACAAATACATACTAGACTTTAGCGCGATACATTTTTTGCGCAACATTAATAATTACAACAACAATAATATTATGTTGTCTTACTCCACATCATTAAGATGATAATGGTCTCTTTCCTACTAATGCTGAAGTATAGAACACCCTTTGTACCTGCTGAGGGTGTCGTGTTCCTATCATAAAAAAATCTTTGTTACTGGACAGAAAACAAATAAAACAGCGATCTTCAAACTGTGACACATAGATTTATTTAAAAAGTTTATTTTTTGCATACATACTCAACATGGCGAAATGATTTAAAATAAAAAAATATGTAAATATAAAAAAGTGTACAAAAACAACAGAAGATTATTATTTTTTGACAAAAAAATTTGATATTTTAGTTTGTTTAGAATTTTCTGTAGCGGCTTTAAAAATGTATTCCTCCAACTTTGAAATATTTTAAAAAGCATCTTCTATCTCCTCCAAAATGCTTACTTTCTCCTTCAGAGCGAATTGTCGTCGTTTTTGTTCCATTTTAATAAAGACAAAAAACACACAAAAATGATGTAACGTAAAATGTTTTTCAAAAAAAGTTTAAAATCACCGAAATGTAGAACAAACACAACAGGACACAGTGCAATGTAAAGTTTTAGAACCAGCGAAATAAAGATGGGCAATAGACAATAAAACGAAATAAACAAGAGGAACACTTGTAAACCATATGTGATGCAATCACTTACAAACACGTGTTATGTCACCAGAAGTCAAGAATAAACAAATTCCACAACATTTTTGAGTTAATTTAGAAGTAAATTCTAAAGCACTGAGACAAAAACTTCGTTATACTGAGATCGGTCTTAGTTATAATGAATTTTGGTTCAGTACATTTTGTATGGAAATTTCTCGGGGACAAATTATAGATTCGTTATACTGGAAATTTCGTTACTTCGGTATTCGTTACACCGAGATTTGACCTGTAGTCATATTATATTATTATAAAGGATCGGAATTTCAGACAAATAATTCTATTTTATGTTATCATATTTCAATAGTTTTAAACATTATAATTTAATTAAAATACCATGTGACAACCCCTAGTCGAACTTATTTTTTATTAAATATTTATACCTACCATAAGCTAACTATGTATATAGTGAATCATACCTATGTAGGTATTAATATTTGTTACATATTTAAATCGTTATCTAATTAATATACCTACTGTCTGTAAATATATAAGATCACCGGTTTATTTTGCACAATTGATAATATTTTTTTATTTTCGCACTTTTTATTCTATTTTGATTATGGAATAAATATCAATTAGCATCGGTTTAGTACTAGATATACCTACATTTATTTATTTTATTTGTTCGAGTTTAAATCTTATTTATTTTTTACAAATTTCCACAAGTAACATTTAAGTACATATAATTCAACTCAACTGTAACATAAAATATTTACGAATGGGTCCGTTAGTCTTACTGTGGAAGTTACGAGAAGTTCATTTTGTGATATTTTTGATAAGTATATTTTATAAAAAGAAACAAATTCACAAATTTCAGAAAACGGTTTGTAGGAGAAAAAATAATAATAATAATGACGAATTAGACATTATTAATACTATCTTCGATTCAGCGATGAAGTATGCCACTCATCCTAGATAACTACGCATTGACCACTTACAATTGTCATGTCGTAAGTATGTAATAATGTAGTGGAGATTTTGTGTAGGGAAATACTAAAGAAAAGGAGATTATGTTGATGGTTGACTGGAAGATGTTGCTCTGCAACAAGTCCGCCATCTGACAGAACACTGTTTTCATTTATTATGTGTAGTTTGTATAAATATGTATTATGTTCTGTCAATAAAGATTTATTATTTTTATTATGCAAAGTTAGTATGTGCATATAGTATTGATGGAGTGATTTTGAAAGGTAAATTAAGCCATCTGATACCATTTAAGTTTTATAATTTAATCAAACATATTCACTTCGTGATCCGAGCACTTGAACAACAGTTGGAATGTCTACTTGTTTCATCTTGAGGTTCTTCAAAAAAAAAAAATTACGGAAGGAAGGAGAATGAATGAAGGATATAATAATGTTATATTATGGTAGGGTGTAAATGTTTTATGAATGAATTTTTAATGTCAGGTGGGTAGGTAGAAGGTAGTGTATAAAATATTTTGTAGTTGTATTTATGCAGGTATTTATTGATAGGCCAAATGAAGGCAGTGGCGGAACTATCGATACAGCTTTTTGCAGATCTATACAGCATACCCAAAAACACAAACAATATTTTATCAGTTGCTACGAAATTTTTATATTTATTTTTTAACTTGGTCATGAGTTTGTGACAAGTAGATAGTTACTGTAATTTGTAGTTTATTGAACTGAAGTTTGGATTGAATTGTGAATTTCGTGGCTGTAATAAGAAAACAAATAATAATACCTAGGAACTCAAAATCTATTATTCCAAGATCAGCCCCCCTAGACAAACACGCATTTTTCGATCGACTACAAACGAATTCGACAATAACGCATAATTACACGGTACATGTAGGTAGATTGTCGTACGTACGGTTTGTCTACGGCCCACGGTCTCCTAAAGGGAGGAGGTACTAGTATGGTCTACCTAAAATAAAAAATGTACCTATGTATAGGTATTCATATATTTGTTCTGTTCCAACTGTGTTGTGAATGAGAATTATGTTTTGTTTTTGTGTACATTGTAACATGTAAAAGGCTCACGCCGTGGATGTATGTATAAATAAAATAAAAAGTAGATAAATATATAATATTTAGGGAAACAGTAGATTATATTTATATATTATATTCATTTAATCTACTGTTTACCTAAGTACTTGTATATTATTTATTATTTTATTAATTTAGATAAACTTTTCCCTTAATTTTTTTTATGTTTGCGGCGCGTTTTGCATGTATGTATGGTACACCACTAATATAATCAGTCTAGGTATAGGAAGAGGAACTGGGCAGTAAAAAAATAATAATTATCTAAATTCATTCATAAACAGGATTAAATATTCCTCGTAAATCCTTTGTTTAAACAATCAATTTCAAGAAGCAATAAACATTCCATTATGTTTCTGCCATTGACCGAGAATTAATACAAGTAAAACTAAGGAGTCAATTGTTTGACACAGGTACTATATACTTAGATAGTATTCTTTATACCAGCGGCTGTTTCTCCTCAGGAGCGTTGATGCGGTGCACTCCCTTAATATATTTAATAATTTATATTATTCATTTTATTTTTAATAATACGCAGTATTTGCAATTTACAACACATAGATAAGCATAAAACATACTTGTGACATACATTTGGACTATTAACACAGATCGAGTTAGTCCCAAATTAAGATATGAATATTGTATTATGGGTACTAACGTGATAATACACGTATACAATGCACCGAATACACATAGGTACATGTAACACCTAGACCCAGGATAGTTTTACACGAGATTATCTCTTTTTGAAGTTGAGTCATTGAAATTAAATGTTTTATTTATATGTATTTGTTAACTATAATAAAATGTGTAAACATTTTGATAAAAATAAAAAAAAAATGCCCTGCCCGGCAAATATAGATACACTAACAGTATTATGTAGTCGTCAACGAATATAAAAATAGGTAACATCTATATCAATATCGCGACATATCTAAAAGTGGTCTTTATGGGCTAACTGCGTGCAACCAACATTCAAGTTTCTTTGATATGAATGTATTTTTTATAATTCCATTGCACCCCACTAGTTTAACACAACAGCCGCCTATGCGCACTTCATGCACATGTTATATACTTGATAAAAGTTAATAATTATTGCTAATAATCTTCGTCTGAAATACTTCATTGTGAATGGTGCATTGTTTATTGTGACAACTTGTTAAAATTGTTACCTATCATAACAAGATGCACAAACTGTGTGTTGCTATTTAGATATATTTACAGCATCGGTCATCAGAAGCTCACCAGTTCGCAAGCTTTTCAGTTTTTTTTCTTGTACATTTTAGTATTTTGCGCATTCATGTTTTTGTATTCGAAGTTTGGTTCTTTTCTCCTTCCAACAGTCCTTTTGAGAGCACATGATAAAAATATCACTTA
Source organism: Athripsodes cinereus (assembly GCA_947579605.1). Lineage (NCBI taxonomy): Eukaryota > Metazoa > Arthropoda > Insecta > Trichoptera > Leptoceridae > Athripsodes > Athripsodes cinereus. Next base: position 17,303,633 of record OX388316.1, on the reverse strand, counting down.
TTCTTACAATGTTTTTAACATCCTGTATCAATGTATAAGAAGGACATCTAGGCCGTTTGAAATTTTGTAGATGAAAAAATAATTTCTTTTATGGCCATGTATCATTGGACAGTCTCACAACATGTCGCAACTAAGATTATCGTGCTTATAATTATTATTCCTAGCTTTATATTTACTTTCTTATAACAGAAAATATTAAAATTATTATCCTGAAGACGTTCAGCTAATTCTATATTATGTACAAATCTATCTAATCCATTACAGCATCTTGCACATGTGGAGTAGCCAGTGAACCAACTCCATATAATAAACATACAAGTTACCTTCTCCGTGTAAATAAAACATTTAGACTGACATATTTCCTCCTTGAATTTATATTATTTCTACCTGACTTTTACTGGACACTCGTAAACTTACAGAAGAGAGAAGATACCTAACCTATTCTTAGTTAGCGACTCTCTTATAATATTATGTACCCTTATGAATATTTTAGAAATTAATAAAGTAAGTTTGAAGATAAATAATCAATATTGTTATATATAGGCACAAGTAATAATTTTAAGTATGTACACAACTAAAAATATTTTGTTTTATAGGTACAAAGGTTCTAGAAGTACGTGCATATTATAGTATATCTTATTTATACCTACCTACTGAACAGGATTACTGAGAATAATGTTTGTTATTCTTAAGAAATTGGCCTGTCTATGTCAATACACACAAGACAGTCCTCTAATCGCTTGACTCATTACGAATCTATTGTTTCACCTGTTGTCAGTACGTCGGTTCTTAACTATATAAAAATGGTATATAATATTTTACAAGATTAACTTCTCTTTAAGGTAATATTATTTACAGCCACTTTATATTGTAAGAGATTAACAATGAAATAGTGGAAGAACTTTATTTAACTTTCGAGTAGGTACTTAAGTAGGAATACATACAATAAAACTATAATAACCAAATTACACAAGAGTACATAGGTCAAATGGAAAAGGCAACTAGAATATTTTTCTCTCGCCCCTATATCATGTATTTTTAATAGTTTTCTTCTTTTGAACCCCCTTCCGCTCACTCTTGGACGAAAGCTTTCTTCACCTTCTGTGTTATCTGATCCTAAGCCGTTCGCACTAAGCTAAAAACTTGTGCCGTGAAAGGGGAGTTTGCCGGCACCTGGGATCGAACCACGGACCCCTTGTTCTGAAGGCCGAGACTCCACCTCCAGGCTACCGACGAACTCATATTGTCTGTTCATCGCAACGAATGTCTTGTCGTATCGTAATCTTGTATAATCGTAAAGTTATTCCCCTGAAGCGTAGCATGATCGTAAAGTTATTCCCCAACCTTTCGACCAAGAAGTCTGGAATTCGAATCCTGCTGCCGATCTGTTCCTCGTTTCCAACATTAGCGCGATGTTTATTATGATTCTGTTTATGTTGACAAGAAAAATAAATAAAAACAGTATATTGTATTGTAAATCAAAATGTAATTAAATGCTGGTAGAGACGTCTGCTAATATCCTTTTGCTCCTTAATTACTTTTCTAATCAATAGTTTTGTATAGGAAATTAAGTGATTTACTAATTAATAAAATATTTCACAGACAAGCTGATTGTACAATTGACTAATTCTTCTGGTAAAAATATCGATCGATAACAGTGCATTTTTGTATGAAACTTTATCTATGTAGGTATACCTTCACGCCGTATCCCAAATGACATAGTAAGAAAGAACGGAACACCATGTAGATCTATCCTTACATACCTACTTCTTTTACTTCTTCTAGATTCATACAATTTCTCGTCGACTTCTCTTCCTTAATAAACGGCCGTCCATGAGAATTTGATTCATGTGATCAAGCCACGAGGTTCTCCGACGCCCGTGCTTCCTCACACCCCTTCTTTCCGTTATACAATTGAGTAGAATTAAAGTAAATGGAAGAGAATATAATGTTATTTTCCACAGTGATGAGAAAGTTTATCGCCATACGTGAGCGATCCTGATATTGTAAAGCATAAATGACACCTGTGCTTTTATGGATTATTTTCTTTTCATATTAAAAAACTTCATAATATAAAATAACGGTTGTTAAATTTTCACAATATTTTAGATATTCTCAGACAAATAATAAAATTTTAATAATTTACTTGGCACGCAGCAGTAGCACTTTGGATTAATTCTTTAATAATCAATAATCTGGATGTTTGCAGACTTTTTCTGTCTAATCCTTAAGTTGTCTGACGCCAGTGCTTATTAAGATAAAACACAAATGAATTAAGCTTAAAACACAAGAAAACAATGTAATTTAGTAATTAATAATGCATGCCGCCTCAGCTTTGTACGTAACGTGTACGGAACCTATTGATGTATTGATGTTAACATACGAAGCCCTTCCGGAAAGTGTTATAAATGATAAGGATAACTGTTAGTTCTAACACCTGTGTGTGGATGTCAAAGAAACTACTCTTAAATTCAACACGTTAAAAGCTTGTTATGGGCGGCTGTTGCAGGTAGCGATGCTGAATTCAACGAATCTAGGCTGAAATTCAGAGTAAACTTCTATGTTATCGGTTTTAAATATTATGAATTGTTTTAAAGGAAGTAAAGTTTTACGGAAGACTCATTAGAAATGCTTGCGAATTATAATTAAATATTTTGATTGTTGAAGTTTATCATTTTTGAGAAAATCGTAACAATTATCTATGTACGTACATACGCTTGCCTATCGTTTTTGGAAAAATATATTTTTTTAGCACTTTCTTAAAATGCTATTACAAAATTAATACGTTGTAAGAAAAGGAGTACCTACATTCAAATCATCTATATTGATGACAAGCGTATGTAACCCGGCATCGCTCGGGTTTAATTAAATAGAAAACCTTGCAAATACATGGGTTAAAACAACAAAATCTTATTGAAAAAAAAAACGGAGTAAGCACTTACGTGGATAAAAGAAGTAAAAAGCTCTTCCCAATGAGAAAACTTAATTTTTGACTCCCTACATGCCCATAGCTTAGTAACAATAAATAGGTAGGTACCTACATCATAAAAAGCATTGCAAATCTCTAAATGAAAAATCTTGAAGTTTGATACCTCACATGCCCATATTTAGGTAAAAAAAATAGGTAGGTACCTACATCGAAAAAAGTGCTGAAAAACTCTTCCCAATGAAAAATCATGAAGTTTGATACCTCACATGCTCATACTTAGGTAAAAAAAATAGGTAGGTACCTACATCGAAAAAAGTGCTGAAAAACTCTTCCCAATGAAAAATCATGAAGTTTGATACCTCACATGCCCATACTTAGGTAAAAAAAATAGGTAGGTACCTACATCGAAAAAAGTGCTGAAAAACTCTTCCCAATGAAAAATCATGAAGTTTGATACCTCACATGCCCATACTTAGATAAAAAAAATAGGTAGGTACCTACATCGAAAAAAGTGCTGAAAAACTCTTCCCAATGAAAAATCATGAAGTTTGATACCTCACATGCCCATATTTAGTTAAAAAAAATAGGTAGGTGCCAACATCGAAAAAAGTGCTAAAAACCTCTTCCCATTGAAAAATCTTGAAGTTTGACACCTCAGATGTTCACATTTATGTAAAAAAATAATAAGTAGGCACCTACATGGAAAAAAAAGTACTAACAACCTCGTCCCGATGAAAAAGCTTGAAGTTAAGAAATTCCACATATTGGTAGGTACCTACATGGAAAAAGTGCTAAAAACCTCTTCCAAATGAAAAATATGTGAGCTCGACACCTCGAAAGCTCATATTTTATTTAGAAAAATAGGCGGGTACCTACGTGCAAAAACTACTAAAAACCTCATCTTAATGTAAAAACTCGAAGATTGTCATCCCAAATTTCTATAAGAAAAAAAGGGTAAACATCCCTTTTCGTGAAAAAATTGTAGTCATCATAAAATATTATAATTGTCCACATTCGAATTTGTATTTTTGGTTTGCAGTGCATAAATGGGTATTTGCTATGAAATTAAAAAAAGTCAAGAATAAATTGTCATATAAGTATTTACTCTTTATTCCCAAAAAACCTTAAAAATGGATTATCTGCATCCTTCAATATTTCAGAATATTTTACTATCAAATATTTCATAATTTATGTAAAAAATATTAGGTGAAAATAAATAGGTTCCCACTCATTGAAAATCATTTAACATTGTTTATGGATTTTATAGGTAAAACTATTATTATTCTACAGTATAGTTTTCTATGGTTTCATAATGTCTTCCATTATGAAAATAGCCCAATATGTCAAAAATATGCAATTTTTATTCACGTAATTCAAGAGCTTTTCTCATTAGCAAACACGATATTTTATTACGAAAATAAACCCTAAATATTTAGTTTCAGAATTGTTGTATTTATTGTTACATCCATTTTGATATTAATTCAATACAATGAAAAATGTTTGACTGTGAATATTGCTATTTACTAAATCTTGCATTAATTTTACATACATTTTGTTGCTAATTTTGTGACATGGTCGCATTAAAATTAAAATATCTTTATCAATACGTAAGATATTTAAAATGTTTTTAGCCTTAAACCTGCCCAGAAGATGAGACCTTGTATAGAGTGTATTATTTTACTTCGGTCTTTCCTAATTTCCGAGTCCATTAAGGACATACGTACATACATACATACATACATACATACATACATACATACGAACGGACTCAAATATTTATGTGTGGATTGAGTCGTTACATACCTACTTTGGAATAATGGATATAAACTTTTCCTGTTTTGACACGTACAAGTGTCCATATTTAGTAACCATACAAAATCGTATTATTACCTACAAGTGTATAAATACATAATTTACAACAGGGTGCCACCACTCAATGACCAACTCGAAAATCTTTATTATGTATTATAGTATCAAAAGTAATCCTAGAATAAAGAACTCGAGTATGCGGAATAATGTAAGAATAAGAACCACTGTAGCATGTTACATACGATGCATAATCTCGGTGAGAAAAGAGCAAAATAACAAAACGGACTTGATAAAATGCACTTGACACTTTTCTATAACGGTATAGTAATAATAATATTCACTCAACATCCTTTCTTTACAAAATATTTAGACCCTTGGGATATGCTCAAGGTAGGATTTAAAATAACGTCATACAAATAATATTATGCATTTTTGTTGAAGAGTTTTCTTCAATCTGTGTGGCAATATTGTTATTTATTATCGTATCAGCCTTTTTGCAAATCTCTTTTTCTCTTCCATAAAAATAATAATATAATATTGTCTATTATGTATTTTTCTTTCTCGCATCCTAATTCCTAACACGGCTCCTTGTTTCGTTCCGATCATCCATAGAAATGATGTGACAGCTGTGCTAGAAATATTTATTAACAAATATAATCTCTAGGATTACGTGTTTTGTGAAAGAAGTGCGAATATGATTGTTTTACAACTTGGGTGAGTGGTTGCTACCACAATCATTTGCCGACGGTGATGTTATCTTATTTATATGTTATGTATAATATTACACTACCGTTACGTATGTAAGATTTACAGCATGAGCATGTAAGTGATAATTATAATATGGATCTATATTTTTATGTAAAGAATTTACTTCAGATTTCTGAGTATCTTACAGTTTCCTTTGAACATTATCATGTTTTATATATAAAAAAAGTGTTTATAATATTATACTTATATGATTTATTCTTTTGGCATAAATAATCATGAAATTTTGATACAATATTATAATATATGATGTATTTAATGAATTTGCACAAATACTTCTACTGTATTTTTTTTTAAGTAGCTGAATATAGTTTTTTCATAAATGTAAATATGTATGTAGGTACCACCCAAATATACATTTAGTAATTTTAATAGTCGATATGAATGTCATCGCCTCTCATCAGTAATCTCGGGCTTATTTTGAATCCTGATCCATTTTATTTTTAAAAAAGAGCGAGAAAGTTAAACCATCAAACGTTTGACTTGAGCAAATTAAATACAGAAGTATTTAATTCAATTACCTATGATAAAACGAAGTACCAAAAAATTAATATATTAGTTAATGGGTATATTAAAATTGTGATTTCTTCGTAATCAAAAATTGATTATCATTTGTATTATTTTATTTTTGAATAAAATTACCGATTAGAAGGAATTGGTTTTGAATGAAAAATTCTACGCAAATGTGATTTGCTGTCTATTGTGTGTTTGAATTTTCTACAACTATACTATACTATACTATACCCTCACGCCATGTCCCAAGTGGGGTAGGCAGAGAGAACGGAACGCCAAACAGATCTATCTTTACACACTTCCTTCGCTTCCTCCACATTCATACAGTTCCTCATACACGCACGTCGGTTCCTCTTACTCAACACGCGGCCGTCCTTGAGAATTTGATCCACGTGATCAAGCCACGTGGTTCTCGGACGCCCGCGTTTCCTCACACCCTTTCTTTCAGATAAGTATATCCTCTTTGTCATTCTTACCTCGTTCATTCGTTCAACATGCCCAAACCACCGTAGTTTATTCACGCGCATTCTGTCCACAACACTCTTCTTGCATCCGCTCATTCTTCTAATATCCTCATTCTTCACTCTATCACGCAGCGTTTTACCAACCATTCTTCTCAACGATCGCATCTCTACTGCATTTATTCCACTTTCGTCCTTCTTCAACCACGTCCATGTCTCGCTTGCATACGTAAGTGAAGGTACCAGAATGGTATTGTGCACCAGCATTTTAGCCATGTTCGACACATTGTCATTGCTGACAATGGGTCGAAGTGCACCGTTTACTCTAGCACCGGCCACTTTCCTTCTTTCAATGTCCCCATCGCATCTTCCATCCCTCGTAAACATACTTCCCAAATATACATACTCACTTACTTGCTCCAAACATTCGTCACCAACTTTAATCTCGCATAATTTTCTACAATGTTTTTATATATTATGATTGTATTGAGTATTTTGGTGTTATTTTAAAAATTGTTTGACAACTTTATTGTTTCACAATAAGCTCTCATGCCGTATAATAATGTATCAATAAATTACGAGATGAGGTGTTGGGATTCAAAATCATCATCATAAAAACATATTACAGTATAATGTTAGTGAAAGTAGTATGAAGCCTTGACACAATTTTATTGTTCTAAATGCAAAGATCCGTTATGTGAGGAATAAAACAATACAAAAAACTTCTATATTATATTCAATTCTTCAGATGTAGACCGATCGAGGGTGTAATAAAATATTGTAGAAATAAATAGATAAATAGGTACGTAAGTAAAAACAAAAAAATATTGTTTTCATTATTATTAACTTGAAGTTGTTTCGGAAAGCCTCCAATAATATTTTACAGCCTCCTTTTCACTGCATTCCTAAGGTGTGCTATTGTTCGCACAGTAGGAATTGTATGATTTTGTATAGACGACAATATTTTTTCTCTACTAGAATTGCATTGTTTGAACGAACACCTACGCACTATTGTTGTTCTTTTATTATTATCATTATGCTTATTTAATTTTAAAATTTTCTGCTCCTTAAGGTGCTGCATTTATTGCGTGTTTATTGTTTTTATATGCCTTGTTGAGATTTTACTGATATTGGAGTACCTACCTGTTTATCACACCTTGGTAGAGAGGTATTTCACGGCAAGTATCTAAGTATCAACATTCGCACTGCTAAGGTAGGTTCGTCAAATGGTCAAATGTTTTATTTTATTGATAGATTTAGATTAAAGTATTCTACGCAAATATGCAGAAAATAAATGTCATCATCATCGTGCCGCCTCCCTTTCTGAGAAAGCAGAAAGGATTGAGCGCCAGTTGCTCCAATTCTTGCATTAAATAAACGTTACTTTACATTATCATAATATTTTTCTCAATTAAACACGGAGATTGACAATGTCCTTTAAGACGAAAGACGTCTCCATATTTTTTTTTAAATTTCATTCACGGTTTCATTTTTCTCAAGGTATAGCATAGTATTTTATCAAAATACGAATGACAAAATACTTACTAAATATTATTAATTGTGTCGGTGCACACGTAGTAGAATTCCATAATTATGTAATTGAAACAAATGTTTCTTTCTACTATAGATTATTGAATCCGAGAGTGACGTCTTTCGACTTATCAGGTCATTATCAGGAGATTGCATAACTTGTAATAATGAATGCATAAATGTATTGACACAAATACAATTGGTTATTGATTATTTTTTTTATACATAGGGCACTAAAAATCTACATACAATAAACATAATAATATCTGGGTGTCCTGAACTATAAACTATATAATTGTTTACTTTTATAAAAATATGACTATTTCAGACAACGCCTTTAATATCGTATTCTGGGTGCTATTATTATTTATAGCATACTTATGTGGGACAGAATAATCTGTACCTACCTATAAAAATATTAACTTTATAATGTTGACACCTTGGACAAGTGGCTGTAAAACATTTTGCCACCTATGAGTTGCTTTGTCAAAGTAATTAAAAGAGAGGCTTCTTGACAATATTATTATTTACGTTAATATTTTATCGTTTTATTAGTAGCAAGTTTTACAGCACTTCAGATCTCTCTATTATATTATTATTTTGCAACTGTATAAAACAACTACCGGTGCAAGATGGCGTTCAAAATAAATATTTTTTTCCTTACTCTGTCAAATGAATTGTGCAGTGAGATGAAACGTTTGCCGGGCCACTCAGCTTCTTTATTATTATTTTTTTCTTCTATTGCATTGTTTTAATTTGAAAAGATATTTTTTGTCTAATTTTTGTAAATTGTAACACATTTGTGTTGAAAATTCTACCTTAAGACAATAAATAATATACTTATAGCTTTTAATTTTATTTATTGTATCTTTGTGTATTGTTTTTGAAAGTATTTTTCACTTGAATTGAATGCTTATTTGAAGGAATTATGATGACAAATTGTTTTATTGCTGAAGCACACTTCTCTTGTTATTGTATTGTTTTGTTTTCATTATTATTTTGTTTGTATCTTTTTATTTTTATAAAGCAAACTGATCGCGTAACTTGTTTTAGTTACAATAATATTGTATTATTTTCATGAATAATAATATGTATTTCTTTAAAATAAATGTCGCATCATGACATAATTATAGCATTGTATTAGAGATGAAGAAGAGCAATAATTGTTCTAGCAACAATCACATTCTGAACGGTTTTTATTTACTTAAATGACTTTTAAACTGTTATATTATTTTTTGTACATTATGTTATTTATCGACAAATGCTTAAACTGTACCACTTTGAATTTCACTCTATTCTTTAATTTTATTGCTAGTAATGCCATGATCAATGTCTCTGTGATACAGCAGGGAGGATGGTCTTTCTTCAATGATTCCGACGCAGACCCCTGAAAGGCTTTACTTCACAACACATCTACGGTAATAATGTAAGAGCGCTATGAAGGGAGAACGTTAGAGAAATAAATAACATGTTGTCGAAAGTTGATGGTAGAGATTTTATTTCCTGTCAGTTATTTCCTGAAGTATATTTTGAGGAATTGAATAACATTCGGTCTCAATTATTATCTACTCTTTTCAATACATATAAGTTTGTCTTGATTATAATACTATGATATTTTGATTGAGTATTATCCTTAATAATATTGAATTAAAACATTACCTAGTTCGCGTTTTCTTAGGTAGGTACTAGCAGTGTGGAGGAAAAATTCTTATTCTCTGTTAGGTGCCTATTTTCCATTAAACATCCTGCTATTTTTAATGTCAATTGATGACTTCAATAATATTATTTGTATACCTACCTACCTATCTAAAATACTCAGTCAATATTTCCAATGTCCTCTAGTTGATGATTTCATGAGGATCTCGTCTCATTGACACCGCTGCAGTTAGTCACAATAAGTTCTAATATTGATTTCAATATATGAACTCATTGTCAATATACCTATGACTTTTACTACAAGGATATTTTGCTGTTATTAATAACCACAAATCACGACTATTCTGTAATACGATGTGCAGAACGATTATTAAAACATTAAGACGGAATTTACCTATCTATCAGTATTTATGTAAAGAATCCTCGTATATGCTCTTGTTCTTAAATTCTCCTCTTGAGAGTACAGGGCGCGAACAAGTCTTTTTCAATCTGAATGATTTGTGCAATTGTGTTACTTTCTCTTATACAAGAATAGGTATTTTGGCGCATTTTGTAATGTTTCTAATAATTATACACATTTTAAAACATATTTTGTCACTGTTAAATATTTTACTTGAAATAATAAAATATTTTATTTAAAGAACAATAAAAATATCCACGATATGCTTTATACATAAGTAATTTTGACATGCAAAACAAGTCATTTTGAGGTACCTATGCATTTTTTGACCTGTTTAGGTATCTTGTAATCAATCAGCAGTTAGGCTCCTACCACTTTCGAAAGTTATTTTTTATATGAAATAATCGAGAAATAAAAATATTCGAACACTGTGGTAAATTCAAGGAGCTTATTTACCAAAAGAATTACGTAACATGTACAAGTAAATACGTCATTATTTTTTATTTAATCAGTCCGATATCTAGATAATAATACATAGTTGTTATCAGTCACGTAACACGGTTTCAACATTTTCCCTATATCATTATCATACACTGTAACGGTTCTCAGAATAAGGGCCGCACTTCTAATAACACATAATTAATCGATTCCCATTACTAACCACTTACCTATATTCCCTACGAACAAATCATCGTAATACGGTTAAACAAATTTAATAGATTACTTCGAATACGATGTACGATTCTTGGTATGGATAAATGATTAGGTATTGCGCTATATTTTGATGATAATCCAAATGTATGGGGAAATTTCAACGCTCGATTGGTCATTTATGTACCTACATATCGTCACATTGCGTCCTTGAGGAGTGGGCAAAGATAATTCATTAATTCTTTGCTTCCGAAGGGTTCATAATATCATTTCTCATAGAACCTTATGGGTTAAAGAAAAATAGCAACATAATGTTTATCACGATTCACTCGTAATCGGGTGGTTTTCCTAAAATATTTGAGAATTTCTAATCACTCCAAACCAAATATTTAAATATGCCTACAGATTTACTACCCGTTCTTGCTAGCTTGATTAAACAATATAGGTACTATATTCATTTGTTTATTTATTTATTTCTCAAAATTTCATCACGATGGTATCAGTAGCAATTTTATTTTAATAAATCAAGAGTTTGTGTTCATACTGTGAAAATCCATTTTTAATTTCCACTGTTTCATGTCATAGTGGAAATTAAACAGTGTTTAATGATATTTTTATTTTATAATTAATTTTATGTTACTGTGAAGTAAATGAATCGGTGTAACTTTTTATGGAAATTGTGAAGCATCAGTGTCATTTCCCTACTAAAGTGATTGGTTATTGCACGTCGAACAACTTATAATAAACCAAGAGATTTTTTTGTGGGTCAAATTTAGTGAAAAATATTTTCGTTCATACGTACAGTAGGTACATCAATCAATTATGCAATCGTTTCTACGGATGTGAAGTCGTGTTTAAAGGAACATGTGAATTTAGTGAAAAATATTTTCGTTCATACGTACAGTAGGTACATCAATCAATTATGCAATCGTTTCTACGGATGTGAAGTCGTGCTTAAAGGAACATGTGAATTTAGTGAAAAATATTTTCGTTCATACGTACAGTAGGTACATCAATCAATTATGCAATCGTTTCTACGGATGTGAAGTCGTGTTTAAAGGAACATGTGAATTTCTACACTTTGTGGTCATCCTTTACGTCGAATATTAAAATATCGTATTATTAGCATTGAATATAAATAAACTGAATAATATTTCATTGTTTCTGAGAAACAGATTTCTTGTATTGATATTTCTAGTCGCGTTTTTGATGGGTAAAACCAAAAGTAGAAAGACATCCATACTTGCGGTTAAAGTTTCAAAATAAAATTTCACCAAATATGCAAATTGTGTATACATTTTATCCAAGACTTCGTATATTGAATTATGATTAAAAGTTCATAATGTATCTATCTTGAAAAATCGTAAAAAAATATAACATGTTATTATTTTGTTATAGGTAATTAAGTTGTTTTCAGGGTTTTATAATGATCTTAAACTTCAACGACATTTAAATTTAAATCATGAAATACTCGTATTATAAGTAACGTTAGAGAAAAGATAAAAATTCGCAAATTAACAGAACATGGCTGATGTTTTGATATTTTTACAAATTTTCGACCAAATAAAATGGTTGGTTTTTGTTTCAATTAACTACCTTTGAAATTTGGTTAGGGAAAGCATTTCATTAGGTACATACTATTTATACGTTTTATAAAGTCACCTACAATATTTTAGATATATTTATAGTTGTTCTTAATGTACTGTGGAATCTCCATCAAAGAACAGTTTTAGTAAGTTTTCGAGCGTCATGTAAATGGTAGATATTCGTAAAATATCTTATAATATATTATGTGAACATCTTTTATATTCATTAATACCACTCATTGCCTCTTGGTACATAGAGGACCTTTATATTTATTTAATTCAGTTGTTCAAATACACTGAGAAAAATACTAACGAAATTTCACAACGAATCATTGGTATGTACCTACTATCAGATTAGGACCAGAGCCCGTAGACAATTTGTACTTAGCGATCGTCTACTGGCGAACTTTTCGACAATCTACCTACACGTACCGTATAATTATGCGTTATTGTTGCAGTTATTGACGAAAATTCGTTTGTAGGCGATCGCCAAGTACAAATTGTCTACGGGCTCAGAGATAGTACAAACGATTCATTAGTACGAATCTATAATATTAACTTTTCGCAAACAAATTGTTGGTAAATTTACCAACGACTTGTTTGCGATAGGTTAATATTATAGATTCGTACTAATGAATCGTTTGCACTATCTCTGGTCCAAATCTGATAGTACGTACCTGCCAATGATTCGTTGTGAGTATTTTTCTCAGTGTAGATGCCTTGATGGAATAGTAATAGTGAAAATTATGTAGTTCTTACGCTAATATGTTGTTAACTACTCATTGTTTAGAAATGTATTAATTTTTAGATGATTTGTCATTGAGTTTGATCTGATTGATAGAATTTATTTCCGCATGAGACATGCCTAATTTAAAATATAACTGTGAGCAAGATTATGTCATATCAATGCACGTAGGTACCTACAAGTAAAATTACTTATTGAAATTACTAAAAAATTCTTAGAAATAGATAAGAGACTTTCAAGATAAACAGGATTTATTATACGCAGTGCTGCTAATACGTCAATCATAAGTTAAACATACACATACAAGTGGGGTAGCCAGCGGACTAACTGCATGCAAATTATCTTCATAGTGCCAATACAAGTTAAGACATTCAGCATGGGAGATGTACCTCGTCGCTGAACTAAAGATCTTTAATTTCTAAATGTGTAAATTTGTTTTTTTTTTTGTAGTCCGTCATATTTTTTTGTTTAATATGTAAAAGGCTCAGGCAGTATATGATATTAAAAAATAAATAAAAAATGTCTCAAACGTGATGTATTGATTATAATACCTGATTTTACAGCACCCTCGAAAATTTATGGAAAAGAGTGGGAGAAGTATTGTTTTTTAGGGACTCCAGGGGATAAATTTGACATTGATGTCATAAGTTGAACATCGGTGCAAATGTGATACATACATATCTATTTATAATATTGTGTCATTGTACAAACTCAATCGGATATAGGAACAGGAAATATAATAAAATATTATGTTTATAACTAGAGTAAGTTTACTCGGTTTCACTCGGGTAATAAGAATCAAATTGACAAATAAACACGTAGATAATACAAGTATTTTCTTGGGAGTATTGGTAAAATGTGGAGAGTGTTATTTCAAAACTGGCATCGCCATAATGTACCGAAGTATTTTTGACAAGTTATTGCAAGACTATTTTTTTGTATATTTGAAAAAAAAATATTATCATATCATGACTTACTTAACCTAAACATTTATCATGTAATATTACGTGGTAGCATTTTTTTTAATATTTACAATTTAAAACTTATTTTAACACCCTCAATATTATGCTTGTATCAGTTATTATGAAGTTCTTAAGATTTTTGTAGTATGTACCTACATATATAATATGATTATTTATTTCATGTCAAGTATGTTTTATGATTTTGTTTTCCATTGTTTAAAAGCTTTTACGCCGTTTAATTCATTAATGATTAAATAAATAATATTTTTACGCAAATGCAAATTTGGGCATTAGACATTATGATATTTGATTTTATGGTATATGCATATTAAACACAATAAAATGAAAATAGAACGATAAAATCCTATACAAATATGATGACATATTGTTATATAAACTGTAATACGTATTCTGTTAAATCGTATTAAGGATGAGATCTTGTATAGAGGGTATTATTTTGATCTCTGGCATGGATAATTATGGTGTTCATAAAGGACATACCTACAAATATACAAGCATATTGAAATAATTTTTTGACAATTATTAAAAAAAATGTAAATGTGTAGGTGTTATGTTGAAGAATAGGTGCGGCCTAATTCAGTCACATTGTGTACACATTGATATTATTTGTATGTACCGTTATTAATAAATAATCAATTATTATAAATATTATTAGGTTCATATATTACCTATGATTAATCATACTATCAGATAAATACTATGTAAGTACTAAAGTGTCCGCATTGCCGTTGTCAGTTCGCATCCCTTCTGAGAATTCCTCACCTGTGATAAATCGATATAGTTTCAGAAGTCGTAGGTACATGAAGAAACTGAGAAAGTTTAGCGATATAAAGTAATTCTCGTTGTTTTTCTTATTGTTATTATTATTATTATTAGGTATAATAGATGTTTCATGGAACACTCGTATCAATAAAACGTGATATGAGAGTGCATATTATTATTATTATTATGTGTTTCACATATGTTTTGTTTACACCACCCCTATACAGAGGTCGCCCTTGAGAAAACTCGGAACACCCTTGAACTTGTAAGGGTAGGTCGATTGAACCAAGAGAAATTGGAACAACCTAATCAAATATCCTCAAACTTTTTTGTAACAATAATTAGATTTTTTATTTGTAGGTACCTATAATATTTTCCAAGGAAAAATCTGTTGAAAAAATGGGTTAGTTGGAAGATATCGCGCTTCTGCGATAAACTCGCCCATTGTACAAAATTTATATGTCTAGTTTTAATTCTTCCATGTTTATTTTCTTAGTTGATTTTATTTGTGCAATAAAGATTCTTATTATTAAATAAGTTTGGAAGTGTGATAGCTTTATAATTATGAAAATATTTTTAACAATATCACCCTCTCCTCATTACGCGAATAATCACAAGTAAGAGATTAATAGATCCTTCCATGTAATATATTCTCTAAATAATATTATTATGTTTACCAAAGAACTATTGATTTTTTCTAAGAAAATAAATAAATAATGGTGGAACGTTTGAGAAGCGTATTAAAATGGCGTCTAGACAGTTTGTAATGCTCGCATTCAGAGCAAACTTTCCCCCGTTTCATATAGTGAACTGTTCGGCTCGAGTCATAACATCTATGTAGTAGGTACCGTTATTCGGCCACGCGCTTTTCCCGGAAGCGTAGCATATCCATAACTCTACGTGTACGTGAGTACTAACAAAGGCACCCTGTATATCTACTTATTTATTATATATACTTTTTTCTTCTATACCTAAGATGCCTCCCTCTCTCTACCACACCAACTGAGAAACCACCCTCTGCTTTTCCCATATCTACCCACGCTACGTGTATAGTGAATCACATTTTGGCGTGCAAACAATTTATTTTCTTTAGCCATTTGAACTTTCGCGCCCTTTACTGCTTTCGTTTTATTATATGGTATGTAGTTTATTGTTTGTTGACATCATCGTGTACAGCTGATCTGTCGGACATATTTTTCTCTGAGGAATAATCTAGAATAGTGAGTAAGAATTTTAACCAAAATGTTATCACAGAAAGCTTCGATAACTGTATTACTCATTGGGTGTGAGCCCGCGTAATACACATTTGCTTTTTCTTAAGTATATTCTTTAATAAATTACATCTTTAATTTAGATTATTTTCTAATCAAATTATCGGATAATCATAGCTTTAGTAACCATATCCCTAAGACTGTTTACAATTTGTGACCTTAAAAATAAGATAGTCGGTAGATTATTTCTTGAGTTATCATTGTAATTAGCTAGTTTATCTATCTAATTAATTATTTAAAATAAAATTATAAATAAGTCTCCATTTTCGCCAGTAAGGTTCTCCAATAAAAAAAAAATGAAAATTGGTAACACTGATGTGGCAGTGTAGGTACTAATGAAAGGGGTTTGTCTCTTGTCTACGCATTCAGGGAAATGTTAGAGTCGATGAAGAAGAAAATCCAAAGCACCCTTAAATAAATTACTACATTCCGTCAATCGATATGATCTACAACAGTGGGAATTTCATTAACAACACCCACGATACCTTTAATAACATCCGCCTAAAACATTCAAAACTGTTTTATCTCGTACTGAACATGTGTTGAAGAAGTATATACATACCTAATATAAAAATAGATATTTCTACATATAGTATATTTTGTTATTTGTTTGCATTATTACTTCACTAAAAAATATGTTTCTTACGTCACAATTACACGCCTCCCTGAACAAATTGACGACATCAACGCTACTACTGATTTCATATAACAGCTGTAGGTATATTATGGGTGTTTATATACCTACTGTATCAGTATCCACACATATCACGAATGCTTCATCAGTATCTACACATATAGCATTGTATGTATTTATTTAGTCGACACATAAGAATAACATGTCGTATTATAAATAGATATTACCTACATTTAGGTACTTATTTGCCGACTTATCTACTACCAATATCTAATAATCATTGTACGGTACATAAATACATCATCAATGGTACATAGGTACATCCGATATTTTTATGATGTGTGAACAATTGCCATATATGGATATTGTATCTGTCTTGTCATTTAAGAAATCCCAGGTCTGGTTGTGGAACAACTTGTATCTATAAAGGATATTATAACACTGTAAATTATATTAAACACCTATATCCTAAAATTTTAACATATGGGACGGATTCTTTAAAACTTCAACCACGAGAAGGAAGTTTAATTTTTATGATTTCACTTAAAGTTGGCAGTGAACCGGAGAAAGTTTAAAATCTTAGAAAAGTTTGTAAACAAGACTTTCGATAGATACTTTATAGTATTAATATTTTCATAATATGCCGACGATGGTTAAAAGAAAACTTTTTTGGTTCATAAAATATTTGATACTCATTCATAACATAACACACTATTATTTTATATAACAAAATAACAACGATGTCAGAACATTAGAAATGTAGGGAAATAAGTAGTGGAGTTGTCGCTGAATCGTTCGAGGAACTTTGTTTATCCTCTGTGCTTTCGAGACGAGTGCTGGAGGTTGAACTGAATATAAAGTTGGAATAATTTTACAAACACCAGT
This sequence comes from Athripsodes cinereus, assembly GCA_947579605.1. NCBI lineage: Eukaryota > Metazoa > Arthropoda > Insecta > Trichoptera > Leptoceridae > Athripsodes > Athripsodes cinereus. Next base: position 17,286,053 of record OX388316.1, on the reverse strand, counting down.
GATTGATCACGGTATTATATTTTGTAATGTAATGTAAGAATAAATGTGGTAAAAAAAAAATCTCTCTCGATATTACTTAGACAACTATTAATTATAAGCAGTGTTAAGTATATTATGAGCGACAAATTCAATTCGAATTAATTACATCATGAGGGTTCTCCCATGCAATATAGGTGATCAAAAGTTTGCGTCATTGCAACGAATTTACGGCTAAATGTAACGCGTCACAAGGAAAATTCACACCGTCGAGTTTCTTTCACTTAAGATGGTTACATAGAGCCAATTCTTTGCGTTAAATTTATTATCTGTCCTTAAAACAATTAAATTACTTTATCCCATGTGGAAAATAAACTGTGGAGTCCCGCTAAAGAATTGATCTCCCACTCTTTTTTGTAAATTTCGAGTGTCATATAAAAGGTAGGTGTTCGCTAAATCTCACGCATAAGATAATTAATATCTACAATTCAGCGAGTTCCTGTCGTGACTGCCTTATTTTTTTATCAGTATGGAGAGGACAATCTGCATTCGTCCGCTGTGATGGTATTGTAGTAGAGTAGGTATTACTAAAAGTACACTCCAACTGTAACTCTTAAAATGATCTGTGAATTAAAAAATGAAAGGAAAAATGGGTAGATAAATCAGATGTATGCATAAGGATTGGAGATGGTTGAAAAGATACGAAGATGAAGCGGTGCTATTAAAGTAAATATAATAGGTAGTTATATTAAGAATTATACTAACTTGTGCATGTTCAAAGAGCAAGTCAAACAGTTACTTACCTAAGTAGGTACAGTAAAATATTTCATATTTCTTTGTAATTGTTTGGTTAAACTTATTTACTTGTTCAATTTATTTAACAGAACTTTAAAAACAATACATAGTAGGTACAAAATATTTAGATGATATATATGAAATTACGAAATCAAGTTAAACCACAAAAATATGTCATAAAATTAATTTAATTCAACAAAAAATCGCAAATCTTCACAGACAGCAGATACGTATTGCTGGTATATCTGTGCTGTGGACTTATCAATTTGTTCTTCAGTAGGTACATTTATATTTTATCTTTATAATAGGTATATTTTCTTAATTTGTCTTTGAATTTACTCCGATGTACCTCATTTTGGTTATTTTCATCGGTGTTAGTTGATTCAAATAATAATGCGATAGATCACAGTTTTAAATTCTTCCGTAATACGAGATGAATCACGTCAATTTAATCAAATATATACATAATACAGGAGAGGTATAATTTATTGAAGTGTAAGAAAAAGTCAACAACATTGCATTTCTCAATGGTTTGCTTTCGTCACAATATCACATCCTCGAGTATATAACGTATTACTGTATAATAATTACATCTATCTTTATTATTTAATGAATTGTACAATGAAGATAAAATTACTTTCTATGTAATATGCACACATACCTACTGTGAATCCCTAGGCCACCCGACATAATTATGGGAGAAAAGCATTGAAACTTCAAAAATCATCCTGAATAGAATTCTAATTATTACTATTGTAAGAACTGTTATTCTTCTTTATATTGTTTTTTTTTTATATTATTGTCTAATGTGGTAGCTTTTTTTATCATTTTACTATTCTTTTATTTAAATCTGACAACCTTATGGGCTTCAAACTTAATATGAATTTTTAATTTGTGTGCACTTATAAATAGGGCGATATATTGATACCATTTTTTTGTTTGCATTGTTTGTTTTTATGCATATATATTGTCTGTAGTGTGCTGTTGATGTGAAATAAATAAATAAATAAATAAAGGATTAGTATACCATTTGGAAGACGCCTAATACCTATGTTAAAAAATAGCTGAAAGCTTGCTTCTATAAAATTATATATTATTAAGCATCCTGTGTACATTGTAAAAAAAACGGTTTGTCACCAAGTTTCTACTCAAATATTCTAATCAAAATGCGGATAATTTTGGCGCTCACTTTTTTTTAGTTAAAAATTCTTTACGGTTAATTAGATTTAAATAAATTGGCGCATACCTACATTATTTTTATCTATGTGTTTAATAACAATGCTGACATTTTATTTGATTTAAATTTATATTTTAGCTCAATATGGTTGGCATATACTTAAAATCGACATTTTATTTTCCTTTTCACCATAATATATTTGTGTCATCATTATGATTTATTTCCGTCAAACAATGTTTGAATCAGATTTATTATAAAAATGTATCATTAATAAGTAGATATATAAATAATATTATAGGCATAGAAATATCAGATATGCTTGGCAAACAAACAATAAACTTCTGGTTTCCTTTGACGCACGTCAAAATCGAAGTTATCGACATCCTATCTGTATTAGACCCGTCGTAGTATTAATCACAGTTTTTAAAAATAGATCTTACTCTATGCTTTGTTTTTCGTGTGCATTTATTTTTAGAAGTTTAAACTAAAAATAGATGCTACTCTACATTCATGTAAATATCTATGTCGAAGTTTGTTAATGTGAAAATAATGCATGTCTATTTTTAGTGTTGGGCTTGATATCAATTTATTTGTAGGAATTTGATGAGAGCTTCCGTTAGTGAGACGCCGTTTTTATATTATGAATTTTTAAAAATGAGTATCAATATATTGTTAGAAAATAAGATATTTAATGTTGGATATTCAAATTAATCAAATAGTTTGTATTGTGTCCGTATTTGATGATTTTACATATTGAATGCCTAAATTCGGAAAAGTGCTCATTTCAAATATTATTCTCTCTCTCTCTGGTTTCAATCCTGGGATTGGTTTGCAGCAATTATCTCTTTAATTCTTCTCCTCCACTCCTCCCTGTCTTGTGCGGTTCTTTTGAATTCTGCATTTATGATGAGCAGCGCATGTCCACCAGCAGGTCCTCCAGGTACTCTCGGCGTGGGCGTCCCCTAGAGTTTGTCCCCTCGGTCATACCCTCCATTACGGCATGCAAGAGGCCTTCTTGTCGTATTACATGGCCGATCCACCTTGCACGCCTTTCTGACAAAATCTTGAGCAGGTGCCTTCCTCCTTCGATTCTTTGAAGAACTTCTTCGTTTGTGATGTGGTCTCTCCAGGAAATTCCTAATAGTCTTCTATAGGTCCACATCTCAAACGCCTCTAGTCTTCGTTTATCTCTTTCAGATAGGCACCATGTCTCGCAGCCGTACATCAGGATACTCCATACATAGGTCTTGATGAGGAGTATTCTCAGTCTCAGTCTCAGGTCTATATGGTGGGTATAAACAACGTTAATTATTTATTTATTCTTTTTGCACAACATTGTTATATTAAAATATTAAGTAAGACAATACAAAGTTTGAAATTTAAAATACTATGACGATACTCTCCCCAAAGCACGAGCTATGCTCAATTTTGGGGAGTAATTGTATTAGAAAAATAAATGTATTGTGTTTTTTGTTCGATTATTGTAAAATGATATTGTGTTTAATAAACTATTATTATTATTATTATTATTATTATTATTATATACAGAGGCGATATTATCACTACGAAGTGATTTCTTCCATCTAACCATGATATACTGACATATACCTAATTAAAGCAAATATACACATAGGTATATATGTAATTCTATTAATAATAAATAATGGTATAATTCTTAACGCTTACTGAAACATTTTGTTCATTAGAAATACAATTATCTACAAAAGTCTACTTACTTTAATGTTATATTAGTGTACCTACAGTAGCTAATACAATAAATAAAGAATATAATAATATAAGGTTTTTCATTTTATTTTCATTATCGATATACCTACTAATCAACATTTTCATCGTTTGACATTGATTAAAAGTTTAATTTATTAAAATCAATGCCGAAACAATAAAATTGTATTAAAATAGCACAGCTTCTAAGTTTTTGCATATTAAATATTGCTCACTCTTAAAATATTGTTGCTCATACAAACATTTTGAATGAATAATAATAATAATAATCTTTATTCAAATAATATCCAGTTTACACTTTTATAAAAACATGCTTAGTAACATTTAACACAATCAATAATTATTTTTTTACCACACTAGCCATAGGGTTAATGTTAATCAATCTGCATTTGTGTGACACAGTTGCCATTCAGGAGGCAACTGAAGATACCGCTATTTCTACAGAGCTTTCCGTGCCCTAGATACTGTATTAAATGGCGCCTAAGAAATCATTCATCATCATCATTGTTGTTGTTATACAAAATTATTTATTTTTAATTCCATACTTTTTGTTTCGTGAATGACCTAGGTATTAAGATTAAAATATAAGAATTTAGATATTATCTTTTTATGAAGAAAAAAATACTATTGTTTTTATTAATTTATCAACTTAAATACACATCTAATAGGTATCTATAAAAAAATGTACAATTTACAATTATTGTAATACTTATGAAACATTCGCTTTGGTCTCCTGGTAAAGAATGAGCCTCCCGCTCTTTTCTGTAAATTTCCGAGTGTCCTATAAAAGGCAGATGTTCGTTAAATCTCGTGTATAAGACAATTAACATCTACGAGTCAGTGATTTCATACCACCCATCCTAAATGGCTTATTTTTTATCGGCACGGAGAAGACAACCTATATGTTATATATTATTCAGTCAGTTTGCTGGTTAAATAGTATAGTAGTGGGTAAAATACTCTAAAGCAGACATGCAACATTATTACTAAGTGGATAAATTAGTGCATACAATTTTTTTTAATGGAGAAAAAAGATTGAACAATAATTATCGGTTCAAACACAATAGAATTATCATTATTCTTAAATTAAAAATAATTTTTCCACTTATCGAACATTTACACTTATGCAAAAAGATTGAGAATATTTTTTCTTAATTTTCTCCGCATTTATTAATCGTTTTGGTTTAAATGTGTAAAAAAATAATTAAAATCTATACCTATAAATTTATTTATTTCCCGGGCAGTTCTCCATTATTGAGCATTGAAATATAAACATGGTATCAGGTAAGATAAATCCATTAATTTGACAAATTTAATACATGGAAATAAATAAAATAATTGCGATTTTTTTTAAATATCAAAGTCTCCTGTAGTTTAAATAAACGTGTTTATCATACCTACGCATTAAAAAAAACGAGTCAAATGTGTATTTTAAGAATTTATTTTTAATTCGAGTTTCAACAGTTCAGATAAATCCCTAAAATGATTTTATATCGCCCACTTTCATTTAGTTATTTTTATTTATCAATAATTAATTTGAATGTTATGGAGTAAAATTAACGGTATTGGTTTCCGTCATAATGAACAGTAAATATACGTGTTACAAGATGTAAAGGTAAACCGAATTGATAAGTTCTCGCCATCTTTCAAGTTCTGTGAAAGCGTAAACTCTCTATGAATGAAATTGTAGCTCCACCCACAAGCTCCCTATTGGCTCGTAAAGGAAATCCCACAAAAGAAACTCGTCAACCGACACGTGGTCAACATGGGGGGGAAGAGTGACGGCGTGTTTGGTATAATGCCCCGTGTGCCGGTGCGATTTACACTCAGTTGACGTCTAGCCACCGATAGAGTAATAGGCGCGAGCGTCGCACCTCATCGTCTTATAACAAATATTAGATTTTTCAAAATAAATACATCGGTATTTTAAACCGAAGTGAACTGTGACTTTATTATTACTTTTTTGTGAAATTATTGAACCAGTATTGAGAAAAAGTTATATTAGACATTCAGGATATTTTTTATATTTGCGCAGAACATTTTTAAATATTCGTGTTTCGTTTTTTGAAAATTTGATCTAAAGTGCATCGAGATGAGTTGTTTAGTGTACGAAGGAGATCCGCCGCTGTGCGAGGGGTGCATTGGTTGTACTTACGCCCACCCTCCGGGGATGTTGTGCAGAGAGCAGAGGACCGCCCTCACTACGAGGGTGCGTTGTGAATCCAAGAGGGACATGGGACAAGTGACTATGCGCCTTCAAAACCTTTCTAGTCTTATGAGCCCTTATCAAAGGGTCTCGGATGAGAGATGTAAATCTCCTTCCTCGTGCTGTGATAGAACTTCACCTTTTTCTTACTCATCTCACCTTTATTTAGCATCTTTTCCGTCTTCTGGACATTCTTGCGCTAGCAGCACGTTAATAAGTAGTGACAATGTTGTGGACAATAATAGTAATGAATTAAGAACCGCCGTGAATTTGCCAAGTGATGTCGAGAGCAAGTGCTGTCGAGCAGCTTCAAGCAGAAGAAGGAGGAGTTGTAGTTTAATTGTTCCAAGTAAGTTTGTTGTTATATTATTCAGTTTTAGGTAGGTACATTGCACAAACAGTATTTTTCTGCAGAGTATCGAGATAAAGGCGTTTTGGTTTTTATCTCTTTTTGAAATTTATTAACTAATATTTTAATGAATATTGAGTATAATTAATTATCATAGAATAACTATTTCTTCGTAATATGTATGTTCATAAATATTTATCTTTGCGTAGTTAATCCAATTTCCGTAGTATTGTTTGCAAGCCGTGTATTATTTTGCTTCAGAATTAGTATAATAAAATAATGCATACATATAATAATGTTTGTTTGATGTATAGTTAGTAAACGTAATAAGTCAAACAACGATTACTACTGAAAATGTAACAAACCTGAAAAATGACGTAATTCAGAAGAAACATCAACGCGCGGACAGTCTAGATTCAAATCAGTATCACTGGTTGGTTTCTACGTAAATGGTAGTAAAAAGGTTTATTTATTGTTGATAGCAAAAAGATCGTATTAAATGGATACTTATTAGAATTTTTATATCCCAACTAGTTAAATGAATTGTAAAAGATTTATATGTCATTTTTTCCCCATTGACATTTTGTGTCCATCATATCGTCGAGTCTTTGCATAGAATAGCACAATATAAATTGTAATAGGTACAAAGGTTTATTTTTTTTTCTTCCGCCGCCTTGAAGGATCCGCCGTTGATCGTTGGGTAACTGGATATCTAGTCGTCATTCAACAGCGAATATTCCGAATTCTCATCTCGTGGTAAATTGTCTTGTTTTTGCACCGAGTCGATGTTATTATGATGCCGACTAGATGCGTCCATTAAAGGTAGGTACTATTGTACCTGCGACTCATTCTACCACCCCGTGTATGCAATTCTGCACGCCTCTGCAATGAGTTACAGCAATGTCTTAACGAGATTTAGTGCCTTCTTCTCACGATGGATATGATGACCACCTTCCTTGGCGGTCTGCTAGGGTCTTTAGAGCATAACAAGGGATAATTTAGTATTATTTTTTACACAGCATAAATAAATAACTTCCAAGGTGTCAAGTGGAAGCAATAAAATATTTTACTACATCCAGCATCCTTTGCTTTACCTGTCATTTTATTAAATTTTACATCTTTCTATAATATAAAGTACCTGTGATTCTATTTATTTTCTCTATCTATCACTAATGTATCCTTGTGGATTGGTATCTAATTATATAAGAAAGCCAATTTCACCGTTTATAATTGCCGTCATTTTCTCTGTGACATTATTAATATCGTCATTGGATTTTTTTGTAAATATAACGATTTAAATCGAATACCGGGAAATATTTGAAGCAGTAGTAGCCTCTATGAAATGACACGTTGGTATTTCTTTTTAAAATCGAACCGCACAGCAGAATTATGTCGACAATTAATGTTGATCATTAAATTAATTACATTCTGCGAGATTTAAGACATCGGTATCTCACGTATGATACATTGCTTCGATTGCTCCGTGATGCATGATAGATATAATGTTGAAAAAAGTTCCAGTTTCAATTACCTTTTCCGGGAACGTAATGTACCTTGTATAAAATACCAGTAAGTACATAGGTACCTACATTGTAAAATATGTAAGTACCAACATGCAACTGTACACATAAGTACCTATATCAAATGTACCTACTGTCTGACTACTTAAGTACTGCTGGCATCAAAAAGCTTTCATATTAAAATGTATCTACGCACACGTGAGTTACTGATTAAATATGAAAGCGGACTGAAACCTTAAATAATATTTAGTTAGTTTAATTTTTTGTACCAAGATACCTAATAGGCTTTGTTTTATAGTCAGTTTTGATGCTTGTCTCCAGACTAGGACGCATAGTTAAAGTCGAGTTATCCTACCTTGAGATGAAATGGTATTGTAATTGCTTGTCATATCAAAATTCTTCACATTCCAATTATACAACTAGAATATCTCTTATTATGTTGAAGAAATGAATTATATACCGGCTAATGTCATTAGAAAACATTTTAATTAGGATTTTATCTTTATAATGTATAATTATTATTAACGTACGCGGTAACTACATAGGGATAATTTCTGTAACGACAACAGTTAAAAAAAAGTGGAAATATGTAGACTATCCGTCAAAGATAATACTTAGTTGAAGAGTAAAAAGAAAGCTTATATCATTAATACGTGTAGATTTGTGTATGGAGGAACATTGCAATATTTTCATAAAACGCACATAGCAAATTTTCAATACGTACGTTGATAAAGTTTATATATTACATTTTTGCAGTTCGTATAATGTTTTCTTCTTTATATCCTCTCGTTTGCGAGTGATTGAGGAGCTTAACCTTTGATGTCTTTGTATTATGATTACAATATTATAGATTGTGTTTAGTTAGATGATAATGATAATAAATATGGATAATTTATGAGACAATCTCATTATCCAACATCTCCGTATCAAATTGAAATTATCCACTTGGAACATCAATCTTTTATGCAATTATATTATCTACATATATAAGATCCTTGATATAGAATCAGGAAGTTTTTGCTTGAATCAATAAAGATGTAAAATAAAAAAAATTCAGTAGAATGAAGTAGTGAATTTAGTAGTTATTACTATGTCAACGAATTACCTGTTAATAGATGGCTTTTTATTGAAAACACAAAATAATATGTCAAATATACATTCTACAGATAAATATTTTTTGATGTTCATGTAAGAACCACACAGGAGGTCCATTTTTTTACATTCTAATTCATTTTATTGTCTTGAAGACCATCCGAGTGTCTCTTAAAAATCGCAAACAATGCATCTGGTATATATTATATTATATTTAGGAAGGTATTCATTATTATATAAAATATAATATTAAATAGGCACCATTGGTTCATACAATTTTACGAGCGTTGTGTTATTGTTGGTTTGATAATAAAACACAAATCATCAACATTTAAAAGAACGTGTTTGTGATCACTTCATTGTTATACCTAATAATATTGTAATGTCGTTATTATTATTATAACCTACCTGTTGATGTTTATTATCTTCTTTGATGATTGTGATTATGTTCATTCATCTCACATAATATTATATTTACCAACCTGATATTCATAAAACACTAATACTTTTATTAAACTAAAATACACTTCTACGGTTGCTTTACATAAGTACTTTTTGTACAATATTCGTACCATGCTAATTCATTTCATTTTCATATTAATTTGTGAACGAGAATTATACTGCATTATCATCTACTTTGGTTTATTTTTTAATATCTTCTCTATTAGTGATTATTAATAACTATTATTTATTAGTTATTTACTCATACAAAACTGGAGTATTCAACAATGTTTTTGTTTTCATTTTGTCATATTTTATTTCCACAGGTTTACGTAAAAATGACAAATATATAAAACAATGTTTGCTTGTTTGTCTTTCATCTCGCCTCCGACTGACCCTACCTACATCAAGCGTCCTGTTAAACGTTATAGGTATACATGGTGTATTATGAATATTGTTTTAATCTTATTTTTTTCGTTTGTTAGAATGGTAGATATAAGATTTCGGCACCTTACAGAGTAAATTTACTTTTTTAGGACGGGACATGTTAGATATATCTCTTGATTCATAATTGAATGAACAAATTTTGACTTATCTCAACAAATCTCTTGGGAATGTCTACACGTAAAAACTTTAAATAATATGTTTTTTTTTATATAAATAAAATAACTTTTTTATCTTCTCGTTGTTTCGAATTTAAATCTCACATATACACATTATGTTAAAGAGTACGTACGTGCTCTTCCTCTTTTATTGGACTGTGACGGAAATATTGGAATATTCAGAGGATGACATCTTAAAAATACCATAGAACTACCTATACCTTGATTTTTAAATACGACTACTACATTTTATTGTTTGATAATTTACATCCTGTTCCATGTTTCCTCTCGCCCTATATCAAACTGCATATAGCAAACATCCTCTCTGAACCACAAAACATGGCATTCATGATGTGTGGCATATGTCTCGTAACTTAATCAATATGTTGACTAGGAGAAATTTTATAAATAGGACCTACAAAAAACTTTACGTTCACAATATTATGGAAAACCAATTCCTTTTGTGAACTGTAGAAGCGAAAATTCTTACACATTTTTCACATTGATTTCAATACTATAACAATTGAATCTTATGTACAGAAACTTAGAATTATAGCTATGTAAGTGTTTCATAAAATTTTATTCATTGAATAGAATCTCGAATAACAGACGTTATCAAAATAACAATGTTAACAAGTCAATCATCATAGCTACACAATCATATTATTAACATTATGTAATAAATAAATAAATGTACACAATTTTTTATACTTGTTTGACTTCCCTTCGATCTAGAGTTAGATGATCGACTATTTGAAGAGTTATTATTATTGTTGTGATACCTACATATGTTTTTTAATACGTTTATTATTATTAATTGTCCAAACAACGGTGACTATGTGTATAATAATAAAAAAGGTACAATAAAAATACAAACACGAAGAAATACTACATGTTATAATGTTGTGTCTACGCAATACAAATATTGGACATACTGCAGTCAGTCGCGGCTAGGCGGTGAATCCTTTTTTTTTTACTGTTTTACTTGTTTATGGATTCTTGTTCAAAGTGTTGACCGCCTGTTGATTTGTTTTACACCATATAATGAGACGATTAGACCCTCTGGTCCGCGGACGCTGGTATCGCAGGGTTCACAAAAATACGTATATTTTTTTAAAAATATCTCTCTCTTTCTGTCGACGTATATCTATAATCACAGCATATGCTATAAACGTGGTAGCCAGCAGACCAACTGCGTGTAAATAACATCCCCTCCGGTCCAATTAAAAATTAATGTATTCAGGATAGATATCATATTGGTTTATTGATACATTGATCACAATACATAAAATATTATTGAGTAATGAATTGAAATTAAATACAACGCTATTAAAGGCAATGTCTTCGATATCTTCCAACTAACCCAGATTTATGGTAGGTAAATTTCGCCGTTGCTATAATATTATTAATTGCTCTTTACCGGACACTCGAAAAAATGTAAAAAAGGGTGTGAGACTTAATCAAAATATACGGCAAATATTATAAATATATTTTGCAACGTTTATTTAAAGTCATACTTATTTTTTTAATTAATTACACTAAATGTGACAAGTGACGAGTAGGTACCTACTTATCATATTAGGTATTATTGTTATTTTAAACATTGGCAATGCACCCAAATTTGCAATCTTAGGACGATTTTACACAAAATTATTATTTGTTTTTTTTTAATATTTTCTTAAATTTCGATATCTTAAAATAACAACCTTGAATACATCGCCATTGATTATAAACCTTCGGCAGTGGCGCTAATTACACCCGCTACACTTTTTAAATCTCAACGATGTGATAACTTAATTGGTTTCGAACATAACGCGTCTCAAATTCACGTTGTTTCATAAATATTCTACACCTCTTTTATTTGTATTGGTTATTGGTTTGTTTATACGACTAATTTAAACGGCTTCGATAATTATATGTATTAGGTTTATATTATATAAGTAATTAACTATCAACATATGGATGCTGATGGCTGTCCTGTTTTTGTTATTAATTTTATTACACTACCTATATTTATTAAAAATTCTTCTATTTTCTTATTTCTTTCAGAGCTTAGTAAGGCCTTCGTCTGGTTGAGTCTCCTGTGTTTGATGTATCCTGCTTGCATAAAAGGATCACCAGTCGACCGGTCGGGAGGATTTTCTAAGAGGGCTTCTTCTCCATCACTAAAGAACATGGATGAAAATGGTGTGCCATTATGGGTCAATCCTTGTGGGGTCACAGAAGATGATAGTTCCATACCCGAGGTAAGGAGATTCACTTTAGTACCTATTTTAACGTATTTAACTTCATTATCAAATTCCATGATATAAGAATGGTATTTTTTTATATTTGACAGGTATTTGTATTTTGTTTTTCTTCTCATTTTCAGTTAGTTGATTTACCTGCCGTCAGTGATGATGAACTTTTGAATCAAATCATCATTCAAACAAGCATCGCTAAGGATGACGCATTCAACAATCTGAAATCTTATGTAAGTATCCGAGTATTTTTTTTTTTAGAAATTATGCAGTTAGTACCTATACTAACATAGAATAGATCATATTATCGTCGCGAACGAGATACCACTAGACAGACGATTACCTAAAAGATGAAAGGACAGCTGGTCCTCAGCGTCATAGGAGAAGCCTGATTCCGAATAAATTGATTAATTAGATACCTACATCAAGCAGAAAAATAAGAAATATTATCATTTTAGATCCGATACGTTTCCCGCCAAAATACTTAGAATTTTTGTATGCGTATGTGGGCGTGACGAGCGATATTGAACATCTAATGTGTGTTTTTATTCAGTAAAATTATTTTTGCGCGACTGTGGGATAGCGATATACAAAATACGGTGCATCTGAGTAAGACGCGATATCAATTATACGAGTAAATAAGTTGAGTATCGATTACTGTTTGTTGGCAAGGTGCGATGTATAGAAGTGTACTCTCGTAGTGTTTCATTCATAAAACGGTTTTACTCGAGGACGTAGGAGGAATCCAGCTCTCAAAACGCACAATGGGTTTCCTATACAAATGTTGATTGAATAAAATCGCGGTTAATTTGCGTGCGTCTTACTTATTGTCTCTTTCATTCCGAGTATCATGGGTGAGAAGTTTGATTGTTCCTGTCTCTTTTTATCGGATGGATTACCGAAGAATATTATATCTCACAGGTAGCATCCGGTTACGAGGCGCTTCCTCTCTATTATTATAATATTGTGTCGCCAATATCAACATTATTTAAATTCTTCTTCACCCATTGTTATTAGTGTAGCAGTTTCGCTTATATTAAAAAATGTCTTGCGGCAGTCATTGGTTTCACTTTCACGATGACTGATACTGCAGAATGCATCTCATGACCGCAGCATCACAATATGCACTGCACACCTATTCGTTAGGTAGCACATCTGATGTGCCTTCATGCACACATTGTACCTACGTTGGCTAATGCTACCCATAGTCAGTTACTTTTATATTATGTATTATCATATCAATCGTGCTGACTGAGGTCACCAGGGCTGGTACTAACAATCATATGACTCACTGTG